>JAJTWR010000182.1:2447500-2450000 GCA_021613335.1 Whitmania pigra | reverse complement strand
CTATACGTCTTTTAAAATATTTATGAGAATGACTTCATTTATTAAGCAAGATCTTAAAATGCGTCCCGAATAAATTGACATTTCAAAAACAAATGAAACAAATGCAATTGTTTTATTTTTAAATTTAAATTTAAGAAAAACGTAATATTATAAACATTATTGTTATTATTATCACATTCATCATAATCATCATCATCATCACCACCATATTCGCCAACCTCGGGGCGTGTAGGTTAACCGAATGGGTTACGTGCCTGCATACGGCGGTAATGGCAACAGTCTTAATGTGTCGTGTTCGAAACCCAGCCTGCACTGCCGACAGAGCCCTTGGGAAAGAGCGCTATATAAATGGTTACAAGAAGCGCCTCTGACGCTATGCATATGGCGCTATATAAATGAAGTTACAATTACAATTACAATTACATCATCATCACTATTATTATCCTGTTTTAAATATCTTTAATTTCTTAAAAAAATTATTAAAGTTACTTCTCTTCAAGAGTAGAAATAATTTTTTATAATAATAAAATAATTTTTAAAATTAATAGTTTTTGAATTAAATTAATTATTTGCATTGCTTCGATGGATTCCAATGAACAAAGAACAAAAACAAGACATTTTGTATTTTATTTTTGTTAAACAACAAGGAAACAATATTTTAATTAAATAAAATAATTAGTTTTCGAAAATAACTCAAAAGCGAAAAAAACAAAATTTTCTGAGATTTCTTTAGAATATTTTTCCAAAATACAATCAATTCAAAAAATTATAAAATAACTTACACAACAAATCATAAAGTAAACTATCAAAAAAATTTCAAATAAATTACCAAAAAAATAAAAAACAAATTAACCAAAAAAATTTTAAAATAAATTATCAAAAACAGAGAAAATAAATTATCAAAAAATTATAAAATAAATTTTCAAATCAAAAATTGGGAATCTGCACGTTTAACTCAGAGTCTATTAATCACGGATGACTTCAAAGACACGCATTTTCAATTAAAGGTTATTCAGGGGTCAATGAGTACATGGTTTTTTCAACATCGATTTTTTAGATTTTAGATTTGCAAACATTGTTTTTTAAAGCTCAAATGAAAATTTTCGCTAATTCTGTTCAAAAACAAATTTAAGTTTAATCCAACGAGACCGTCTGTCTGTAATAATAATAATAATAATAATAATAATAATGATAATAATAATAATAATAATAATAATAATAATAATAACAATAATAATATTAATAATAATAATAATAATAATAATAATATTAATGGTAATGATAATAATAATAATAATAATAATAATAATGATAATATTAATATTAATAATAATAATAATATTAATAATATTAATAATAATAATAATAATAATAATAATAATAATAATAATAATAATAATAATAATAATAATAATAATAATAATAATAATAATAATAATAATAATAAATAATAATAATAATAATAATAATAATAATAATAATAATAATAATAATAATATGTGCGTCATATAGCGTCAGAGGCACCAAATATAGCTTAAACATATTAAACTTATTATGTGGAGTTACTAACAGTTTATTCTTTTGTAACGCTGATGTTATTATTAAATTATTAACAGTAGTTAGCAATCGTAATTTGTAAATAATAATTTTTGAATTTTGTATTTTCAGAATTCGTAAATTTTGAATTTTGAAATTTCTTTTGAAAAAGCAAACACTCCGGAAAAGTTTTTAACGGTCTGGTTTTGAGGCACCTTCAACTTTTTTGTCAATTTTAAACATTTCCAAGATTTTCTGTTTTTATGCTTTTTTTTAAAGTTTTGATTATTCTTTTGTCGTTGATATTATTATTATTAGTTATTATTATTATTATTTTATTATTATTATTATTTTATTATTATTATTATTATTATTATTATTAGTATTATTATTATTATTATTTATTATTATTATTATTATTATTATTTTATTATTATTATTATTATTATTATTATTATTATTATTATTATTATTATATTATTATTATTATTATTATTATTATTATTATTATTATTATTATTAATTATTATTATTATTATTATTATTATTATTATTATTATTATTATTATTATTATTATTATTATTATTATTATTATTATTATTATTTATTATTATTATTATAAAACATGATAAGTAGCTTACGAATGCTTCTGATTGTCTATTGCCTCTTTAACGTTGCTGACGGATGCAGTTTACGAACTACTTGTATAGCCAAAACATAATCCAGGATTTGAATGATAATTTGTTAATTAAAAAAAAACGACTTAAAAATATCACAACATCCATCTTATCTTATCCGTGACGGGTTGATGGATGAAGTGGATTGAAACATCACTTGACGATGTCAACCCTTCTTTCAATCAATGATAAAAGAGATTGATTGCCTCACTGATTGATCTGAATCGCCCAGAAGACTGATTAATGTGTCCTTTCGATGTCTTCATCGCGTTCGGACGAAATGAAC
>JAJTWR010000182.1:2387500-2445000 GCA_021613335.1 Whitmania pigra | reverse complement strand
TAAATTACCCTCACCTGGAGTTTAAGAATAACATTGGCTTGCCACAAATCATCCTATTAATAGCAAATTTAGGAGAAACTGTTTGGTGTTCTCAGAGATCCAACCACGGCAATGGTGATGATGGTTATGGTAATGGTGATGATGGTTATGATAATTGTGATGATGGTTACGGTAATGGTGATGATGGTTATGGTAATGGTGATGATGGTTATGGTAATGGTGATGATGGTTATGATAATGGTGGTTATGCAATCAATGTACAAATGGACATCAAGTCACTATGATCTATTCGACGTCGTTCAAGAAAAATTGGGCAAACAGTCTCAATGGGAATTTCAAGAACTATAGGAAAAAACAATTCCTCAAATTTAAAAAGTAAAGTAGACAAATGTCAACGGTGCATCCATTACCATCCATCGCCATTAAGAGATGCAAATTATTTTTAAATAACAAATTGAAATTTATTGCTTGTGAATGGGGCCATTTCAAAGTGAAACTGTTTACGATGAAATTTATGTGGCGCTAAACTAGCGGAAGTGCAAACAATGCATTTCTTATTTTAAACCCTTTTTCAACGTCCGACATTTTCGGGCAAACATCGCAAGAAATAAATTCAAATCACAAAATAAATTTGAACTATTTATTGTTAATATTATTGTTGTTGTTATTTTTTTACATTTGTTTGAAATTTAAAATTTTGTTGTTATCATTATTATTATTATTATTGTTATTGGGTCATGCCACGTCATATCAACACAACATCTATCATCACCTACTTGTATTTTGATGAAATTTGGCACATTTGTTAACCTAAATGAGTAAATTAAAAAAACTATAATTTTAGATTTTTTGATCAATCTTTGTCCGAAATATAGGTCGTTGAACGCAGATGGTTGAGAAGCTGTTGGTCTAGTTTTAGAGCACCTAGAAATCTAATTTTTACATATAATAATAATAATAATAATAATAATAATAATAATAATAATAATAATAATAATAATAATAATATAATAATAATAATAATAATAATAATAATAAATTTATAAAGCGCCGTGTGCGTAGCGTCAGAGGCGCCTAATGTAATTAAAGGTATTTGAATGCTCTATTTGGGAAAGCTACTTAAATAATTTTATTTTTGATATTTAATAAATTATTTTTATTTAACATTAAAATTCGGTTTAAGGTAAGTTTGTACAAAAATAATTTTTTATGTATTTGGAACATTATAAGGAGACCAGAATCTATTCCAAAATTTGTTGCATAATACTGCAAATTCAGTAATCACCTCATAAATTGTTCATTAACTTTAAGTTATCAGTTTAAAAATTAAATTAACAATACTTATAATTATAATAACAATTCTTATAATTATAAATGCACAAATTTATGGCATATTTGTGTAAATATAGTTTGGTATGACTTCAAAATGGAATGTTTTTGCAACGTTTCACAACAACTGTCCTCATGACGGGTTTGGGGTGCTGTAAAGGGTCTTGCTGCACAAGCCACATTGCAAATGTCCTGTGATGACCAACTAGCAACACCATATCAATCTTTTTTTTTACCCAAAAAAATATCTTCTCTGAAAATTCCATTTTGTCTGTGTTAACGGACGAAAATGAGGAAGTTGCCTTTTTAGTCATTAGAATTTAATGTACAATAAAATAGTGATATAAAATTCAATGATTTTCTCACGCTGCAGGCATGTTTATGTTACTCATAAAATTTACTGGATTTTCTTTAGCAAAAATTGTCTAAGCAGTTCTTAATCAGTTTAAGTACGTTTTACGCGTTATTTTGCTTTTTAAAAATTAAAAAAATAAATCAATAACTATCTTTTGAAATTTTAGTTCACAAAATATAAAAAGTAACGTAAATTTATTAATAATTTGGCCTACCTGAGATGTTTAGCAAGTTCGCAATTTTCAAGCTATGTAAGCACCGAGTGATCAAAAATTCTAAAAAATCTTAGTTTCTTTTTTAATTTACTCATATAGGTTAACAAATGTGCCAAATTTCAACAAAATCCAAGATGGTGATGTCAGATGCAGTGTTGATTTGACGTGGTCCTATCTAAACAAAATCATAACATGAATGCCAGAAAAAAATTGTACTAATATAATCTGAACATTTGAATGAATTTTTAAAACATGCCATTAAATTTTTTTAATCGAAACTTTTTTTTTTAATGTTTAAATTGAAAATTTACAAAACACAAATGAAGCAGTATATTGTCAATTTCTTTTTCAAAGTCTTTTATTCTCCCAAAAGTCCCAATTCCCCAAGGTAATGCTTCGCTTGAATGCAACTGGAATGGCTAAGCTTGTTTGAGTGGCCCAGCGGGCGCTATATAAATTAGACATCGTTCTTTTGAAAAAGTTTGACAAAATAAAAATTTAAAAAAAATAATAAAACAGATCACGTGGGTTTCATTTCCTGGGGTTTACCAGCCTTCGCTTTGTCCTACGTACATCCTGTCCTTCTTTTTAATTTGAAATTCATCCACCCCTTGAGGTTGAGTGAGTGAGTGAGTGAGTGAGTGAGTGAGTGAGTGAGTGAGTGAGTGAGTGAGTGAGTGAGTGAGTGAGTGAGTGAGTGAGTGAGTGAGTGAGTGAGTGAGTGAGTGAGTGAGTGAGTGAGTGAGTGAGTGAGTGAGTGAGTGAGTGAGTGAAGTGAGTGAGTGAGTGAGTGAGTGAGTGAGTGAGTGAGTGAGTGAGTGAGTGAGTGAGTGAGTTGAGTGAGTGAGTGAGTGAGTGAGTGAGTGAGTGAGTGAGTGAGTGAGTGAGTGAGTGAGTGAGTGAGTGAGTGAGTGAGTGAGTGAGTGAGTGAGTGAGTGAGTGAGTGAGTGAGTGAGTGAGTGAGTGAGTGAGTGAATGAGTGAGTGAGTAAGAGTTACGTGAGTTATAAAAATATTCCTGTAATTATTTTTCGTTCCGTTAAATTAATTTTTAATTTGTTTAATAGAATGTCAAATATTCGTTTTTCTGAAAAATATTTTAGGAAGCAAATTGTTTGTGAAAAAATGCAAAAAGCTTAGAATTATCTTATCTATTGTTACATTTAAGACTTTACTCTCTCAAGAATTGAACACCCGATAATTCGCTCGAAACGACTCGGTATTCCTGCCATACATCAAGTCTCTGTGCGTGGACTGAAAGCTAAATAGATTGCCGCATTTCTAACAGACTCATCAATAAAAATCGTCAAACATTTAACACTTGTGTCAAATTATTAATCGTTCTAAAATGTCCAATTTTTTTCAGAAAATCATTTTTCAGCGAATCACTTTTTTCAGAAAATCATTTTACAGCGAATCACTTTTTAAGAAAATCATTTTCGATTGTCAAAGATTTGATTTAAAGTTTGTTTTAAATACTTGTTTTTAATTTTCCTAGAAATTTCATTATTAAGCACAAGCATAAGTATATAAAATCCGCCACCGAATATTTTCCATCACAGGATAAAAAATTAAATTTTTTATAAACTTGATAAATAATAGTTATAATATATAACTATCATAAATAATTATCATGGATTACTAAAAATTTTAAAATTACTACTAGTATAATTATTAATGATATTAATGATGATATAATAATAATTATGATGATGATTTTAAAATTATTTTAATTATTACTACGTTACTTAACATATATTAGTTATTGTATCAATAAGAATATTTTTTTTATTATTTTAATTATTACATTTCTACGCGTTAGAACTTCCGCCAAAGCGATTCCAGTATAATTGTAAATAACGATGACGCTTGTCTCGCATCTTTTCCATGTTTTATCGCGAGAATGAACTCATTCCATCTTAATAAAGATTCTATTTACAAACAACTCCAGCAAATGGCTGTTTAGTAAGTTATCCAGTATGCCTTTAATGTATTTCATTACTTAACATAATTACTTATTGTTAAACAAATAATAACAATATTACTGATAATAATAAATAATAAGCATAATTATTCAGCGGACTATGAATAATAACCAAACACCTACATGAATGGAAATATTAATGAACCTTCCATTTCCACGTAGTAACTACAGTCCGCAACGGACCGTGAATAATAATCCAACACATTTATGAATATTAATGATCTTTCCATTTTCTCCACACATCCACAGGTGGCACTTCGGTGCCGTAGCTTGTAAGCTGATGCACTTCCTTGTAAACGTCACAGCCTATGTCACGGTCTACACCCTCGTCCTAATATCCCTGGTGCGCTACCTCACGGTCGTCCACAACACCAGGTCATCCAGGTTCAGAACGAAGCCGGTCATCATTAGCCTCATTATTACCATCTGGCTCGTCCTCGGTTCGGTGAACACCTTCATCTTGTTCATCTACGACGTCACTGAAACCCAGTCAGGCGAGCAGAACTGCGAACTGAGAGATTCCCAAAATGGCAAGCCTCTGTTTGCCAGTTTCTTCGTCTTCGCCTATCTCTTTCCGCTGGCCATCATAGCGGTTTTGTCGATGCGCATAGCCAGGAGGGTTAGCAAGAACAAGCCCACGAATGCCGCCATGCTAAGGAAAGTCAGATCGGCAAGGAGGAACAAACAGATCGGGAGACTGCTCGTCATCGTCGTCGTCCTCTTCGCGGTACTCTGGCTTCCGGTGCACGTGCACCTGCTGATCGTATTCTTCGGTGACCTGCCAACCAGTGAGGTTTACCAAGTACTCACGCTCATATGGTACTGTTCTGCTTACTCAAATTCCTGCGTCAATCCGATCATTTACCACTGCGCGTCGAAAGAATTTCGACAGGCGTTCAGAGAGGTAGTAGGTTGTCAACAAGCCAATGGTTCGATTCCAGCTGTGACCGTCAGCCAGCCCAGCGGGGGTTTCGGAGGGCCTGGTACTGGGGGGTTTGGCGTGACGTTGGTCAAGAAAGTCAAGCCGGTGATAGACGGTTCTTCACTACATGAAGATCTCAAAATCAGTTGTTTGATGAAATGCGACGATCAGAATGCCGAAAGAGTTCAAATGCAGGAGGGGTCGACCTTCAGTCTCCCCAAGAATGGGGGAGGAATCGGCTATCCTCGCTGCCCCCAGCCGTTTTTAGGGGACGGGAATGAACCGACGGGGGAAGAGCTGGAAAGAGTCATCGATTTATCTGTCGTTCAAGGAAGCCAAAAGCCGACGGATATATAAGCGGTTTTTCTTCGAACACTTGCAAGGTTTTTTTTAGTTTAAAGAATTGGTTTGTTGTTGTTGTTGTTGCTGTTATTATTATTATTATTATTATTAATAACATTAATAATGACTAACGATATATTTGAGCTATATGTTTACGAATTATTGGTTTATCTTTCAGCTTAAATAGCGTTTGTTTGCGTGATATTAGTATAGGATTTCTTCTTTTATGAAAGCGTTGCCAGGAGCGGTTTTCAATTGATATGCTATTCGAACTTTTCAGACACTTCTTGTAAACTAGTAATATTTGTTTGTAATATTTACATTATAATTATAATTTATCTTGTAATTAAATGTTATTGTTAATTTTTTTTCATGTCTGCCATTTCTCGCTGATAACATTCAACAAGGCGCTGAGCTTAAAAGCTCTCCGCAGAGCATCAACTTGGCGCCAAAATAACGTAAAGCGCTAGATGATGGTGACAGCGCCAAATGGAGAAATGGCGTCTTCTCATTAGTTTCTTTGACAGTGTCCTACTAGATGCTGGCAATGCTGAGTCTGTTTGCAGGAAAATAATTTCTATGGCTTTAGATTCGTAGTTGCAAATAATAATGCGATGAAATAATTGTAAACGACATGCAGGTTGGCCGAATGGGTTACGTGCCTGCATACGGCGATAATGGCGACAGTCGTAATGTGTCGTGTTCTAAACCCAGCCTGCACTGCCGCCAGCGCCCTTGGGAAGGAGCGCTATATAAATGGTTACAAGAAGCGCCTCTGACGCTGTGCATATGGCGCTATATAAATGAAGTACAATTACAATTACAATCACAATTACAGCAATTAAAAAATTGGTTGAGTTTGATTATAAAACGCTAAGAATTTGTTTTAACTTTCGCTGGAATTATCGTTAGCAATCTTCTGCATTAATAACTTTAACGAACTGCTTTTTTTTGTCATCCTAAAAAAAATAATCTACTTAAAAAATTTATTTCTAAAATGGCTTCCGAACAGACATCGAACCAGCATCGATTGCGACGGAATTTGCGATCTTTTTGTGTCGTATTTTGTCAGTTTATTGTCATTTTTAATCAAGTCCATTGCGACTCACTGGTTGCCGCCAGTGAGAATGATTCGATAAAGTTGAATATGAATATTATGAAAGTTTAATAATTCCTTTGTTTTTTGTAAAGAGGAATGAAATGCTAAATTGTAAATTATCATAAAATCGTTCTTTAAGAGCATCAATCAATGTTGCTTATAGTTCGTTTTAATATAATAATTACATTATAATATTATGATCTTATAAATATATTATATTATTACAATTGTATTTTATTTGTATTATATATTTATATTTTTATAGACGTGTATTATTTACTTTATTGTTATATTATACATTATAATATTTATATTATATTATTTTTGGTTTGAATTAATATGATTATAAAAACAGTTATTAATGCATGGCAACTGTTATAATCTAGATTGTAATATGTACATTAAAATTAAATTATTATTAATTATTAATAATTTATTAAATTGCGAGTTTATTCAGTTGGTTTTGTTGACAATTTCATCTCCATGGCAACCAATCCTGGAACATTTTCCTTCAACAACTTTCCAAATGAACGCGAGTGTTTTATTGCGCGAGTTTCAAATATTTTCGTAAAATTATTTAGTTTTAATTTTAGCCGAACTTTATTTGAAAGATAATTAAAACCTTTTTTTTTTAATTCTCCTTTTAGCAAAGTTTTGCATTTTACTTAATACTGTCCTTACATCTTGAAGAGAATTGATTATCTGCTTCAGTGAATTTTGAATTTCTTTCAGGAAATCTCAACTTAGAAATTGAATTCAGTCCGAAAGTTTTAGCTTCCTTGCGTCTTGTCTTGACTTGTCGAGGTTGTAGGAAATTCTTAAGACAAAGTGCTCGATATGAGACCTTTCTGGAACTTGCTTCCCCAAGACCAGATGCGTGCTTGTGTTGAAAATCTTGCAAGACATCCTCCTAATTTGAATAAAATTTGTAATAATAAAAATAAGGCAGTGTTATTCATATGAAAAACTTCAATCCCATTTAAAACCTTGCATTGAGATATCTATGGTTTTCTTCTGAAGATTATTACCAATAAAAAATAACCATTTTTACTGGAAATTGAACAAAAATATATTTGCATGCCTCATTAATCAAATTGCAGGATCAAGGAAAGTTTTTGTTGAAAATTGACTTGAAAATTATAAAAGAAATAACAAAACTTTATATTCTTATATTATATTCTTTAGACAATGACGACGATGATGATGATGAACAATATTATTGCTGTTATTGTTATCATTTTTTTATTATTACATCAAATATTATTTATTTTATTTATTTATTTATTTATTTATTTATCCGGTCGAATGGCTACTAGACACTAATACGACCAGCCTCAGCAAAAATGAAATACAAATAGTCAATCCTAACAATTCAAATTAAAAAGAATTCGTCAAAAATGAAACTGTCAATGAAATCTGCCGATGTCTTTCCAAAGCATTTAAATTTACTATTTTGTCTAGAAATTCTTACATTAGATACATTATCAATTTGGGGCAAAGGCAATATACGATCATACGATACAAGATACAATAATTATACAATACATGATCATACAATACATAATTATACAATACATGATCATACAATGAGTTAAAGTTTCTGGCGTCATTCTATTACTTGCCTTGCTGAGCATCTTTTGTGCTAAATGAATCTACTGAAGCAGTTGTTACAGGAAGAACAAAAACAGCTTCGGTGTTGGAAAGAAAATTGAATTGAAAAGAGAATTGGAAAGTTATTATATAAGTTGAGGACTTCATTGTCTTGAAGATCCGACATTGATTGAAAGCTTCAAATCAACTTTCATACAACATAACCAAAATCGATTTGTTACTAAAACGTTCTTTATTTTTTTGTTATGTCGCTTCACAATACCTCTTCACACATGTTAAGATACTTTCATCTCGAATCCTTGTTTAGCTTTATTTATTATTTATTTATATTTTATTATTTATTTTTATTCTCGGTGATACCATGGTAAAACTCCGCCTGGTAGCTTTGACTTAAGCGGTATTAAACCACTGTTCAAAAGATAGGATTGCAAGTCACAATAAATAGAATTTTCCATTTTCCAGAGCATGTAATCATACGACTTTGAAATAGAAGAGTTGGGATTTAAGGCATTGTAGTCGCTTATAAATGTCTTTAATCGCGAAAACTTTGTCTGAAAGAAAATTAAAAATATATATTTCGGAATGTAAACATTACGTAATAGATTTATTTCGTTACCAGTTTTTGTAACAAATTATCAGAAAGCCAATTTTGTATCTGAAAATAAAAAATGTTGGTGATTACGATAAAAATTGTCTATGCTGATGATGCATTATAATTTTATAATTTATAATATCGCTTACTTCATTTATCAACTTCGAGCTACAGACGTTAGCCAATTTCCTTCAACAAAATTACAAAATTGTTGATGTCCACATAAATAAACACAATCATTTAATAAATCATGAAAAGTTGAAAAGATAGAATTATTATTATTATTTTTTTTAATAGATTATTATGAAAGATATCATGCATATTATATTATGCAAATTACATTCAAACTCACATTAGAAAATCTTGAGTCCAAAGTTTTTCATGATTTACAATGACGTCCCTAAGAAGATAATACGGTTGCAATGTTACTTGGGTAGAAATGGGCTCATTTATTTAAAAAAAAAAAAGCTATTAGCATTATTAACTTATAATATTTATTTGTGGTAAACTTACGAATACAATTCTCCAAAAGAACGATTCCATATCAGATTTTCCAAAATTGCCTAAAAGTAGAATAATTAATATGAATAATAAGTAGGATAATGCTAACATTAAAGATGACGTTTCTAACATGTAATGACACAGAATTAATTAATTAATGTTATTTTGTTAGTTATTAGTTATTTATTAATAAAGTTTTATTTAAAAAAGCCACTAGAACAACGGCAAACTCTATGTGACGAGTCGCTCCACCAGAATACTTAAATCTGAGGGGCTGCACTCATTGACCCGCAGAGGGTGCCGAATCAAAAGAAACTTGGAACGTAATTTTAAGTGATTGGCAGTTTGACCTTTTCTACTTTCTTCAACTGGAAGGCAGTTAACGAACTTGGCTTATTATTCGCTTCATCGTCCAAATGGGAAGATAGTATTTCCATGTCATGAATGACATGCATGTGATAAAACAATTTGTACGAAAAGTCCAAATAATTCAGAAAAGATGATAAATCGCAGTGTGAACCGAACTAAAACAAACAACAGGAAAACAAAAATCAGATTAATTGATTTAATTTAAATTTAAATTTCCGGTGTAAGTTAGAAATTTACCTTCTTTGAAAATGTTTTTGTGATTTTTTGGGGAAGGTTCTTACTTCCAGTTCCGGCATAGTTCAACATTTTGCCGTTTAAGAAAATAAACTCCGCTCTGCATTTTAAGAAATATTAAGAATGAATATAATTACAGGATTAATAATAAAAATAATAATTAATAATAATGCATTTAATAAACCCAACAACAGCAACAACAATTCAAACTGCATCAATTTCGAATAAAAAAAAAGTAAAGATCTCACATCAAGTTGTTAGGATGAAGAATCAGATTCTCAAGTTTTGGAAGCACGTCAACAAACTTCGGTTTCCTCGCATCGTAGGAACGTTCACCGAGCATAAACAGGGTCCTGAAAATAATGGCAATGGTTAATGATTAATGGTTAATAGTTAATGGTTTATGGTTAAGGGTTAATGGTTAATGATTAATGGTTAATGGTTAAGGTTTAATGGTTAATAATTAATGGTTAAGGGTTAATGATTAATGGTTAATGGTTAAGGTTTAATGGTTTAATGGTTAAGGGTTAATGGTTTAAGGATGATGGAAAAGAATAAATTTCATAGGATTCTTACTTCAGATTTTTAAGGCGCGAAATTGATTCCTCGAAGTAATCGCAATTCACTGGCACGTGGATCATTAAAGTTTCCAGATTTTTGAGTACTTTCACAGAGTTGATGAACTCCGTGACATTGGAAATTTCCTTTTCGCTTTCAAAAGAAAACCTGTTATTTTCGTAAAGAACTAGCTGCCTCAAAGAGTCAGAACAGGAAGGCAAATTAATTCTACGAAGGAGATGATCAGGTACTGCCGCAAAATCTATGTAGAGCATCTTCAACTTTTGAAAATTTATGAGATTGCCTCTCTTGTCCTCCTTTATTAGTTTGCTGTAGTAAAGTACATTATTACTTTATTATTATTATTATTATTATTATTATTATTATTATTATTATTATTATTATTATTATTATTATTAGTAGTAGTATTAGTATTACTTAAACGAATTAATATTTTATATTATTATTTTTGCGATAACATTTATATTTATCACTGTGTAAATGTGTAAAACTAGATAGTTGTTTACAGTTGTGCTGCTAGTTGATATTCGTTGCAGTAAGAATTCAAAGGATGACTGATTTCGAGGACTTTTATGACTGAAGAAAATTTGTCTATGGCATCCAACATCCTGTCGGTCACATGAAATGTTTGAAATGAAAGACGCCTGATTGGAAAATCTGACTTTGTCATGTTCAAAAAATCTTTCTCCTCCAGTGGTCCCATCCTTAGATCGATGTTTGTCCAGTTCAGAGATTCCCTACAGGAGAGGCAGGCAGTCAAGGACTTGTGTGGTATTACCCAAAGTATTTCGAAGCCTTTACGTTGGATGTCTTCAAATAGCTTTTTTGGTAGACAAATTTCTTTCTTGACCACTTCTGCAATTAATTGTCATGGATGATTTTCATCAAGCGATTGAATTTTGATAATAAATTTTCAAAATGTTTTAGGTTTAGTCCTCCACAAACCTCTTTTTCTTTCGTGGTCATATTCTAAAAATATTTTGTCAAACTTGATAGCGGTAGTTCTTAAGAGGCAATCTCTTAAACTTTTGACTTTTTGCATAGCAGACCTTTTTAAAGATGCTGGAAAGTGAAACGTATATTGCAATTACATTTGCAAGCCTAAATAAAAAATATTATGAAATTATAATATCGCGTACTTATTATCTGTGGTGAGATTGCAAATTGTTTGTCAACAAGGAGTGATTTTAATGATAAAAAAGTTTATATTTGTGAACACTTGAACGACTGCTACAAAAATTATTAAATAGATAAGTGTAATTTTAAAATGCAATTTTTAAAAATGAAATAGAATTACAATAATAAATTTTTAAAATAATTTTGATAAACTAAGAGAACATTAAAGAGAAAAGCAATTTAATCGTTGAAGTTCAAGCTAAAATTTAAATTCAAGTTAAATTAAACTAAATTATACTATAAATTAAATATTTCCTTCATAATATATTTTATTTCTATTTGATTTTTCGATATTAAATGAAAATATTGTGATTAGTCCATAAAGACTCTTGCGAATGAGTACAAATTAAATATGTATTTCCTTCATAATATATTTTATTTCTATTTGATTTTTCGATATTAAATGAAAATATTGTGATTTGTCCATAAAAACTCTTGCGAATGAGTTCAGAAGTGGGTATTGTTCTGTCAAGTATGTTTGCCATCAGATCTTTCTAGTTTTAGACATGATGCCTCTCCCTATATTGCATTGATGATGAGGAGGAAGACGAGGTAAGTTATGATGACGATGTCTGCAAATCTTGTGTTATTTTAGCCTAAACTAAACTGATGTGTTGCTATATCAGCATGACTGACTATACCATTTTATTACACAATTCTGACTTATTATTAATTAATCATAATTATGAATAATTATTGATAATTATTATTAATTATTCAAATAGCTTCACACGAGTCTATTACCCCACACTCAATGTTATTCAATTTCAAAATTGTCACTGGCCAATTCACTTACTGGATTAATATCTTTTATTTCTCAACGATGACGGAAGCCCACAACAACAGAGATTTACTGAAATAAGTGATTGGCAAACATTTACCTAATGGAGATTTATTTATTGTCTCACATTATTATTATTATTATTATTTATTTTATTATTATTATTATTGTTATTATTATTATTATTAAAACATTGTTATAGTACATCACAGTTTACTTCAGGTAATATTTAAATAAATTAATAATTAAAAAAATTTTTATTGCTCTTTAAAATCGTTTTACTAAATTAAGTTAATGAAAGACAAAATCAGAAAAACACTCAAATGAATTCGCAAATTTTACAGAAATCAATAAAAATAAATAAATTTAACGATTGCCAGTCGCTGAAACTTCGGTCTGTCTGAACACCCAGTCATTTTGAGCCCATTTGACATAAAATTCAAAAAAAAATGTGAACGCCCAAAAAATAATTTTCCACTGGATTGGTGGTACTGCAGGTCACATCTTCCATCTTTTTCTCCATGACCACTCATCGGTGAAGCCATAATTTCCAGTTTTTTACACCCAAAAACAAGGGGGAAGTACGGCCAAATATACGATGACCACGGGCGTAATATATACTCCCAAGGCGGGAAAGGGCAGAGGAGTTCAGAATTTGAAGGTTGAAAAAAACAAATTGGCCGTCGTAATTTTTCCAAGGAATTATCTCTGGGCTGGTTAGCCCGGATGAACTGGTGAAATTAATCTCAGGATGACGGAAAGTTCTCCTTTTCTTTAGGTTTTTTTTGGGTTTTTTGGGGGGTTTTATTATTTTATGATATTTAGTTCTGATTAGGATGATAGTTAATTGATTACGTTGATTCTGTTTGGATTCTTAATTGATATATATTGTTTTTTATTGGATTGATATTTTAATGATTTTAACTGATATATATATATATATATATATGCATTGTTTTTTATTGGAATTATTTTAAAATATTTGATCATAAGTAAATTATCGTCTGTTAACTTTTTTCACATTTTTTTCCTGAAAATAATTAAAGCAATACTTTTATTTTAAAATAAAACTTAAAATATAATACTTTATTTTACACATAATTTAATAATAATACTATTATTTTGTATTTAAAAGAATATTTCCCGTGTTTTACGCTTAAATAAATCTTAAACCAGTGATACGTTCTATTTTAAAGTCATATTGTCTCGTTGAATTACAAGCATAAATATTTCTTGGGGATGATAATGAAATGCACATTACTCGCCTAAAATGTTCGTTCTGAAAACTGCAATTTTCTGACATAATCCCTTACAAACCACTATGTTTAAAACCTCATAATAACCTAAAACGGATTGACAATAAATTAACTCATTAAATTATTTATTAAATTATTGTTGTTGTTATTTTCTCATAATTGCCATCTGCGATTTCCTCATCCTGGGTTTCCTGTGATCATTTCTGTGTTCCTTGGAGATTCCATCTTCAAAGTTCTAAGCAAACTATTGATTACCGCCCTCCTCGTTTTGCCATTTCACATCCTGTTTGTTTCAATTTATATTTTTAAATTTATATTTATATAATAATATATATTATTTTATATTTAATTTATATATATACATATATATTAGGAATTATTTATTGGCTTTGTGATTTATTTGATCACATCAATAACGCACTGTTCCTGGAGTCAAAGTGCCAGAAAAAAAAAAGGAAAACACTGACCAAATTTTCGTTTCACCGGGAAATAAAATAAAATACTGGAAATTAACCCAATTTCTAAAAATACATAACTAAACATCTTTCATTCAACTGAACAGAAAAGAATGTAATACTCTGAACTTTTCAAATGTTTGTATAAATTTTGTATTCGTTAACAATAAATTTATCTTGACACGGTTACAAATCCGTCAAAATTTTGAATTTACCACGAACGCAATCAGCAATTCCTTTGATCCATTTGTGCAGTCCAATCTGGTTTTAGAGAATTCTTTTTCTGACTAATTTGCTTTCGGCCCAATAAAACAGAGCTATTCTCGACGTAGCTATGAAGATGGCTATTGAGATTGCAACCGCCATCATTGGCCATACAACCTTTGATTTTAGACCTTTAATGTCGCTATTATTGTCAGACAATCTGATGTCCGTCATTTCAAATTCAATGTCCTGAGCCAAGTTGTAGAGAACCGGGTGATAGGATGAATTCCCCTTACCACCAAATGCAAAATTCTGTGTCGAGTAGTCTGAGTTGCTGTTCGTTGATGTAGGTATTTTAGCGTAATAACCTAGAACCGAGGTCCCCGCCACGAATTCCACGGCCCATGCTTCTGTTAAGAGATGTTAAGATGTTTTTGAGTTGGTTTAGATTTTAATATATAAAAACATTTAGAATTTTTACCTTTAAAAATTTTAGTTACTACAAAACTTGTAATTATGAAGACATTTATCATGAAATGCATCAAAAATGTGTTATTATTTGCTGGCATTTAAAGTTATCTCGTTCTGTTTTTTTTTTGTGATTTTTGATGACGCAAAGAAGTTTCTTTATTGATAAAATATACATCACAGCCTAACATAGAAAAAACATATTTACTTTTGTAGAACAATGACTTGATTGAAAAATAGAATATTACATTAACAATTTTAAAATTAATAATATTACAAACAATTTTAAATCTTAAAACTAATAAATGTACACAATAAGTTTTGCGTTACTTTTAATTAAAAGCTAGCGGCATATTTTCACATCTTAAAATTCATTGCGATATTGTTTATTTTTGTTCGTTGCTATCGCGAAGGTTTCGATCTTATCTAATTTTGGCTCTTACGAGTCTTTGCAAATAAATCTGAATATTCTTATTTTGGTCAGGTTAGATTTTCACTACAAAATTTATGGCAATAAATCGAACATTATATTTTTGTATTATCCCATTATGATTTGATTGGATAAGTCGTCACAAAATCTAGTCACCGAAAATTGCATAAACGGAGCTCTTTATCATTACTTTATTCATAGTAATTTTAATGAAACTTTTCTGGCACCAAGGGTTCAATCAAAAGGATTGAATGAGCCATTTTAGGTAGCTAAAAACATGGTTCACACAGGTCCTAAATTTCCGAAATTCGGTTTTTTAGTACTAAAAAGTCCTTAAAAATGAGGGAGGTCCTAGAAATTACAATAAACTTTTTTATACAAAATATTTGATTATTGTATAATTCAACAAGTAATTTACTGAAGTGGCTTTATAGACACAAACAATGTTCATATAATGATTTGTAAATTGTAGGAAGCAGTAAACATGACATCTATCATCAGACTCAAAAGACCAAGGGATGAGGACCCCATTGAGTCACTCATGGTCACTTGCAAAAAGTTCAAGCACGATGGAGAACTACAAACAACCTGCCAACTCACATTTGCAGGGACAGCCAAGTCAGATAATGACTGCATGAGAGTCCTAAGAAATGCCTTGCAACTGGAGGTCTTAGACAAAAACTACGCCACCTTGGTCAAACCCAAAAAAGTTCTGGAAGTTTCAAGGAAAGGGACGAAGAGGGCTCGTCCGGCAGAAGACTTGGAGGTTGTTTCGAGCGTCGGAGCAGAGAACATCGATAATTTGTTCCAGTCGAAGCGAGCCAAACTTGAATCTGAAAGCTCTGGGAAATCGAGATATCGCCTAGTCGATGTGGAAAAGAAATCGAAGGATCGGCCGGGAGACTGCGTCTACGACGTGTTTTACGTCAAGGATCCGAAAGTGGCCGGCGCGTCTCCCGACGTCATCAACTTCTTCGTGCGGTGCGAAAAAGACATCTGCGATCGTGAAAGCGAAGACGAAGAAACAAAAGAAGAGATTAATCTGGAAATGAACTACTTCGATGATGACGTAGAAGAAGAAAACTACTGGAGCAAGGATTATCCGGACGAATTTAACGTCTTCTACGAAAAGGACGAAGACGAAGATGACAAGTCAAATTCGGACGATGATGACGATGGCCGGAAACCCGATTTAGAAAAAGGTATTCCTCAAAACCTTTTCAAATGATCCTCGTCTATCTGGAATTAAGTGCCAAATAATTTGTAAATCATAACATGTTTTTAATGATTTATCGACCTAATAATATTATTTAACTCTTTTTAAACCAATAATTATTTAACCAATAATACTATTTAACTGATATCCATTTGTTATTGGTTCTCACCAGAATTGCAAAATGATTACGGAGAATACATGGAGGATTTTGTAAATAGGATTACCAAATCGGAAGTTGTGACCAAGGGCAGGAAAGATTTGATGAAATCTGCTCGGAAGATGTTGGAAAAGTGCAACATTTCTAAGGATTGAAAACTTGCTTCGTTGTCGATGCCGACGACAGATGCTCTTGTCGTTTGGTGATATTGTTAACTCGATTAAAATGGTGATGTAGCTGAATATGCAAATAAATTCAAATTCTGTAAAGTCTTGTTGAAGTTTCAATTGTTCATCTGTTAAAACTTTTTTGTTCCACGTCAAAAAATAAAATGCTCGTAAAACACGAGTTTTGTTGGAGTTTTATAACGTGGAACAGAATAAATAGCATTGTTGATTTATGAATTATTAACGATGATCCACTCCCGGTTTTTCAGTAATTAAAATTAGAAATTCCAACATTCATTTCTGAGAGTTTTTCTAAATTAAGCTTTAAATTTTTTCACCAGAAGCTTTAAAATTCCTTTAGCTTGTTTTCTATTTCCTTTTAATCGTAACAAATGTTGTTTTTTACAATCCATTTGCCGGCGCCTCCGTGTCACAAGTCCGAGTGCCCGAGGAATTGTGCCAGACAAAAGCCGAGAATTGCTCCAAACAAGACAAAGAGCAGGAAGAAATGGTAATTGTTTCTTGTCAGTTTGTAATACTTTTCGAAATATTCCTCCCATTCGCTGCATGAACCGTCCGAGCAAGGTTGGAGATCCATGGTTTCGTTCTTCGAATGATTTTCTTCGGGTTGGTTTGTCGGACTGTTCTCAGGAGTAAGAACATTCGGTGCAATTGTGGGGTTGTTCCTGCGTTCGATGGAGGATTTCAAACCTTTGTTGACAATTGCTGTCATTTTTAAGGAAGAGTTTTCTAAAATAAAATGTCAATTTTAAATATTTTGTAAAATTACATGTTGTGTATTAGTATTACTTTCTATGTTGCATTACTACTAATTGTTATTATTTTGTATTAGTGCTAATTTGTTTAATATTACGTTATTACTGACTGTTAATATTTTGTGTTGATGCAAATTGTTAAAGAAATCATTCGCTATGGTTACTGATATTATTACTACTAATAGTGGGTAATTAATATCAATACTTTGGCCAAAATTTCTAAGGGGTGATGTGCATATAATAAAATGGAAGAAAAGTATTACTTTATATTATTATTAAATTATAAAAAAACAAAGGAACAGGATTTCAATTTTATGCGTTATGTGCTGACTAACCTTGAATTATGAAGGGAGATCCCAGTAATAAATAAATGCATAATGCGAGCATCAAACGCTTCCTAAATCATGGATAAGGACGTCCGAGCGATATTTGTATTTATATTTGTATTTTGTTTTTAAATCAAAGTTTTTGCCATTGCGTTTACAATGTGCAGGTTAGTTTATGTTTAGATGAAAAAATATCATATAAAACGTCAGCAAAGACCGCTTGTGACTTTGTGCCTAAAAGTATGTGATCTTAATGGAGTGGTCACCAGTAAACAAATAATTATTAATTATTTTGAATAATATTATTATTGTTATTATAAGTAAATAATAATGTGGTTTTTGTTCGATCGAAATTGTTGTTGTTACTTGAAGGATATTGCTGAGCCCTGTCAATGTTAGTACCTGACGACTGTTTTGGTTAACTCCTGTTAATTACATAATAATGCCACCAACATACAGTTAGGTCAGTAATATTAGAGCATGTTATAATAATTTCTTAAAGCCTCAACCAAAACAGCTTATCGTAGTTTTATTGTAATAATCACCAGAAATATCAATACTAGTCATTCTTTTGTTCATTCAAATAGTTAAATCATCTAACTGTAACACTGAAATTCCACATCAAATACCGCGGTTTTTTTTGTCACAGAATTTTCCACAGCTAGATTACAACTTTAAACAACTTTAGTTTGTTCGTAATACGTGGATATTATTATGTATCCATTCCTTCATCACCTGTAGTAGTAGTAGTCAACTTTTAGAGCCCATGGCCAAACCTTATTCTTCCTCATCGCCAAGAAACTTTGCCAGCAGTAGGCCAATACACAAACCGAGAGCTATGAAACCAAAGAGAGTTATGTACTGCGCTTCGTTGACGTTGAGATAATCTTTCATGTAGGACTTCGTTTGGTCTACCACGCCACACTTTCCTGAACTCTGGTTGCATTTTTTTGATATGTCCTTAACCTGTCTGATGATCCGGAAAAATACTGAGACGTTGTTCCTGCTGACAATGCTCAGCGGTTTGCCCAGAAGGGTCCATTGTGATTCGGTGTTGGTGGAGGCATTCCCTGGAGAAGTTGATGATGAATTTTTCTTGTATTTGTCGACAGGAAGCTTTAATAAGTTGGAAATTAAGTTTTTCAGGGGGTCGTATATTGAGCTCTGCGGTTGATTGGGGATCGAAACACTCGCTGGAATGTGAATGGTAGTGTTCAGGTCGCTATTTGAGTAGTTTTCAGCATCTGGAATGTGCCTTGTCTTTGAGCTTTCCTTGATTTCATAAGAATTGTAGATTTTGTTTTCTATATTGAGATTAGAAATTACAAAAATGTAATGATAAATAATAATATCAAAGTGTCATTGTAATACATTGCACCAAATACAATTAACTACTTTTTAAAATGCAAAAATTGGATTTTTCTGCAGAAAGTATCGCTTGATGTTCTGTCCTCTCCAGCAACAAAGTCTCCGTTCAACTAGACAATCTGCGAAAGTGCACAGACGCCATTAATGACTGGCATCTCGTCAACTTTCTCTAACTCAACCCGAAAAAATCTGAAATAATGTTTATCGGCACACCTTTGCAATTCAAGATCCTACCCCCCATCCTCAATAAATATCTCCGGTACCTTTCTTTCTTCTTCTACTACCCCAAATCTCCTCGGTACTTTTGAGTCCCACCTCAACTTCAAGCAACACAGAAAACAAACACATAAAAATCATATCAAAATCTTTCAACCATCTCATCTGGGCAATCCGATATATCATCCATTCCTTTCGGTTGATGTGACTGCTGCTCTTGCACGCAGTCTGGTCCTCTCCCGCCTTGACTACTACTTTCTCCTGTATTGCACTTCAGCCTCCCTTGTCCTCTCCCTTCAGCGCATCCAAAACAAGTTAGCTAAACTTATTCTCCTTGATCCTAATCTTAACAGCTCCAAGGCCTTGACACAACAGCGCTGGCTACCCATGCATTACCGTTTTATTTACAAAATGTCTTTACTCATCTAACGCACCTTAACCACATTCAATCCTCCATATCTCTATCATCTCCTTCACTACCGCCGAATCCCCGATCACATCCGCTCATCTTCCACAATTCATCTTCACCAACCAGTCCATAAATCATCCATCGTCAACCGAGGCTTTTCCCATGCCTTGCCCGCCATCTGGAACAACCGCTTCCCACCATCCGGTAACAGCCTACGCTCGAGCTCTTTAAGCGTCAGTTGAAGACCTGTCTTTTCAAGCTATCCCTACAGGAACCAAGGCGCCTCTACTTAATAATAAACTCTTTAACCATTTTGTCACTACTTAATAAGTTACGTAAAGTATTTTTTTGATTAACAAAAGTCGATACAGCAACGTAGAGATTCAACAAGAGCTTCATCATAACCTCCATAACTTGTGATCAGCAACAACGGCAGAATGTACAAACAAATATGTCGCATTTCATGTTTTTCGGCGATTGTATTAATTTTTTTTTGTTTATTTGACTTGCTTGTTTATGTTTCTATTTGTTTGTGTTTTGTTTAGTTTTGTTTTGTTTAGATGACGTCGTATAAATTGACTTGTATTCGTGAATGTATTTCATGGTTAATAATGTCGGTAATAAACATTTCAGAATGTCTCTAATTTTATTCATCTAAATAATGATCTTTGATTTGATATTTCAAAGTGCTTTGAAACTTTTTTATTACAGGATATTTAAAAACAAATTTCAAGAACGAACTAAGCTAATTTGCAACATTTATAAGTATTTAATAATGGCAAAGTTTTTTTATTTACAATAGGTAAATTAATAATTAATGAAATATTTTTAACAACACCAGAAAATAAAATCAACACAATAAAGAATTTTAACACATAGGACATAGTTACGGTTAGTATTTTCTTAACTACTTCAAATTATTACGTTACATTATATTATAATAATAATTATTAGTTAGGTCATGCCTAACCTAAAAGTTTTGGTAATCATTCTAAATTTAAAGTAAGCTATTTGATTATGAATTGTAACGTTCAAAAGTGGTCACTTGCTACACTTGTAAAGAAAGTTTCCTGAATTAAAAATAAACAACATTCATTACAACAAAGTAACTCTCTATAGCAGATCTTAAATGAATCGCTGACATGAAGATGATCTATACTACTACTACTAATAATAATAATAAAAAAAAAAAAAATAATAATAACCTTCATTCGTAAAGCAATGATCTTCACTCTAATGATAATCATCGGATACCATGTGAATGTATCCAACCCAATAAATAGCATTGAACAAGATGAATGTTAAAGGAAAGCATTTTCTCGATATGTTGTCAATCCTCTCTGCCCTCGCCCGCCCATCGAGGGGTCTTGCCGACTTGGGTAGAGGACCCAGGGTAGCTTGGGGAACTAAAGCCGAGCCTTGGAGTGGAGGAATTGGAACTGTGGATCTGGTTAGAGTCTGTTTGTAACAATAGCAAAGAATATAATAATAATATAGAAAATAAGAGATTGTTAATATAATAAATGTGATAATGCAACAATAACAATAAAAAATAGTAATTCTAGTTATTAATAATAAAATGTAACATTAATAATGCAATAATAAAGTAATAAATTTTTAAATATAAAAGTTATTTACCTTCCTAAAGCGCCCAAGGCAGTTGGACTTTTCGTGGCTCGGCTGGGAGAGCAAAACGCATTTACTTAATTATTAATTATTATTATTCACATTGAATTATTTCATATTAACTTGATATTTATTTAACTAAAATTTTAAATTTTTAGATGTTGTTTGCCAATAACATCACAGTAAATCACATTACTTATTACAGCTTAACAATTAAAATAAAACAAAGCAAACAACAACAACAAAAAACAATTAAAACAACAATTCGTCTACTAACCAGTATTCCGACATTCTTCGTTATGACTTTGTGCCTCGAAGCCACATTGACGAAGGCATACTCACAAAGGGCACTGAAGACAAACAGTAGACAAGCTGACATCCAAATGTCTATGGCCTTGATATAGGAAACCCTTGGCAGATTGGAATTAATGCCGATGCTCAGATTGGTCATCGTCAGAACAGTCAAGAGTCCAAGGGAAACTCTGGCGGGAACTGCGTCAACGCTGATCCAGAATGAAACCCACGATAGGATGACGATGAGGAAGGTTGGAAAGAAGACCTGAATGGCAAAATAGCCCACGTTTCGCTGGAGAATGAAGTTTATCTGCAGACAAGGGAAGCTGCCTGGTAACGATATGTGTGTGATTTTTAGTTTAAACTTAAAATATTGTTTTTGTAAAGTTATTGATGTAGTTAGTTAGTTAGTTAGTTAGTTATGCTTAAGAGTGTTTATAGCATTGGTTTACTGATAATAATAATAATGTCACGATTTACGTTAACCATTGTATTCAGTATAATAGGCTGTTATTAAAAAATAATGAAATAATAAAAATTAAGGTTTTGTAGCAAATTCTACTGGAACCAGAAGGTTTTGAACTAAAAGACTTAAGCAGAAGATTGTATATTACACAATCTATATAGGATGACCGGATAGTAACTCCCTATTTTATGATGCTTATTTTTAATAAATATTTTAGAATTTTTAATAATTTTTATAAATATTTTAAAATTCTTTTTGCACATGTATAATCAATACCATTCTGGAATTAAATCCATGTTGTTGTTAACTTTTTACCTCCGGTATAGTTGACAGAGCAATCAAAGAGTTCATGTTTCGTGTAGATGTATTGAGGAAGTTGCATGTCCTTGTTGACCTCTACGGGGCCATCCATCCACACCATCTTCATGACGTCAGAAGTGTAGCCAACTATTGAAAATCAATCAATCAAGATATCAATTCTGTAACCTCTTAATATTTTCATTTTATTCGCCAGACTAAGAATTTTCCGTCTAAACTGGAATAATCATTCATCGAAAATCTCGAATTTAATTTCTTGTAAGGAGTTATTTATTAAAGCGGATTTAAAATTATGTATGTTTTTAATTTAATTACATTTAATAAAAGTTATCGAATATTACCAGACAAAAAACCAACAACATCTAGACTCAACTCACAACTCTCAAGCATCATCGGGCAAACCTGCGTGTCCAACGGATACTTGTGCAACTTCATCGGACAAGACAGTGTGGCTGATATTCTGACGACGATAGCAACAACAACAACAACAACAAGATCAACAAACATAATAACAGTAATGAACAACAATAACCCCAAGCTAAACTCACTTCATTGTATACCAAACGTCTCCTTCAGTATTGATAATAACCAATCTGTTTTCTACGGTCACAGCGTGGAAACCAGCCTTTTTCTCGTTCCTGAAGAAAGTATCGGGTACCCACATCTTGGACCAGGCCTTGTCGAACTTGAGCCACGTTTGGTTTTCATCTTTGGGTTTGAATTTGAGCCGCGGGTCGTTCCAAGACTGTTTGAGGTTGAGACTTAAGGAGTAGTCCTTTTGTTTGGGAGGGGAGGGTTTTATTTTTTTAATTGCTATTAATGAATTATGATTTCAATTTTTGGTTTCCCTATGTTTAAATTATGTTTATATCTTTGTTTATTATTTTTTTATCGAACATTTATTAGCATTGTTGCAGAAATTTGTTGGTGTATTAAATTATTATGGTACAATTTATAATCTAAATTTTAGATTTATTAGTTACATTGTTACTACTGGGTATCTTTAATAAACCTGTTGGTAAAGATAATTAAAAATAATATATAATAATACATTAATGTCATTTTTATTATAATGTCTATATAATAATAGAATTTTAATACAATAAAACAATCTGTCGATATTAAGCTGCAGGAAATACCCAAAAAAATAGTTAAAAATTTCAAACCATAGTCTGTTCACTGATGGCGTAGAAGCCGATGATAAAGATGCCCAACTTGACAAACGTTGGTGATTCTGTGAATGGGTGAGTGAGTGAGTGAGTGAGTGAGTGAGAGAGTGAGTGAGTGAGTGAGTGAGTGAGTGAGTGAGTGAGTGAGTGAGTGAGTGAGTGCGTGAGTGAGTGAGTGAGTGTGAGTGAGTGAGTGAGTGAGTGAGTGAGTGAGTGAGTGAGTGAGTGAGTGAGTGAGTGAGTGAGTGAGTGAGTGAGTGAGTGAGTGAGTGAGTGAGTGAGTGATGTGAGTGAGTGAGTGAGTGAGTGAGTGAGTGAGTGAGTGAGTGAGTGAGTGAGTGAGTGAGTGAGTGAGTGAGTGAGTGAGTGAGTGAGTGAGTGAGTGAGTGAGTGAGTGAGTGAGTGAGTGAGTGAGTGAGTGAGTGAGTGAGTGAGTGAGTGAGTGAGTGAGTGAGTGAGTGAGTGAGTGAGTGAGTGAGTGAGTGAGTGAGTGAGTGAGTGAGTG
Source organism: Whitmania pigra (assembly GCA_021613335.1). Taxonomy (NCBI): domain Eukaryota; kingdom Metazoa; phylum Annelida; class Clitellata; order Hirudinida; family Haemopidae; genus Whitmania; species Whitmania pigra. Next base: position 2,421,087 of record JAJTWR010000182.1, on the reverse strand, counting down.
AGTGAGTGAGTGAGTGAGTGAGTGAGTGAGTGAGTGAGTGAGTGAGTGAGTAAAATGTTAACCCAATCTCGGTGGATCGTCCTTAGAATATCCCTTTATTCTCATCTGCCTTTCCATATGAGACCTTTTCATTAAAGTTTTGAATGTTTTTATTAAATCTTTTCCTAATACTTAGAATTTTCAATTAAAATGTTATAATTTACATTAATAATAACATTGATTCAAGCGTCATTTTCCTCATGTTTGTAACAGTAATACACGTTCTGCTTTTAACATTCTAGAATTACTTAATTAATTCTGCAATTACCGCTGCAACACAATGCAACATCACAATGTAACATCAACAACACAATTCCTACTTCGTAAATGGCGAGGAGCAAGCCAGTCTAAGGCCAGTAACTAGCAACAAAATAGACTTCAGCAACGTCATTTTGAAAATCAATTTATCAATTTAACTCGATTAACTTCTATTAATCTCCGTTATTCCAGACTTTCATTTCAAGTAACTTTTTAAACTTCCTGTTAGCAACGACATCCTTGAAATCATGAAGCAACAGATTCAACAAGAACAACGAAAACAATAAGTCTCAAATGTTACTTTCATCCTCATTTTAGCAACTTTCAGCAAATGTTTTTTCAATCTTATTTACCTTTTTTTTCTCAAAAACATTTTAATTTCCAGAATAAATTGTTCGATAATCAACTCAACTGGAATAAAACCGTTATTAATTTGTAATCTGTTTTTAATTACATAATTATTATTGAGAAATTAATTACGTTAAATAAAAAAGTTGGGCGAAACCAGAACTCGAGAAGACCAATAGCTTTGTTGCCAGAGTTGCTTGCTGTTTTCCCCAATTTTTTACCGCTAAGATTCTTCAGCAGGAGGCTGCTATCTTCAGTCTGTTTACATCTCCACCAGGTCGATGATGATGATGATGATGATGCTGATGATGCTTATGATGAAGACATTAACATGGATAATGATGATGATGATGATCACTACGACGATGATAACGACGACGACGACGATGATGATGATTATGATAAAAATGAATTCCTTAATATCATCACCAAGATATAATGTTGATATTATTAACGATAAGGGTATGACACTTGCGACAGAATCAATGTTTTAATGATGACGCGAGCAGTTTTTGACCTGAGAGTTCAAAGGTGAACGACCCGACCTTAATCAAAGACACGCCTTAAAACCTGTCACCTGTCACCTCATCGGTAGGCATCCAATCAATTACTACTCTTCGGAGACACTTCTGACGCGTGGGTTTTCCCCTACGCTTGTCATAGATCATTTTTTAAGGATAAAAATGAGGTAAACATAAGCAATTACATTCATAATTAAATTTTGGATGTATTTAATAATATAATATAATATAATATAATATAATATAATATAATATAATATAATATAATATTAATATAATATAATATAATATAATATAATATAATATAATATAATATAATATAATATAATATAATATAATATAATAATATAATATAATATAATATAATATAATATATATAATATAATATAATATATAATAATATAATATAATGTCTTTGAAAAATTATAACGACGACGACAAGGATGACTATGACGATGACGATGACGATGATGATGAGGATGACGATGATGATGAGGATAACGATGATGATGAGGATGACGATGATGATGATAATGCGCAGACATTCAAAGCAGTCCGTTGTTAATTTATCGAGACAAAGTAATTTTTGTAATGACATTACAACAGACCAGGTCGTTACGCTGACGGATGACGTCACAGAGGAATTCCAAAGGTGTGGGACGCATGGGAAGCGATGGATGAGGATGGTGAGTGGATGGTGATAATTAGGACGATCATGATGACGGTGTCAGGAATGGTGGCGATGATAAAATAAAAAAAAACAAACAAAATACAATTACAATAAAATATTAGTGTGAAGTGGGATTGCTTATTAACCAATTTACTAACCACCCAGGCACACCCAACCCACGAACAGCCCACCAATCCTGGAACTCCCCCTTTCTCACCCCATTTCTACTGGAAAGCAAAACGACTGAAAACAGACGTAGGCTCCACGCGCGGGAAGCAACGAACACGATGAATGTAAACACCGTCGGCCAGCGCATTGTTGTTCCAGTGAATGTTCGACATACCCGCTGAGTCCAACGCTGAGCAATTTATTGTCGTGTGTGGTCAGGGTCCTTTGGAATCGAAAAAAGTTTTCAATTTGCTGCGAGTGATGGAGGGGGAAGGGTTGGCTGTTTGGGTGGGTGATTGAAGTTGATTGGTTGAGGATTGCGGTTGATCGAAGGGTTGATTGGCAGGTTGGTTTTGTTTTGTTTGGTGATGTGATTGATGGGGCATCTACTTTGATTGTGATTGGTTGTTTTTAGTTATTTCAATCGACGAATGAGTGAGAATTATGCATGAATAATGCATTATGCATGTGACAGTCATCGTCACATTTATCATCGAACATTTCAAAGTTATTCGACAGATAGCAGACAGCAATATTGATTGAACGGTAGACAATTTGAAGTGTGAAAAACTATTATTGATTGACTGAGATCAATCCAATGGATGACTTTCTCTCGTCTTACTAACGACGCACAAATCGATTTCGAGTGAACGTGTAGGTGGGTTGATGGATGTGTGGGTGGGTTGAGGAGACGTCCAATATGGGGAAAAGTCAGATCGTCCGAATGACCAAAACTTTGAAACAGCATAATGAAAAATGTGTTAAATTCTCAAACATCAAAGGTCACTAGTACGATAAAAGTTTATCGATTCTTGGTGATTTAGAGTTAGGGTTATTTGGTTTTTGTCTTTTATTAAGAATTTTTTTTTCAGAAGATGATGCACAAAGTTCAAGTTGTCAATAGACAAACTGGCATCTCTGTTTTGATAAATTTGTAGTTACGTAAATGAAAGAATTGAATAGTTGGAGATTGGATGAGTGAATGCATGAATGAATGAATGAATGAATGAATGAATGAATGAATGAATGAATGAATGAATGAATGAATGAATGAATGAATGAATGAATGAATGAATGAATGAATGAATGAATGAATGAATGAATGAATGAATGAATGAATGAATGAATGAATGAATGAATGAATGAATGAATGAATGAATGAATGAATGAATGAATGAATGAATGAATGAATGAATGAATGAATGAATGATGATGAATGAATGAATGAATGAATGAATGAATGAATGAATGAATGAATGAATGAATGAATGAATGAATGAATGAATGAATGAATGAATGAATGAATGAATGAATGAATGAATGAATGAATGAATGAATGAATGAATGAATGAATGAATGAATGAATGAATGAATGATGAATGAATGAATGAATGAATGAATGACTGGTTGAAAGACTAAATGATGGAGTGTCTGTCAGCTTCAATACGTCCAAAGTTTAATGTGGCAAGAAGCGACAAGATTGACGAGGTGTTTTTTTGAGTTCTCCTTCTCAAGAATGGATGTCGTATTTACGTTTTCAGACAACTATAAAGTTTGCACACCTTTTCAACACTTCCTATGGCAACAACAGCCGCAGCAACAACAACAACTACAGCAACAACAACAACAACAACAACAACAACAACAACAATAATAACAATAATAATAATAATAATAATAATAATAATAATAATAATAATAATAATAATAATAATAATAATAATAATAATAATAATAATAATAATAATAATAATAATAATAATAATAATAATAATAATAATAATAATAATAATAATAATAATATAATAATAATAATAATAATAATAATAATAATAATAATAATAATAATAATAATAATAATAATAATAATAATAATAATAATAATAATAATAATAATAATAATAATAATAATAATAATAATAATATATAATAATAATAATAATGATAATAATAATAATGATAATAATAATAATAATAATAATAATAATAATAATAATAATAATAATAACAGCAACAACAGCTATCACGAACACCACAACTCAGACTATTTGTACTTCGGTTGAGAACACTCCAATCTCTACAAATGATTCATACTCTTTATCAATTTGATCACCCCCATGCATCTCAATGGCATCGTCCACAATCAAATCCAGGTGACAAATGTTCTGCATGGCTTCTCTCCATTACCTCAGCTTTCGATCAAAATGTTTGAACGAATGGAAGGATCGGATGCTACCACTTGCAATGCAACAAGAGGCTTCAGATCAGCCTGTCGAACGATGAATTACTGCCAGGCTTTCTTCCGGGAGGGGGACAACGCACAAATAGCCAAGCCATCGTCCACCGCCCCACAAAAATGAAAATCAAAAATATTTTTAGATTAATTTGAACACATAATTTATTGATTTTGGAAGTCATCATATCATCGATATGCAAATTATTTTTCTCTTTCAGCGAGACAAGAAATAGAATGACACCAGAAACTTTAACTCATTATATGATCGAGAATTGTATAATCGTGTATTGTATGATCATGTATTGTATAATCATATTTTGTATGATCATTTATTGTATGATAACGTATTGAATAATCATAAATTATTGAAGGACCTGAACTCTCAAGATTTTATCTAATTTTAACTAACCATTTCAGAAAGCTAATAGTTATGACATGAAATATTTGATGTTATCCTTATTTTACAGCAAAATAACAGTTGATAGACTAAAAATTATTTATTATTTTCATTCACATTTAAAACAACCTTTATTAAAAATTTTGTTAACGATTCCTCGTAATTTTATGCAAATGTGATAAATATTTAAAAATTTAAATAATCGATTTATTTGATAAGAACGATTTACTATCGCTGACTCCTCACTTTGACATTATAGCCTTATAAAACTTTATGTGGACTCTCAGCAATACCTCGCTAACCTCACCATTAATTTGGATATTCATTTGGAACTCATTTGCCGTAAACCCTTTGTTGATTGATTGATTGATTGATTGATTGATGTATGAATATGATTATAACTATTCCAATTTTTGTTTCTGAATTATAATAACAAACTTAAAAATATTAATTTATTGCCTTCAGAAATCTTGAAATGTCCAGACAATTCGAAAGTTTGAGAGAAATTCTCTTGGAAAAAACCGTGGTGAACTTTGACGAAATATTTTTTGACGACACCAGAGGTTCGATATTGTCAAAATTTTTGTTTTGCAATTAATTAGGCATAATTTCGAAAAGCTTAAACGAATGATATCTCTCTGTGTCCGTAAAACCCGACTATTTAGACTTAAGATATGCATTTGTATTTTACGAGGTTTGTTAACGTCGTTGTCATTATCAGAGGTAAAGAAACATATCTGCCTGCCTCCAAGCATGTTCGAGGACATTCAATCAAAAAGCACTCAGATTTGCTGGCCAATACCTCACGAATACTTGAAAGTTTGCTTGTCGCACAGGGAAGCATTGAACTGGGTGAACATCGACCTGGCGAAAGTTGATTTGCTCGAGAAAGACTTCTTGAACATTGACAAGTCGAATTTTCCCATCAAGCAGCTTTGGAGACCGTAGGACGATTTGCTTCAACCATTGAAATATTAGAGGTGGACTTCGAGCCGACCGGTTTTCTGTTAGTTAATATTATTAATATTATCAGTATATTATTAATTATATGTTAGTTAATATTATCAATATTATCAATATTAACAAATATTATTAATATTAATATAAATATTAACAATATTAATATTATCAATATTAACACTATTAATATTATCAATATTAACAAATATTATTAATATTATCAATATTAACTAATATTATTAATATTATCAATATTAACTAATAATTTTTTGATATTTCATTAATTAATGACAACTCGCATTTTTTATCAAGTGATTATAGCGAAATCGCTCCAAAGCAAAGTCTGATCCAATTTCCAAAGCTGGGGAGACTTTTGATGAATCTCAGTATAGTTCCTGTTGGAGTTCTCCACAGAATTGACATGATGTCCTGCTCCAAATCATTGAAGCAGCTCATTTTGACGGACCCTTACGCTTCATGTTCATACAACATACCAATAATTACGGAATTTATTAAATCATTCAAATGCCTCCAAAGTCTAGAAGCTTTAAATATTTCTCATGGAAGAGATAACATTCCAATCCTGGATGTTTTGAGTCACCTGAGAAATCTGAGGTAAATTTAATTTTATTTATTTATTTATTTATTTATTTATTTATTTATTTATCGCTTATTTATTTATTTATTTATTTATTTATTTATTTATTTATTTATTTATTTATTTATTTATTTATTTATTTATTTATTTATTTATTTATTTATTTATTTATTTATTTATTATTTATTTATTTATTTATTTATTTATTTATTTATTTATTTATTTATATTTATTTATTTATTTATTTATTTATTTATTTATTTATTTATTTATTTATTTATTTATTTATTTATTTATTTATTTATTTATTTATTTATTTATTTATTTATATACGTATGTTATATATGTCTTTAATTAATTTATTAGAAACAGCCATATGTAACAATTAATATTTATTATTTAATTCAGAACGTTAGAAATATTCAATGTAGACGGATCTGAACTTAAATGCATTAGTTTGGCAGAGGCTCTGCCACATCTGAGGCATCTCAGTTTACCTTACGAATCGTTAAAGTAAGTTGCAAACTTTTAATTCAGAGTTAAAGCATGGACACATCATCATTTATTATTACGTTGTTCTTCAAATATGTTTATGCTTATGTTTTATATTTGCAAAGGGAGGTGTTGCCGTCTCTAAAAGAAAAGAAATTGGACTATTTAGGAGCGATAGTGTATACAGCCATTCCTGAGAGTGAAAAAAGGATGGCCAGAAAGGTAAAAATGGTTCTTTTTTTACAGATTTTTCGATTGAATAAATGAAATTGTTTAGTTATTGAACTTTGACTTTTCACAACTTGGAAGTCATCGATATGCAAATTATTTTTCTTTTTGACAGTTTGGGTCATTTTTTGATTTGCAAGGAAGAATGAATTTCCTTGAAAATTCGCCTCTTTCCTGGCTTCAAAACACATGTCTTCCTGCGATTTGTCGCTATGGCATAATTGAAGATGTTTTTCATCGTCCAAATTTAATGACAACTCGTAACTGGCGGAGATTGGAAAAGGTTGAATTTAGCACATTTTAACAATTGGGAAAAATTATCACAAGATTTCATTTTGCAGATTTTTCTTTATATTCCTTGGGAAATCTTTCAGACCAATTTTATTATCCCAGTTAGGTAATATTGTTCAGAGACGTTGTTTAAATTGCTGAATTGTATTAAAGTCTATATCCTTAGTAAATTTTGAAGAGCTTCAGTGAATGTTGTTAACTGAAATAAATGATACAACACCATGTTTTTGCAGCGATGTTATTAGCATTAATGAGAGCAAGTTGAGCGAGAGTTTTGTGAGGTTGGTATTAAATCTGTTTGTATTAAACTGTTCAATTTACGTTTGTAAGTCATCTTGAAATGCAGGTATTACGTTAATCTAGTCGTAAATTCAGCTGCTTGGAGAGATATTGTAAGTAGATATAAATATTTCTACAAACTTACATTAAAAGCAAATATTTAACTAATGATTTTTTTATGTAGCATGTTGAGACAATATACCTCATTTATTATGAAAATATGGACCTCGTGAGTAAAATCATGTTTATATATAATTCTTTGCATTATTAAATATTTACTGAAGAAACAGTATTGAGACACGTTGTCCATTAAATATTTGTTTCAGATGAAATCTCGCAGGATGACAAATTTCATGATCTTCTATGTAACCTCTAGTCCGAATAATCCAATTTCTAGGATGTACTTGAGATACCTCGTAACGAGATTATTGGTGCAATCGGATCACACGACACTTTCATGGGTTTGTCTTAAATTCTCGTTTTACAATTATTTATCATTATTCATTTATTAAAAGTATTGCTTTCAAGATCGTTTGGTTTTTATCTCGTAATTCTGTAATAATAACTTTTCCTTTCTTTAACTATTTCACAGATTATCAACCATTTTGAAATCACTTCGGTGGATTACAGAACGATTTCATAGATATAATTAATTATAAAGGATTTTCAAAATAAACGTGATCATTTAAACTTGTAACAAACTGGATAATTTAATAATTTATATATAATTTATTTACCGATGAATTCTAAAGATAAGTAATTACCGGGTGTAATTTTGACGTGTTGCTTATTGAGTTGCTTAAGAAAGTTGGAAGACGTGTCTGGCTGGAAAACATTCTGACGCCAGTGATGCAAAACCCTTTTTTAGGCCGATGATTTGGAGAGTTTGGAGAAACGATGGTAGCCGAGCGAATGAGATCTTCCAAGATAGATTTCAAATTTTTTGCCACATCAACATCAAGACAACGCGGACAATAAGACGCTTGTACAGGATAATAAGGACAAGTTGCAAACTAGATGAGTTCATAGATAAGTTCATAGTTAATCTTGGCAGTTTTAGACTAACATGAGGACACAAGTCAACGTGACGATGAGACTGCATGTTTGCAACAATCCTTTGAGATATCAGGCTTTGTGTAAGGTAGTTTGCATAGCGATGGAGAATAACCAAACATCAAAAATGGCGGAGGCTGTGGAAGTCCGCGGTGCATGGAAAAGCTATAAAATCACGAGGTGCCAAGGCTGATTGGTGAGGCATAGCTGAGCACGCCATGGACCAGTCTCACTAACTCGGCTGTTAGTTAAATGGGAAAGAATTTTTGAATTTAGAGATGTACGATTCTCAATTGTCGGTGCTGCCCGAGTTTTCCTTAACAATCTCAAGAAAATTGAATGAAAGTCCAATTGTTTCACTCTTCCTGTTTCCTTTTCGCGGTCCACATGACGTCTGGTAGCATATATATTTTCATTTATTAACGAACATTTTATGTACACAAAGAAATTTCGACCACATGTTAATGTAGAGCCGCCATCTTGATTTTCGATCATCGGTTATCTCGACGTTTTTTGACAAACCCCTAGGTCGGCGACATAACAGGGTTCGACTGTACTGAGATTACGTAATATATAAAAAATAATAATATTAATAATAATAACGAAAAAGGTTTATGAAAACTTATTTACATCTATATTTTATGTTATCGAATAACAGTGTGAAAGAAAAAAAATATTTATTATGAAAATTGTGTTTCATTCAGTTTCAAAATTCAGTTTAATCAGAAAATAAAATTTTAAGCTTTAGGTAGCTTTAAAGGAAAATAGTATCACAAATGTTCCCCTTTTTAAAATAACCCGTAGTAAGTAATTCAGTTTTTTAATAATTAATTATGTTAAAATATTATCGGTTTGGCTGTTTCAAATATTTATTTAAACCTTCTCATAACAAACCTTGTTTTTTCCTTGTAATTCAAGCAAGCTATTTCTGATTTTTTCACATTCTGCAATTCGAGTAAAAAATGTTAATGCAATGGTTAATATTTGTATTATAGTAATATAACGCTCATAAACATTATTTCTCAAATTTATTAAATTATAAAATACTTACTGAGTAATTTAAGATGACATTAAATTATTTAACATTATTTTGTAAACTAAAGAATGAATTTTAAGATACAACTGATTTAAATATAGTTAAATATATTTGACACTCAGAAAATTATTCTTTAGAAAATATGCCGTTAAAGCAATATTTATACTAACCTTGTTGCGGTATAATGCTGTTGTTAAAAGGTACTTCAAGTAGAATTTCGCAAGTGTGGTCTCTGAATTCAAAGTTATGTAAGATAGCATGTGGCTCATCATTCTCGGGCTCTATGTTAAAAAATATTGTTAGAAAATTGAATTAAATAATATTAAGCTAGTTGTTCATTAAGTAATCTGATTAAATTAAATATACTATTGAATTTAGTTGAATTTCTCACCAATGATACTCTGAAACTGTCTTCAATCGCAAGTTCCTGGAAAAAAAATTATAAAAACAGTAGAATAAAATAAAGCAAAATTTGTAAAATTCGTTAATAATTCAAAAAATCATTTTAAAATGTTTGGAACAAAGCTTACTTTTTCGGCTATAGCTGTACTGATGATCACACTGGCCAATTTTCTATTAAATACAACAAAGTAATTGAAATTGGTTTTAACTAATAACTACTAATGGGAATGTTATTAATAACGCTAGAATTATTGTATTGAAATATTGATTGAGATGTAAAACTGTTAAATGAATCTAACGGGTAAAACTCCTCGCTCCAATTACTGTCGTTGGCGTTGATTAAATCTCTGAGAAAAAGATTTGTTATTAAGTAAGTGAATATCATAAATAAGTACAATTGATGTAATAAAATCTAGAAACAAAATTGACTAACATAAATTCAAAATCGTGCCAAGTTTCATGAGGTAGCCATTTGATTGACATCAGAATTACCTGTAATGAATCGATAAGTTATCAATGATAATAAAGAATAACATAATGCTAAGTAAAATGTATTTACAATAGTTTAGAAAAACCGATTTCGATTATAATCAAATCGTCAATTGTTAACGTGCTTCAGGTTAAAGGGATTATAATAATGTAATTGTTTGCAATAATAATAATGCATCAACATATTTATAATAATGTATGCATCAATGAATTTATAATAATATATCCATCAATATATTTATACTAATGTATGTTCACAATCAATTACCTCCTCTAACCTTGGCCAGTCATCATTGGCAATTAGGGCAGAGTTCAGTTGACGCATGTCATAGAATATATTTCTTTTCAACTGTTCGAGATTGGTCAAGTAAGAAATCACAGAAGTGGAGTGTTCGAGTACATTCAACCTTCCGTCCATATTACAATTTGTTCCTATCTGTACGGATTTACATAATTAATGTTAAGTATTTAATTAATGTCAACTATTTCACAGATCTCTGTAGAAACTTTATTACCTTTAAAAACTGATTTGAGTTGACGCGATTCTGTCCAAAATAATAAGTGTTGAAGGATATAAATAGAAATAAAATATTACAGAATGATTAAGCTTTTCAATAAATGTATATTCTCTCAATAGTAACAATTTCTAAGATAGCACTCATCTATACCCTTCTATGAAGATGACTATCGATATCCTCCACTGTGTAGGATTCAGTTGTACCGCAATACTTTAACCCTTTCGTTTTTAGAGATTTTTCTGCATGCCTTCATAACAAAATAATGTTTAAAAGTTAATTTCAGCAATTCAATCGATGATGATGATGATGATAATAATAATAATATAATAATAATAATAATAATAATAATAATAATATAATAATAATAATAATAATAATAATAATAATAATAATAATAATAATAATAATAATAATAAATAATCGATTATAATAATAATCGTTGAATTGTTTAATCCACTTACATTAGCCACCAAACGAGAACACACAAATTTTCAAGATCTGGTAGAAATTTCTTTCTTATTTTTTTGGTTTCACACATTCGAATAACAGTTAATGGCATCTCAAGAGTTCTGAAAACAGTTAAAAATAAAAAATATTTACAATAAAAATACGACTTGACAATTCTGGATTCGATCAATTGAAAAATGATTGTAAAAAGTAATTATAATAAATGTTTGATATTTATAGTAGGTTGGCTGAAGGGGTAGCCTTCGCGCATGCGGAGATAATAACAAAAGTCGTTTATGTAGTGTCGTGTTCGCAACCCAACCTCGTACTGCGAGGGAGCGCCCTCGGATAAGAGCGCTATATAAATGATGGATCGATTAAGAAGTGCCTTGACATGTTATCCGGAAACACGAGGCACTCAAAAAATTGGCTAATTACAAGTATTACAAAAGTACAAAAATTTACTAATGAAATTCACCTAAGTTTTTTTTTGCCACAAAGACAATCCTCAAAAACTCCTTCATAACTTTGCTTTCCAACAAAAGAGAGAGTTTCCAAGTTTTCGAGATTCTTGAAAGACTTAACGAATTCTGTTATCTCAGTTGTGTATATCTCAAAGTTTTCATTCGAAATATTGTAACCAGTGTAATCATGATATATCTCGCATTGTTCGGTAGTATTAACTAGACTAAGATGTTGTAGAGTTTCAGAACACGACCTCAAATCGAATCTTTGCAGAAGGTAAGGATGAACAGGTTTAATATCGACGAGAAGTTTCTTCAGCTTTGGGAATTTTATACTGGAACTTTTTTTATAACTCGTAACATGGCCATATTCGCTTCAATGAAAATTAAGATTAAAATATTAAGAAATTATTTAAAGACATATATAACCACATTATGCTTACTTAAATGTATCCCAATCAAACGCACAGAACGATATTTCTAGGACCTCAAGGCTTGGAGAAATTTGTTCAACGACTTCCATCATTGCTTCTGTCATACGATGGGTACGAAACGACAAACGCTTGACTGGTAAATTAGAATTTGCTATGACCAGTAAGTCCTTTTCACGTAATGCTCCGTGTGTCAGGTCGATATTGTACCAGAACAGTTGTTCTCTCCTCGATAGGCATGCTTTCAAGAAGTCGTGAGGTATCGACCAGTATAATTCGGTTGCTCTTGATAAGATGTTTTCAAACATCGTTGGAGGTAAGAAAATATCTTTCTTTGCCACTATGGATAATAATTACATTAGCAAAACTTGTCGAATAAAATAAATTTGAAAGATTGTTTAATATTAAAAGTTATCTAATGTCCAAACAAAAATCCATTTTACATAGATATTGTTTAATCATTGGTTTAAATGTTTATGACAACATGAATACATTTAACAAAAAATATTTAACAACGACAAACCTTTGTTGTCAAAGTGCTCTAAAAATATTTTATCAAAATTGAACACAGCGCATTCCAAGCTAATTTCTTTCAAACTTTTAACTTGTTTAAACATAATGTGTTTTCTGGAGAGAATAAATGAATAGATTATTATGAAATTAGTAATTTATTGTAAAATGTAATTTATTGAATGAACTAGAATAACTGTAATTATGCTCATACATCTATCAATACTGGAATCAGCGCCTTGAGTGTCCGAGTAAATGGTGAAGTAACCCAATTACGAGTAACACAAGATTACAACTTCGAAGGTAGGAGTATAAGAATGTAAATCGCTTTTATCATTTAATTAATGACATTTTTAAATTTTTATTACTTTTGCATAAAATTGTGTGATAATTATTTAACATTTGAAATGTAAGTATTTTTAATTTTGTCAAATGTGGGTTACAATAGTAAAGCAATAGTGCTCCATGTGCTTTCATTTCTTTATTGTTCCGAATTTGAAAATCAGCAACAAATGTAGCATAATTATTTTCTTGAAGTCGCCTTCAAATTACAATCGAATAAATAAAATAAAATCTCGAAATGAACATTTAATGCACGCATTTACAATGACATACATATACCCGAAGCAACTCTCATTACGTAATGAAGAAATGGCCGATAAAATGGCAGACGGATTCATAGTTGAAAGAAGTCGGCGACACCTGCCTCAACAGCGTCAAACGCATTCATACGGACGACGATGCAAAAGAGGTATGACAAATAAATTATGATAAACAAGCATATTTGAGGGCTCTTTATCTACTTAACTTTATTATCTAGCTATGCAACGGACTTTAATAACACATTACTTAACTTTAAGATTATTAATTAATCTTGCGGATTATAAATGCATTGGAAATCACCCACATAGACTACAATAAGCTTTGAACTGTGCAAACAATGATAGTTTTTGATGTTCGTTTAAAGATAGAACGACATCTTCGAGATAAATAAATTAGTACTAATTATAATTAATGGTTAATCCAGACCATATATTGAATTAAAAGTCATATTGCTGGTAACTTATCTTACCGAGATTTACTTACGATTTTAAATGCTTGTAAATTACGCAATTAAGTACCGCAAATAAAATATTTTGTTTCATGTTTGTATATTTTTTGTTCCTAAAACAAACTTCTTTTTAAGCAAGCCTTGTAATCAACTTGGAGAAGGATCATTGAAGTGTCCCACGACATCCTCAAATTGTCCAAATCACAACGGATAACTTTTATTCAACCTGATACAAAAATATAAAAAAAACACATAAAAAGAATCACGTAATCAATAACTTATAATAAAATAAACAATAATAAAATAAATTAAAATAAAAAGCAGACAAACACAAGCACATCATCACACCCCTCATACCCCTCAGCCCTCTCAAATTTGCCATTTACGTGCCATTCCTTGTCCATAATTCCAGATCGCATTCTTCCGGATTTGGCGCCGTCATCGACTGCGGATTCAAGACTCCTTTCCGTGAGACGGGATGTCTGATTGCGACAATAAAACCCCGAATAGAGACGAACAGCCAGCAAAACAATGGGACAGATTTCTCAATAGACGAAAGGACTCGCATTATTATCTGAGAGTGGTAAATCCTCGTAAAACCATCAATTATTCACCGAACTGTTGTTCACCCGTTGAGGCGCTTGCGTTTGACGCTGTTGAGGTCGCTGTCGCCGACTTCTTTCAACTGGTTTTTTGTTTTCCATATTAAATTTGAGTGACAGTGTTTATTGACAGGTTATTGTTGCAGAAGAAGATTTATGTATTATTTACAATTATTTAATGTTATTCTTATTGCAAAAAAGATTATTATTTTTTATTTCTAATTATTTATTATTATTATTATTATTATTATTGCAAAAAAAAAGATTATTACTTCTTATTTAAATTTTTTAATATTATTATTATTGCAAAAGAAGATTTGTTTCTTATTTATAATTGACAGAAATGCTAATAAAATAAATAAAAAAAAGCCTATTCGGTGAATGTTAGGGTGAAAAAAAATGGTGAACGTCATTCACCATTACAGTGATAAATGAGTTAACATTGTTTATGGCGGCAAAGGATGACGTCATTGGTCTGCTAGGTGACGTCATAACAAAGCTTTGGTGAAGAAACCTCAAGATGATGTAATGGTCTCATTCGTGGTAATAATATCGACATTAACCAAAAGGTAATAGTAATAATGATATAATAATAATAATAATAATAATAATAATAAATAATAATAATAATAATAATAATAATAATAATAATACAATAATAATAATAATAATAATAATAATAATAATAATAATAATAATAATCATAATAATAATAATACAATAATAATAATAATAATAATACTAATAATAATAATAATAACAATAATAATAATAATAATAATAATAATAATAATAATAATAATAATAATAATAATAATAATAATAATAATAATAATAATAATAACAATAATAACAATAATAATAATAATAATAATAATAATAATAATAATAATAATAATAATAATAATAATAATAATAATATAATAATAATAATAATAATAATAATAATAATAATATAATAATAATATAATAATAATAATAATAATAATAATAATAATAATATATAATAATAATAATAATATAATAATAATAATAATAATAATAATAATAATAATATAATAATAATAATAACAACAACAACAACAACAACAACAACTACGTTGGTAAATTAATGGGAAAGAAAATCAAAGTTTTTTGCTTTTCTGGCGCGTCGTCTGAAGGTGCGACGTGATTTGGTCTGGCGAGAAATGATGATGGATGGAGTGGATGGGTGAGATGCTATGCTAGGGGGGTTAACCAATAGAGGGGGTTAACCAATAGGGGGGGTTAACCAATAGGGGGGGTGGACAATAGTGGGGTAGCGAATGTGGATTAACAAATTTTAATTGTAAAAGATAAGGTTGAAATGTGCTGGATTGCATGTAGTTTATTGACACGTTTATTTAACACCGACATAATTTTTTTTTTATAATTTATACTTTATATAGACATGGTAATGGTGATTACAAGGACGATGACGATAATGATGATGTTGACGATGATGACGATGACGATGACGACGATGATGATGATGATGATGACGATGATGATGATGATGCCTTAATCATGACTGATAACAAGAAAGCATTCGTTTCGGAGATGATAACGATTAAGATAGCTCCATCGCCGTCGTCGTCGTCGCAATCGGTGACGTCATAGTTCAAAGGGCAGCTGATATGCTGCTTAATAATGCAGATAATCGCCGTCTCTTATGTTTGTTTAATATTAATAATACTAACTCTTGCAATATAAGATAACAGACGTGTTGTGATTTAAGTTTGGAATGAAAAGGTTGCGTAATAAATAAATAATAAGTTATCATTTTAATTTAAGAACATTTCAAAAACCGCATTGTTGGTTAAAACGTAAAACAGTTATCTGAATTAATAACAGATAAATGCTTATTTAAAATAATATTTTTTAAAAGTTAAAATTTACAAACAGAAGACATTATCACGTCTACAACCACACAGCTACATAATTCAAAGAAATTATCATAAACAAGTAAACTGGTAGGTATTCATTTCATTCCACAAAGTTATTAAGTACAAAACATAATAAAGTGGACACTCTACTTTACTAAATCATCATTTAAGGACATAAATTGTCAAACATCTTTTAACACCAAAATCTCACAAATAAATCAGCCAAGTAATATAATATATAAATAATATCTAAAAATATCTAACACGATATAATAAATACACGTACAGATAAAAAAAAAATTAAAATAATTAAAAACTAAATAAAACCAAATAATAAACAATAATTCTTTTTTTTTTATTTAAATCTTCCTTCTATTAATAAATCACAAATTCATCCCTCCTCCATGGGCGAAATGGTTCAGCCATCTTGAACATTTGATGCCAGACAACGACGATGACAGATTGAAGGCTAATCAGAGATACAATTAGATTTCAACAAAGATAGGCATTTGCCAGAGCCGTGTGTAAGTTTATACCGCGGCCACGCGCAAAGTTTTGCTTTGAAAAGCAGGAATGAAGGAACGAACGAATGAACTAATGAATTAATTAATTAATCGGTGAATGAATGAATCGGTTAATGAATGGATCGGTGAATGAATGAATCGGTGAATGAATGAATCGGTGAATGAATGAATCGGTGAATGAAGGAATCGGTTAATGAATGAATCGGTTAATGAATGGATCGGTTAATGAATGAATCGGTGAATGAATGAATCGGTGAATGAATGAATCGGTTAATGAAGGAATCGGTTAATGAATGAATCGGTTAATGAATGGATAGGTGAGTCCATGAAACGGTGAATGAATGGATGACTAAATGAATCGGTGAATGAATGAATGAATATTCCAAACATGGTTATTTCTCGTAAAGTCATAAATGAACTTACAAATGCTACTTTGTTCGCACACGATGACGGCGTAATTGTATTAACAACAACATCAACAACAAAATTGCAATTAAAAATTCATTTAAATAATTTCCAAACATTCTGACGAAATTCCAAACGGCCTTGCAGATTGTGAGCACTTAAGAGCGTCAATTGAAAAAATTTATTACAGACGCAATTACGCTTAGCGCAACGATTACATCTTTTGGGACGACAGTGGCACCGGCGAATGATTCCCGCATTTAATCTGCTCGTATTTCCTGTCTTTGCTGAGGATAATGAATCATTAGTGACGTCATAAACCTCCGTGCAGACGAGCGTTTGACAGGTTTTTGTTTTTGATAATTATTATAAATTTTTTAATAATAATGATAATGATGATGATGATAATAATAATAATAATAATAATAATAATAATAATGATGATGATAATAATAATAATATAATAATAATAATAATAATAATAATAATAATAATAATAATAATAATAATAACAATAATAATAAAATTCAACATTTCGACAATCAATGCTGATAAACATACTCTTGTAACAAAAGCGCTTGCAGTTGTTTATTAAAAAGCATTTGATTATTTAATGAAAATAATGAAAGTAATCAAATAACATGAAATCGATCTTTCTAATTTAGTCTCTAATTAATTAAGAACAATTAAGAACAAACAAAACAAATGGAGTTTAAAGCAATTGAGATACAAAGCAAAATACGGTGGATAGTCACGCATCTGAATCGCCCGTGGCTTTGTTGTAGAGCGCAACAAGCCCACTGTTGGGTATATAAGGAGCCTTTAGGGTGCCGGACAGTTTGAGAAATTTTTTTTGTGTGGGTGGATGTAATTTAGAATTTATGTCAGAAAATCGAATCTGCGTTTGAAAATAATTGTGATCTAAATTCTAAAAAAAAAAATCACTCAGGGGCAGTAATAATTTATTTAAAAAGTAAAATTTTATTTAAACCTTGTATTTTCAGAATATACATTTATTTTGAAAAAATAGCTTTCAGCATTGCGGCTTTGCAAATGGTGATCTGGGCACAATCGACGCTAAATGAAGGATTACGTCTGAATAAATGAAGTGCCATCAAATTTCAATCGAAATCCATTTTGCATCGAACTATGGCGACATTTTTTTACGGCTTTAGACTGATCATGGCTATGGACGTCTTACTGCTTCTCTTATTTGTCTCATTATCAGGTTGGTGGAAGATATTTTAGATTGAAATATTTTTAGTTGAATTGTTGAATAATTTCAAGCAATTTCAAGCAAGTGTTGTGCCGACTTATGTCTGCTTTTGGTGCCGGTTCGATTGTGAGAATTGGATTGTCTGAAACGCTATTGTGCAAAATATAATTTCTTTTGTGGCAATATGACACTCTTGTCTAGGTTGTTAAGCCATCTCATTTATCACACATCCTTCTCTGTCACGGACATTGATGCATGTACAGATAGCAATTACCATGATAATTATATTACCAGAAAGATATTAGTTGATAATTGTGTGGTATTATGTAATACATTATGTAAATAAGTTACACTTAGAAGCCTTTTTACTGATGCAAACTTATCAACCACGCCAGACTTACGTGATAACAATGCCACTGGCTAATCCAAACAAATCCCATTAAAGAATAAATTTTAAAAAATAACAATAACCTAATTAATTTATATATATTTTATTCAAGTTTTAATAAAATACGTTTTAATCATAAAATCATTTCAATGTTTGGGTTTGAGTGACAATGGGATGGTTTATGCTGGCAGCAGTCCTCTGGCCATTCTTTGTTTATCTTAAGAAAGTCTCAGCGCCAAAGAGACTCTTTAAACGCAGACGCCAACAACGTGAGACAATTTGACGACAGACAATTTCAAACAATTTCAAACAATTTCATCAAGATCAACCTAAATTTATTTCCTTAAAATCAATAATTCTCTAAATCTTGTTGAAAGCTATTTATAAAGTTATTTATGAAAATACAAATTTGATATTTTTTTGTCTACGACTAGAAATAACAATAATAATAATAATAATCCGGATGTAATATATTTCGTAGGCAACTATCCGTGACGCAATCGATATGGAGAGAATTGGCATTAAAAATGATTTGCCAAAACATTTGCGCGCAAAAAAAACACCACTGATCTCAAGTCAGTTTATTGCCGGCTATTGCCAGGCAAATGAAGTTCTTAAAAGCCAATGAATATTGCCAGAGAATCTGCGATTTCGGCTCGGAGACTTTTAGTGTCTAATAAATTGATTCTCAGACAGCAGAGAACAGACTTTGGCATCTTCAACTACCTCCCCTCAAACGGTATCCGATCGATTGCTGTAGTTTTCAACGCGGTTGTCTTAAGTGCCTGTTTTGAGATGAGCGCGTCAAAATATTTCCATTTTATGATTTATTTTCTACTCCGAATCGGGACGAAAACCTTATAAGACCGACAGTAGGAGTTCACAGTTGAAGACACGTGTCAGCGTCGTGGCTACTGAACGATGAAGTTTGTATGTTTGTTCTGTCGCTTCTTTCTTGTATTCTTTCTTTCTTGTATTCTTTGTAAGGTTTTGTTGTTATTTCTCGACTTTTGGTTTTTTATGATTTTCTACGTTTTCCTTTGTTTTGTATGTTTTTGTATGTTTTATGTTAGAAGATTTATAACTATAATAATAACAGTTATTATTAATATAAATTGTAATTATAATAATAATTAATATAATTTATTATATATGCACATAATGTGTATATATGTACATTAGTATTAATAACTAAATACAGAGTTTTTCAAGCCTTATTAACTTATCAATTGAGAGCGGTGGTCTCAACGAAATTTTCGAGGATCGAAAGCGCATTGTTTTTTAAACATGAAAAATAAATTCAAACAAATCAAACTACGAGAAATTAATAATTAATAAGTCGTAATAATTAACTAATTGATAATCTGGGAATCCCGCAACGAAAGCCTTACGCCCGAGGCTGTAACAATCTCCTTGTTAATGGAGTGTCAAATATTTTTGTCAATACCTATTACACATCCATTTACGGCTACCCGTCATTCATGTTTTTTGTTCGAATTCATTCAGTAAATAAGTAAATAATTAATTACTAGCAACGTTGCAAACCGGTAATCAATTGCATTAGCAAATCCATTTAATAATGTGTCTTTTCATAAAAAAAAAACTGTTAAGTCATTATCACTGACTAATAATTAATTATTAATTATAATAATAACACTCATAATTAATTATTAATTAATATCATGTGGCAAAACAAAATTTCGGCCGTCAGAATGTTCTTATTTTCTTAAGAAGTTCTTTTATGAAATTCAAAATTCTTTATCCATATTTCGGCCAATCTTTTGTGTGTTTTTATGTACGAGGACACATTTTATTTAATTATTAATTGGATAAAGTCCGTTGCGCAACAAAAATGATAAATTTGGACTTATTAAAACACTTTTTGATCGCTCTGCCATTTATATAGCGCCATTTTCCCCCAGACGCTTAGGTGCAGCAGACATCTGCGAACAAGTCGGGATTTCGAGTTTTTTTCATTATTTTATTAACTATTTTATTTTAGCAATAATTTTGAATATTGTCACGGTAATATATTTAAATAATTAAATAGTTAAGTAATTTTAATTAATTAATAAGTAATAGATTAAAATGTACAATTTCTAGTGTCGAGAGATGCATGATGTCATGGCATCATAATGTTATTAATAATTAGTAATAAATTTTAATGCCAAAAAATAAATGATAATAAAAAAAATTATGAAATTATGAGTAATTATCATTAGTTCATAATTTCCACCATCTTGTTAGGCCTTAGTCCCTGTTACTGTAATCCTTAGCATCTCTGACATCAGTCCTAATCTGAGAGTGATGCCTGTTAATTATAATAATTAATAATGTTTTCAAAGATATTATTAACAAATAAATTTGTTAATTTAATATTCAATATTCAAATAAATTATATTTTCAAAACATTTGAAATTCGCGATATAATAATAACATTAGTAATAATATTTATTTTTCAATAATGATATCAGTCTTGGGTTAGTTTTAGGGTTAGGTTCAGTTCCAACAACTTCTAATTAACAGTAATAAAACATTACATATTAACAATAATTGATATTATTAACGATAATTAATATCGTCACCCTGGTGAATCTGCTATTGAATAATTTTTTTCGGAGATAGCCAACAGCGCTTCCCTGCGATTATTATTATTTATATTATTATTATTATTATTGTATGATAAATTAATAATAAATAATATAATAATTATTATAATAATTATTTTTGTTTTTAAGCTTGATTGAACCTGCAGTTGTAAGCTATTAATCATTATTATCTAATTATTGCTGCTATTCTCATTGTTAGTGGTTGAATGTAGTCAAAACATAAAGCTCATATTACCTGCAACATCGCAGTATTTACTACAATCTCACTGCATTACTCATTTCTATTTACCAATTCAATAATAACTAATCAGCAATTAAAATAACTAACTATTGTTACTTCCAAATGCAAGTGAAATTATTAAATAAATAAATTAAAACTAAAATCATTCGTCATGGAACAATTCTATAAAACCGCCACTAACATCAAAGAAGGAGGCAGAGCCGAATTATCCCCAATCGTTTTCGACTTTTTCTTCCTATTTGCCGTCATCATCATGAGAGCAGTGGTGATGCAGCCGCCCAAAAAACCGCCGATCGCGCTCGTTCCAATCAGCAGGAATTCGTTACTGTTGTCCTTCACAGCACGGAACCTGGTTCGACCAGATGGGGTGGATGATTTGTTCTTGGCTGGTCCGTAAACATCGGCCTCTCCGTATTCATCGTATTCGTAGATCTTCCGCGGCGCGTCTTCTGGCAGAGGTGGTAAACGCTCTGGCACGTAATCAGTTCTACTCCTGAAGAATACCTGGGCTCTTGAAGCGGTTAAGCGCGGTATAGGACGAGCGGCAGGAAACAGATTGGCAGTGCTGTCCACTGGGAATGTCTTGAGCAACCTCGGCAGAGAAGAAATAGTTCCATTGATTGGGATCATCGGAGATTCCCGAGGTGGCTCGTTCAAGGCGGTTTTCCAACTTGTCAGCGGGATTGCAAGACCTGAGATGGAATGAATGAATGAATGAATGATGAATGAATGAATGAATGAATTAATTAATGAATGAATGAATGAAAGAATGAATGAATTAATGAATGAATGAATTAATGAATGAATGAATGAATTGAATGAATGAATGAACTGAATGAATGAATGAATGAATGAATGAATGAATGAATGAATGAATGAATGAATGATGAATGAATGAATGAATGAATGAATGACTGAATGAATGATGAATGAATGAATGAATGAATGAATGATGAATGAATGAATGAATGAATGAATGAATGAATGAATGAATGAATGAATATGAATGAATGAATGAATGAATGAATGAATGAATGAATGAATGATGAATGATGAATGAATGAATGAATGAATGAATGAATGAATGAATGAATGAATGAATGAATTAATGAATGAATGAATGAATGAATGAATGAAGAATGAATGAATGAACTGAATGAATGAATGAATGAATGCAATTGGTTGTGGATAAATTTGATGCTGTTAAATCACTAATTAACTTAATATCATTGATTAATTTAATATCATTAATTAAGTTATTATCATTAACTACCTTAAAATCAATGATTAACTTAAAATCAATGATTAACTTAAAATCAATGATTAACTTAATATCAATGATTAACTTAATATCAATGATTAACTTAACATCATTAATTATTTAATGTCAATGACATTCGGATGGATGTTCCTGCATTTTGCAGAGGTAATCACCTTAGTTATTGGACTGACTTTAATCAAACAAATAAATAAATAAAAAGATAAGCTATATGGTTGTGCCCCATTATAAATTATAATAATTAACTATATTCAAATTTACATTAAATCGTGATATATAAAATAATAGGTATGCGTTGACGTTCTAATTATTGTTATTATTATTTCACAACTTCAATAAATTGTAACATAATATTAACTTAACATCATTGATGTCGTATTAACGAATAATTTATTAATATTATTACACTTAATGAATATGAATATAGTTCTTGGGTATGGAATTTGTTTGTAAATTGGAGTACAAAGAGCAGGATTGATTGATTGATCTGAGGATTCCAAAGTCAAGCGGAATTGATAAAAAGGATGAATGTGTTCTGCAACCCTTCAATTTTTGGATTACGTAACTTTCCATTGTAACCTTTCATGTAAAGAAAAATGGTGAATGGTAAAATAAAAAACATTGATTCTAAAACATTTATTTGTATCATTAAATATGGCTTCCATTTCAAACAAAATTGTTGAATCGTAAAATGTATCTTTAATATAGTTGTAACATCACTTAATGTAATATTACTATTATCGTTATTATCGTGTTATTATTATTATTATTATCAGAATAATTATGTGTCAACATAATCAATGCATAACCGTTAGTCTAGTAGAATCAGCGTTTTACGTTTTTAAAAGAAAATCCGAAATTTTATTTCTAAACATGTAATCAAAACTAAAAGTTAAAATAAAAATAATTTTTCAAATACTTATATTTATATTTACATAGATTTACATTACATGCATTATCTACTACAATGAGGTACTTACACTCATCATTAGCCAGAACAAGGAAGCAGTATAGCATAACTGTCCAGCCGCATAATTTTATCATAATTTCAATTTTTAAGATGATTGTATTTCACGAATTGTGAAATTATTTGAGGCTGCATAATGTTCGTTTGTATGTTTCAGTTCTGGCGTTGCATCATCGATTTTGTGTTTTGTATGTATCGATTTTTGTTTGTATATGTTTTGTTTTGTTTATAATTATCGCATCTTACGGTAATGACGAATGTTTAAAAGTGATTTAGAAAAATATTTTTTCTTTGAGGAAATTAAAAATTAACAATTTTAAAAACTCAATTCAACTTGTAAATAAATAAATGTATAATAAAGTAAATATAAAAATATAATCATACTAATATTATTAAAACAACGATACATACATTATTATTAACATACCTGTAATTGTATAATTATATTCTATTTAATAAAATCGATCTAAATGACACAGAAGTTGTAAATAATATTGTAATATTATTAATTAATTACTTATTTAGCAAACAATGTTAAATTAGTACGATAACTTTTGTTATAATAAGCTAATCATTACATACAAAACTTAACTTCACACAAATTATTTACAAATCAATGTTTGGCCTTGAAAGTTAAAAAATGTAATTCTGATAAACTTAGATAAGCAAATCAAATGAGATATTTATTCAGAAATTGCGCCCAAATCCGTGGGAATCAAATATTTACGTTATTAAGTAATTTATTGTGTTTTAGTTCAAAACTTTGCTTTTCTTTAAAATATTTATTTTACGAAAATTACTAATTAGTTACTAAATAAATCTTTATGTTATGTATTCATGTTTAAAATTAAACAATATTTTTATACATGTGTAAGATTAAAGTTTGGTAAATTTTAAATGTATAAAATGTGTAAATTAATTTAGAACCGATTTAATTTATTTCTTTCTCAAGAAAATCAATAACATTGGCGTGAATTTTGCAATTAATTTCCATTATCTGCCAAATGAGCAAAATTGGAATAGCAAATGAATGAGTTTTTTGGCGCCATTTTGAAGAAAAAAAAGGAGGTGGCTCATTTCAGACCTTAGCAATTGGTCGATAAATTTCTTGCAAAACTACAACTTTTTAAGGCATTTTCAATTAACCTGAATTGTGTTTCTTAACAACAATAATAATCTTACATTGTGTTACGTTAATCTAACAGTGAATAACATTAAGTAATAACAATAATAATAATAATAACAACAACAATAATAATAATAATAATAATACCCGAGTTCTAACTAATTAAAAAAAACTCTCATCACCCTGTTAATCGATGACTCAACTCCAATTCAACGATCTCCTACAAATTTATCCTCACAGATGGAACGCCCATTTCCCTTCCTAATCAAGGCGGGCGACAGGCGGCGACTTCCGACGACACCGACTTCAAATTCCTACTCGAACCCGAGGAATCCTACTACATCACAAAAAACAAACCTGCCACCATTTCTTGCAAAGCCGCCGGCGCCCATCGCATCTCCTTCAAGTGCGTCGGCCAGTGGATCGAGCCGTCGCGACATGTTGTTGTCGTCGACGACACGGGCGTCGGCAGCCACGGTGGTGTCAACGACACGGACTACAAGACGCTGTCGGTGAGCATAGAAGTAGCAAAGAACGAGGTAGAGGAATACGTGGGTCCAGCTGGATACTGGTGCGAGTGTTACGCCTGGAATGGAAAAACCCACCTGACCAGGAAGAGCAAGAGAGGTCTCATCCAGATTGCTTGTTAGTGTTACATGTTACTTCATTGCCATCGCCATCATCATCATCATCATCATCATCATCACCATCGACAACACAATCGTCATCGTCGACGTCATCATAATAACCAACACCACAATCATTACCGATATCGCCGTCATAAGCATCACCACTAACATCGTCGTCGTCATCATCGTCGTCGTCATGGTTATCGAATGCAGTCATCATGTTTTTAATGATCGTCATCTTCGATATGATCTTCATACGCACGAGCACTCTAAAACTTTGCACTCATTAAGATTGTCCGTCAGAGGGATCTTTGACATCAGACTTTTTAAAAAATATTTCACCCCGTGGTAGACCCCTAACAAACTAATTAATTCCGCGGTGGACCCCGAAAAAAATTTCAATTTATGGTCGACCCCTAAAAATCATATTTCATGCAAAGGGGGCCACTTACAAAATTTTTTATTTATATGTTTTAAATTTAATTTAATTCCCAAGAACTGTTTTATATTAAATTAAATTTCTTATAAATGTTTTAAATTAAATTAAATTATTTAAAATGTTTTAAATTAAATTTTATGTTGGTCCAATATTTAAATGCGAATAAATTATTAAATTTCTGGGGGAAGGAACAAGTTGAACACAGATCGTTAAAATTTTAAGTGAAATTGAAAATGTTTAACAAAGTACAAACCCAAGAAGAGGTCCATAATTTCAATCATTCAATCAAACCAACCTGATCAATCAACCAAACCAACCAATCTGGTCAACCGCCAATCGTTCAACCGACTATTATTAGTTTTCCTCAAATCCTCTGATATACCGCCCACCAATGTCCTCATTCATTCATTCATTCATTCGTTCGTTCGTTCTTTCGTTCGTTCGTTCGTTCGTTCGTTCGTTCGTTCATTCATTCATTCATTCATTCATTCATTCAGTGAAATCCTTCAATCCATCCAAGTGGTTTTGTATTCCAGTTTGACATCGGAGATGAATTTTCCAGATACCAATTGATCGATAACCTCTCCTCAAGGAACCTCTTTTTTGTCTTTTTTTTTCCAGTTTTTCCTCCTCATCGTCTTCTTCATCATCTCCTCCTCCGTCACACGTTCAGTCTATTTTTTTGTGTCTTTATTCATTCTAATTTCACAATGTTCTTCCACCCATCTGACGGTTTTAATGTTGAATTTGATCTTCATAAATTCAGAAATGCTTTTGCTTTGTGGACTTAAATTAATTTGAGTTGTCGTTGTTGTTAATTCAATAATAATAATAATAATAATAATAATAATAACTTATTAAATAATAATAATAATAACTAATTAAATAGATTTAAGGAAGCAATTCGAAAGAGAACCAATAAGCGCCTCGGTTCACGTCATGGAAACGGCGCTGTTCCAGTGTCTGCCACCCATCGGCGTGCCCACTCCGGAAGTAAGAGTGATGATGATGATCACCACCATCATCATCGTCATCTTCATCATCACCATCATCATCGGCATCATCATCATCATCATCATCATCATCATCATCATCATCATCATCATCATCATCATCATCATCATCATCATCATCATCATCATCATCATCGTCATCATCATCGTCATCGTCGTCATCATCATCATCATCATCATCATCATCATCATCATCATCATCATCATCATCATCATCATCATCATCATCATCATCATCACCATCATCATCATCATCACCATCATCATCATCATCATCATCATCACCATCATCACCACCACCACCACCATCATCATCATCATCATAAACATCGCCACCGTGTCCGGCAGGTGTTCTGGCTGAAGGGAAGTGACGTCATAGACACGTCAAAGGATGTCAATTTCATCATCTCGAACGAGGGCAACCTCATAATCAGTCAAGCGAGACTATCGGACGCAGACAATTACACGTGCGGTGCCCTCAACTCCGCCAACAAGAGGCTCAGCGAAATGGCAAGCCTCGTGGTCTACGGTGAGACGACGATGATGATGACGATGATGATGACGAAGATATAATAATGTCAATAATAATAATGAAAGAACATAATGAATACTATGGAATTTGTTGGCGAAGGTGATGATAATAGTTATCAATGCCATCGCGATAGGGAATTGAGATGGTTATGGGTGGAATAAATCATTATTAAAAAGCTAAATTAGTCAATCAATCACGCAAATGCGATTGAAAGAAGCAATCATTTTAACCTCCATACATTCATCTTTACATGGAAATTGTTTCTTTTGAAGGGTGGATGGAGGGATGATTGGATGAATGAATGAATTAATTAATTAATTGGTGGATGGATAGATGAATGAACGAATGAATTATTGAATGAATGTATGTATGTATGTATTGATGGGAATAATGTCCCATTATGAATGGTTGGATGGATGGATGGATGGATGGATGGATGGATGGATGGATATATAGATGGATGGAAGCAAAGGACAAATGCAAATAGATCTTTGGATGAAGATATTGAAAAGATATCGAAGATTGTCGAACAATTTCAATTCTTCTTGACCTTTCACCTTTCCACGACCTCTTGACCTCTTGTCAGTTCGCCCATTTATCGATGACCTAGTTATGCATAATTCTCGGCCAGCCGTGACGTCAGCAATGACTACAACTAATATTAATACAACAACAAATTATAATGTTTATTATTGTATTACATTAATTTTTAAAAAATGACAGTAGTTGTAAATTATCATATTTGTGTTTTAACTGATTATTGTTTATAAGAATTGTAATAATTGCAATATATTAACATTAATAATAATAACAACAATAATAATAATAATAATAATAATAACAATAACATTATAATAACAGCATTATTAATAACAATGATTATTAAAAAAATTTAACTAACACTAATTACTTAAACGCCACCTTCCAGTCAACGGCGGATGGTCTGAATGGAGCGAATGGAGCAGTTGTCCCTCATCCTGTACAAGAGCTTTCCAGAAAAGGACACGATCCTGCAACAACCCAACCCCCCTCAACGGGGGTGCAAATTGCCCCGGGGATGCACAGCAACGGCTACCCTGCTCCAATCAGTGCCCTGGTAATTAGGAATGTTTTTGAGTTAATGTTAATTAGCCTAATGATTATGAATATTAATGAGCTGTGGTTGTTAATAGTAATGAGCTGGAGTTTTTTTTTTTATATTATATTTACTATGCCTAATGTTTTTTTCAGATTTTGTACGCACGCATAGAATTGTTGTCAATCTCGAGATTCAACCATATCGTTTTTTATCAATAAAATACAAATAATTTTAAAATAGTAATTATGAACAATAATTTTGCTATAAAAAGATATTGTAATAACGAACAAAATTTTGTCAATTGTTCTTAATTATCGACAATTTTAAAAATACTTGAATTGATTTAAAATCTCACCAATGGCGACATTGGCAACATGAAAATGAGGGATTCCGATCTCCGTTGTCATGGAATCGACGCTAAAACATTGTTCAATTTTTCAATTTTTTTTTTAGAATAAAAAAATTGATTGAAAAATTATCGGAAAAAAATGTAAATGAGAAAATTGTTCTTTCAATCCATCATAACTCCTCCATTTTTATTCTAAGCCGAAATTCAATTAAATTGATCCAAATTCTGTATCCGTACCTCTGTCTGTCTGTGTGTGTGTGCGCGTAGTGCGTGTGTGGTCGAATATTTGTCTGACTGTACCATTCTGTGTCTTTCCTTGTATGGCTAGGTATGTCTAAATGTTGCTGTATATGTCTTAGTTATTTTACTTGGTAGTAAGTTTGTTGTATGTCTTTATTGATATCTTAAAATTCAATCTTTGCTTATCTGTTTTACAATGTTTTATGTATAAATATTTTAAAAAATTATAAAATAATAAAAATTTAAATATTGAAATTGTTATGTTCTGTTTTAATAAATATATTAATACTTAATCACGGCACGACAGAAATATAATATGTTACGTTAATACATGCGTATATTAAATGGAATTTTAAATTTATATCTACGTCAGTGTGTAATATAATTTGCATAATAATATCGTGATTAACATATACTGCATATTGAGCATCTTGTATTCGTTCATTGTACCTTCTCTGTATCTCTGTTCATGTATTCCTCCTCTCACTGCTGAGTCTGCTCCTCACTCATTCATTAATTCACTCATTCATTCATTCATTCACTCATTAATTCACTCATTAATTCACTCATTCATTCATTTATTTATTCATTCATTCATTCACTCATTCATTCATTCATTCCTCCGCCATTTCTTCGATCCATCTCCACAACGTGATACGATGATTGTACGGAGATAATCTCACGATTAATTGGAAAATCTTTCGTCACTTTCGAATCGAAAACGTTATTTGACTTGGATGATGACGACGACGACGATGATGGTGATGATGACGATGATGATGATGATGATGATGATGATGATGATGATGATGATGATGATGATGATGATGATGATGATGATGATGATGATGATGATGATGATGATGATGATGATGATGATGATGATGATGATGATGATGATGATGATGATGATGATGATGATGATGATGATGATGATGATGATGATGATGATGATGATGATGATGATGATTGATGATGATGATGATGATGATGATGATGATGATGATGATGATGATGATGTGATGATGATGATGATGATGATGATGATGATGATGATGATGATGATGATGATGATGATGATGATGATGATGATGATGATGGATGATGATGATGATGATGATGATGATGATGATGATGATGATGATGATGATGATGATGATGATGATGATGATGATGATGATGATGATGACGACGACGACGACGCCGACGACGACGACGATGATGGTGATGATTACGATAATGATGGTGGTGATGATGGCGCTGACGACGACGATGACTATGACGATGATGAAGATGATGATGACGACGACGACGACGACGATGCTGGTGACGATAGTGATGACGATGATTACGATAATGATGATGATGACGACGATGATGGTGGTGATGATGGCGCTGACGACGACGATGACTATGACGATGATGATGATGATGATGACGACGACGATGCTGGTGACGATAGTGATGACGATGATTACGATAATGATGATGATGGCAATGACGATGACGACGACGACGATGATGACGATGACGATCATCATCATCGCTTCACTAATGGCATGTATATGGCATGTGTATGGCCCCCAATTGCATTCCGTCACAAGAGTTCAAAAGGTCAAGCGGCGAAGTGGAAGTTGAAAGGTCGCCGTTTCCAATGGAAGGAGTCGTTCTGTGCAATGTTACTCACGTCACAAAGTTATTGTTGTCATTGTTGATGATGATGATGATAGTTATTATTATACTTTTAATGTAATTATTATATAACATTAATATAATTTTAAATTTTAAATTATACTACTACTGCTAATAATAATAACAATAACAATAATTACTTCTAATAATAATAAAAATATTAATCATCATCATCATGAATTAATAACAAAAAATAGTTTTCCCTGCAATGCATCGATCCGTCATTCAATTACATCTCGTTCATCCCTTCATTGGTCACGATCTGTCTATCCGTGATGAGTCCCTTCATCAGTTTCGCTTTCATTTCACGAGATTGAATCTTTTCATTCATTTCATTATCTTCTTATCTTCAACCTCCATCTCTCCTTATCTTTACAAATTCATTCATTCATTCGTTCGTTCGTTCATTCGTTCAAGTCATTCAGTCGTTCACTTGTGTTCTCATGTATTCATCCATCCCCATCTTCATCATTCATTCATTCATTCATTTATTCATCATGATCATTCATTCATTCATCATGATCATTCATTCCTTCATTCATTCATAATCATTCTTTCATTCATCCATCCATTCATCCAATAGTCCATCCATCTATTCATCAATCCATCCATTCACCCATTCACCCATTCATTCATTCATTCATTCATTCATTTATTCATCATGATCATTCATTCATTCATCACGATCATTCATTCCTTCATTCATTCATCTTGATCATTCATTCATTCATAATCATTCTTTCATTCATCCATCCATTCATCCAATAGTCCATCCATCTATTCATCAATCCATCCAATAGTCCATTCACCCATTCATTCATTCATCCATCCACCCATCCACGCAGCCTGTAATTTTATCCTTAAGTGGGCATAACCTGCATATTGGTGGGCCAAATATTGATTGTAATCAGTTTTTATGCGGCAATAAAAATCCTTCTCAATGCTTCCTAGAGGACCAATTTCAAACCATCGTTTTTAAGAGGCCGTGTACAACCGCGACGTAATCGTAATCATTATCGTAGTCATCATCATCGTCATAATCATAATCATC
The DNA here is from genome assembly GCA_021613335.1 of Whitmania pigra. Classification (NCBI taxonomy): domain Eukaryota; kingdom Metazoa; phylum Annelida; class Clitellata; order Hirudinida; family Haemopidae; genus Whitmania; species Whitmania pigra. Next base: position 2,388,917 of record JAJTWR010000182.1, on the reverse strand, counting down.
ATCATCGTCGTCATAATCATAATCATCATCATCGTATTCATCATCATCACCATCATTCTCATAATCATAATCGTCGTTATCATGTTCATAATCATTATCATCATAATCATAATCATCATCGTAATCAATATCATTATCATCGCTCTACGAGGTCATTCGGACATGGAGTAGTGAGATAGTGGAGACACGAGAGAGAGAGAGAGATGAGGAGGTCAGTTGGTCTCATCCACTTATCCATCTGTTCTGCAATTCATCGCTTGTCTCCTTCTCCGTCGAAACAATTAACTCAAACCATGAGGAGCACCTCATCCTGGAATAACCAGGCCCCATTTATCCAAGACGTTGATGATGATGATTGCGATGATGATGATGATAATGATGATGACGATGATGATGATGATGATGACGATGATGACGATGATGATAGAGGTTGTGGTGGTAATAAAGATGATAACGATCACGATTCATCCACTAATCCATCTAGCCCTCTATTATATTAATCTATAATAGATTCGTCCCCCAACTCACCTATCCATTCAGTCATCCACTCATCCATCTATTTATCTTTATCATTCATCCATCTATTTAGTCATTCACTCATCCATCTATTTATCCATCAAATCATTCATTTATTCAGCCACCCACCTATCCTTCCATCCAACTTTGGAATCCAATGATAAAGCAAGACAATCGAATCCTTTCCTCAGACATTCACCACTTCAGAGCTTTGCGATGCAAAATAATTGGAATCTCGTTATTAAGTGCTCCGAGGCATTCAAACATTCAACAGCCAACATGGCGCCAGACTAAGGGTCACTGACTTCATAGACCCCCCCCCTTTTGTCCAGGGACATCATTCCTGGGTAGCATGGGCCACCTTTGGCCCATAACCTTCCCAATAGTTAGCGGTCGACGTATTATTTAATTATCAGTTTTTAAATTAAAGACTCAAGCTTCAATAACTACACTTAAAAGTCAAATGAGATGGAACCACTATATCTATCCCACGCCCATGCCCATGACGTCATTGTCCCACAAACCATACTCCTACACTGGATTGAGGTAAAGATTTGGGGTGATTTTGGAGAGATTAAAAATTGGCAAATCCTCGCGAATCCTCTTCAAACACTTGGTCAAGGATGGAATGTGAATAACAATGAGGAACCAATGTCCCGAGCCAATGACGTCATCAATGATGCAAAGTCTTGCTGTGACGTCATGATGTTTGAATTAATTCGCTAGTGATGTCATCGTCTGGAGCTTTATCGAAGATGGATGGATGGATGGCCAGGTGGGTGAATGCATGGATTGATAAATGGATACCCAGATGGATGCATGGACAGAGGGGATGGATGGATGGATGGATGGGTGGATAGATGGCGGATGATAAATGAATGGATGGGTAAATGGAGCGATG
>JAJTWR010000182.1:2360000-2382500 GCA_021613335.1 Whitmania pigra | reverse complement strand
TCTCTGGAGTAATGGGTTTGACATTGCACGTCAAATTATTAAATATTAAATAATAAATAAAAATGCATACTTTTGTTACATATAAAATAAATTGTTAATAATTCTGCAAAGACATAAGGTGTTTCATTTGCGTGCAAAAGTGAGATTATTTGCCACAACAGCAACAACATATTACAATGCAACACATCAATATTGTTGTTGTATTTGGAAATTCCTGTTTTAAGTTATTTCTGAAACTGATTTTGACTTGAATAAATAAATAATAAAGTTGAAGTGTCTCTTTCAAAGTGGACGTAAATATTTTTCAAAGAGTCAAAAGTTCAAAGCTTAAACGAAGTTCAAGAACTGTCTCCTAAGTTCATGATTTTGTCACTTTTAAGAAATCATTTGCTTTCAATTTGTAAATCTTTATTTATTTATTTATTTGATTATAGTCCTTTGCATAGCTGAGATGATTTGGACTCAATTTTTAAATCCTAAGTAAAACATTAATATTTAACTCATCATCCAATCAGACATCAATGGATGCCCGCCTGACCTCACCCATCCAATCATAGACAGCCACTGGCAACCAAGAGTCCCGCCCATTCCCCCATATTCACCCAATCAGCACAAACTCACTAATATTGGCAGCGAACCAATGGGAAGCTCTTATCAATCCGGAAGTGACATCAACCAACTGACTTCACTTCCATTTGACCCTGAACTTGACCTAGTATGGTGGCAGAGGATGACCCACAAAGGAGGACACATAGTCCTTCCTAATTCAGGTGAGGTTCATAAATCATTCGATGATCAAATTGCTCATTAAATTGCTTTACATTAAATTAAATTTTGAATTTAAATTTAAAACGACTGCAAGTTTTAATCTTTTGTTTTATGAATTTAAAAAAAAAGAAAAAATATTAGTGTGTATTTAACGAGTTTATTCGAATCAGCAGCTAGCTCACGTTAGCACCATCTCGCTCGTTCACATCAAACAATTGTATTCAATCACCCGTTCAATCGGTCAACCACAACCAATACTTCACAAAAAACAATCAACCATACAACGCTAATCAACCAACCGTATCAACCGGTGGCAGTATCAACCGTGCAAATGACGATAAACATGAGCGCTTTGTCTGCACATTGATAGGAATGGACTAACTGTCTCCGTAAAATGGCGCTAAATGCGCGCAAAATCCGTTCAATCAATCTTTATTGTCGGCAATTAGATTTAATGTCCGCGTCGTAAATTGGCGAATAATTACAAGCCTAATAAATCATCGGATGCGCTGTCGAGATTAAATTTAAATTTATTTCAAACAAAATGGACAGAATTTCTTTTGAAATGAAGAACTTCGATAGTTTTAATTTATAGCCAAGGATAAAAGTATTGTACAATTTATTATGTTACTGATATAATAACTTTTTATTATCTCTATTGTAACCATTATGATTGTCATTAATGTATTAATAATATTCTTAATATTTTTAATTTAAATAAAATGACCTCATGAATATTAATCAGTTGCCTAAAACGTTAATTCCAGCGGTCACCTTAACTGTCCCCGAGGGTGCACTGAACGAGGGCGTTGTTGAGACACTGTATTTGGCAGTCCTTAGGGACGATAGGGAAAGACCCAAGTTGACTGGTCGGTTATTATTGTTATTATAATAATAATTATTATTATTATTAGTTACAATTACAATTATTATAATTATTACAACATTTTTATTTTTACTAAATAACTAATTTATTTCATTAATAATATTTCACATGATATTAAAATAATTAATTTAAAAATATCGCACTAAAGTAGAGAAATAACTTTGATCAAGATAACTACTGTAATCAGACATGCTCAGTCAACATAATAATCACTAACATCAGCATCAATGCTACCGCCACCATCATCACCATCATCACCATCACGATCCCCCTTATAACAACTTATAACCCACTCGTAAATATCCCGTAAAGTCCTTTGACCTTTGATCTTAAAGTGGCCATCTTAAGTCAATGTTTACGTTTCCATAGAAACGCAAACAACGCTCGGTCCGGTTGTGATGTGCGGGCCGGGTCACCTGAAGCTGAACAAGTCCGTGGTCATCACGTTCCAGCACTGCGCATGTCTTGAATCTGGTCAGTGGAAGATGATGCTGTACTCTGCAGATGGACTGACCGGGGAGAACCATGCCGGTGGATGGAAGGTGGGATGAATGACAGTTTCATTTTTATAAAAACAAAATAATTTTTGTGATTATTTTGGGTTTATCAATGTGATTAACAATACAGTTTCTAAAAAGACAAACGCGATCAATAAACCCTTGCAACTCTTGCTTATAACTTCCAGGTAGCCAATAAAAACAGTGCGAAAGAGGTCACGAACTTAAGTTCCGCCTACTTCCAAACTGACCACACCCAGTGCCACATTATGGCGGACAGAATGACCAAATATGTCCTCGTGGGGGAACCTGGGCCGGGTCATGGATCATCTTCAAAGATTCTCAAGGTCGCGACCTTCATGGATGAAATGGGAGCCTCTGTCGAGACAAATCTGAGGATTTATTTTGTCGAAGACACCGTTGATGCCATCGAGGTTCTAATAATAATAATAATAATAACATTAAAATTTTTGAATTGTCTTTCATAATTATTTTTAATCGCTAATGGCATTCTCTCGTTCAAAGACTGTCATCAGGCAAGAAACGAAACTCGGAAGTCGACTGTTGGAAAGTCCGAAACAGTTTCGATTTCAATTTGGAGGCGGTAGTCTGAGAGTTTATCTGGATGAACTGGCAGTAGGTTGGAGCTGCAAGTTGTCCACCAATCACCAGGTTAGGAATAATAATTATTATTCGATATTATAATTATTCGTTGACAATATAATTATTTTATAATATAATTATTCATTGACAATATAATTATTTTATAATATATAATTATTCATTGGTGATATGATTATCTGACAACGTAATTATTCATTAATTTAAAATTAATTGATAAGAACATTTTCAATTCATCCCATCCGCTGCTTAATCATTAATTTAACATTAATAATTTTCAATCCCTAAACTCGCTCAGGAAATTCCCTTTTGGCACATTTGGAGCTGCACCCAGAACAACTTGCACTGCTCCTTCGCACTCGAACGTGGGTTCAACTCCCAGTCTCAGCAACAAACCCTCATGCACCCGTTGACCTGCTCGGTCACCATTTTCCAGAAAAACGTCGACATCTATCGACTGGTTTTGAACATCAATCAACAGGTAGCCAAGGCGAGCGGAGATTTAGGCATTGAGGTTTAATAAATATATTAAACTGTTTTAGTTGTTTAACTAAGTGTTGGAGAAAGAAATTCTTTTATTTTTTTTTTAATTATTTTATTTTTTTAAATATTTGTGATTCTATTTTTACATAAAACATTCAGTGAATATGATGATAATTGATATTAGAATACGAAAATAGTTATGGATGATAATTGTTTTGTATGTTGATAATTGTAGAATATTTGAAAAAATATTTTGAGAATTTTGAGACTATTTTGTAGAATTTTAAATTTATTATTTTAAAAAATGAAACAATTTCTGGTTAGTGGCAATAATTCTCAAAATGAAGTTTTATTAATTAATTTTAAATTAGTTTTATTTTGCTAATTATTTTAAGCACTCTAAGTACTTTTATCATGTGTGAGTACATTTTTATCGGCAGATCGAAAGACCCGGCAGCAATGGTGGCAAAGCATCATCACCATCTCCCTCAAGTGAAGCTTATGCCAGTCTGGATCAGCCTAACTAGTTAGTTACCTATGAACGTTGAACCCCTATAAACCCATGTTGTAATAAGAAAAATCTGATTAAAATATGTACTTTGTTATTGTTGCGGCATGCAAGTTAGCTCAGACGATAGAGTGCCTGCGGTAAAAGCAAGTAAAAGCATTATTATATTATATTATATTATATTATATTATATTATATTATATTATATTATATTATATTATATTATATTATATTATATTATATTATATTATATTATATTATATTATATTATTATATTATATTATATTATATTATATTATATTATATTATATTATATTATATTATATTATATTATATTATATTATATTATATTATATTATATTATTATATTATATTATATTATATTATATTATATATTATATTATATTATATTATTATATTATATTATATTATATTATATTATCTTATATTATATTATATTATATTATATTAATTATATTATATTATATTATATTATATTATATTCTATTATATTATATTATATAACTTCCAGTTTGCCTTTCCATGTGAAGCAGAAGCTCTCGTCGATCCTGGATCCACCGAACATCAACGGAAACGATTGGAGACATTTAGCTCACAAGCTGCAATTGGAAAAGTGCTCAGCTGACTTTTTTTCTTTTTTTATATAAATCTGAAATTTTATTTTTAGACAAATTTAAAGCTTATTTTTCAAAAACATTATTTGCAGAACAAAAACATTATTTGCAGAACGAAAACAATGTTTAATAACCATGTCATTCATTACTGTTGATTGTCATTTTTTTAAACCAAAACAATAACACGTAATTTCCAATGTAATCCAATTTCCCAGGTACATCGTATACTTCGCCAACAAACCATCCCCAACGGAATTGATTCTTGACTTGTGGGAGGCAAGGCACAGGGACAACTTTAACCCAGCTCTTGAAGGGCTCAAACTTTGCCTCAGTTCTATGGCAAGATCAGACGCTTTGGAGATCCTGGAGAATGAGATGACGAGTGTTTGGTGATGACGATGTCTAAGAGATTTCTTGTGAAAATGAAAAAAAAAATTCGCGTTTTAAAATTTGATTTCGCGGATAATTGTTTTTAAGATAAAGTTGTACATTGATGACGATGATGATTATGATTGCTACATCTTAAACCATTTTTTTTATTAATAATAATTAATGATTAATATAATTTTTTATTAAAAATTTATTGTCAAAAATGTTTACTTTTATTTTTAAATGTTTTGATGTCATTGAATTTATGACCGATAAAACATTTTTTCCATTGTTTCTAATTGATTTTGTTTTTTTTTCCTGCGTGAATAAATTCAAGAGAATTCTAAACTCAAACAACAACTCTTCAGAACCCAGAAGAGATCTAGCGAATGTGTCGAGAAATGTGAAATTAATAAAAAATTTGAGTCAAACAAACAAAATAACTTTAGTTGACTTCAATCTTCAAACATGTTCTGTATTTAATATTCCATTCTAAAACATTACAACAATGAGATAAGTTGAAGTCCATGTACTAATTCCCAATATTTGGTTCTTGCGGCAGGGTTGCTTCATCCCAAGAATTAAATTAATTTTTAAACATTAGAAAATAATTTTTTTTAATATTTTAATATCTCTTTAAATTGATTTTATATCATTAAATAATTTAATGCTAATCGGCATAAAAACACAACTGGTTGTCAAGGTGATGGGCCGTAGTTGTTTACAATCGAGAAGTTCCTCGAAGAATTAGTTCAAATGATTTAGGCTTTAAAGCTGGTTGCACGTAAAATTTGTTGCAAACATTTTTGTCATGTCGAGAAATTATAGTGCCAGTCAGGTTAAATTATTTTTGTTGAATATTAAATTTAATGTTTTCAGTCTTCTACGCCATATTTTCTCACATATAAGTTATTCCATTGCTTGTTTCAGTGTTTTTTAGTATTTGTTCATTTTGCAATTTTTGAATTTAAATATTTTTAGTACGAAAATGCCTTTGTCTCAACTCGAATTCAAAACTGGGAACTGCCTAAACCGAACAAAAATGTTAGACTCGCCAGTTTGTAAATGTGAAGTTGTGTAATGAAAGATAAATTTAGGACAATTTTATCGGAGAGAATGATGATGTTAAAGGTTTTTAATTAAATTGTTAAGTACAAAAAATTAATTTAAAAAATTGTTTGCCTAAAAAATGAAGCATGGAATTGCAAAGTCACTGAACAACATTGATGACAGAAGCAGGAAGTTCAGCAATTTTGTTGGAACATGGGATATGCCTAGGAAGCTGCCAAGTAAATTATTGACTTTATAATTATATTAATTACATTTTGACTTAATTACTGTTTTTATAATTTTATTATTAGTGTTATTGATTTTATGGCAGTCATTTACTAAACTCAAATTCTTCTAATTGAAATAAGTCTCACTTAATAAAAATGATAACATTTTAGTCATTTTAAAAACTCGTACAACAACAGGTGCCAAAATGAACGTGAGGACCGGCAGAAGCGAGGCGGCCTTTCAGAATCTTCAGGAAGAATTCAAAATCCCAAAAGAAATTCTAAGCGGTCAGAGAGCACCAGAAAAATGCAACGGACAAATGGTGATGAACTGACAAAACGTGTTTTGGAGATGATTCTTTATTTATTTAATTAATTTAATTTATTCATTATTAATTTATTTATTTCAAGTTTTCATTTAATTTTTTCCAATTGCGTTTTATTAAAAAGTACTACTTTATTTCATCAAATCATCTTTATTCTGTTTCAAATTCTTGTTTGTGAATTTTTTAAATTCGCTTTTAAAATACAAACATTTACAATGTTAGATTCTTATTATCTAATGATATTGTTTGCTGGATTTAATTAATTATTTTCTGTCTAACTATTTTGGATTTTCTAAAACCTCATTTAATATAATAAAAATTAACTTCTATAAAAATGCCTGGTAAAAGCATAATTACCTTATTTGTCATACAACATCGACCAACAAACTGCATTTATAAATCATAGTTTGCATCTAAACATCGATCACAATTTCCAGCAGAACAAGGCACGGAATGGAGTCTCGAGAGGGAAGCTCGCAAGAAGTCGCATCGACACGAAACTCAAAAAGAAAAGCAGGAGTGATGATGACAGTGACATTGTGGCGACATGTTGTAACAGTGTCTCCTTCGACAACACGGTCAGCTACTTCGAGGTCAATCGCGAGTCGCTCGACAACGACGGATTCGAAATCGGTGATGCCGGCAATGAGGGACATTGGAGTGGTAGAATTGCAGCATTTTGATGAGAATCGTCTGCTGGTTGTGATTCTAGAATATTCTCTTTTATTATTTATTCTTTGCTTTTATCGCTGTAAAAGTTATTGTTACTACTAGGTTGATATATTTTAGATTATGACAAAATGTCGGTGTTATTTTTTGTCTGTTTAAAGTAACATTTTGCAATTTTCTTCTGTGGAATCACCTTACAATGCAAAGAGAGTCTTAATCATTTACCTAGTTAAACCTCCTATCAATAGGTACTTTATCCAAAGTCCATTCATCAGTGATTGTAAGATTTTAATTTTCCGTTAAAAATTTAAAAGTTGTCAATTGGAGATGATCGTGAATAAAATTGATTAAATATCTTTCGGTGCTGTGACTTAAAATTACTTTTCAAGTTTAGTTTTTGTATGCTGCTGTAGCAGACAATAATTGGCATTTACAAATCAACTTTTAAATATGCCCACCACGATAAAATTCAATGATAACGTAATAACAACAACAATAATAAGAAATGTTCATTACATTATAACAACATAATTTGAATTATGTTATTATATTTATATATTGCACTAGTGTATTTATAATAAGTTGATGTAAATAAAAGCGAAATAATTTATTTACTTGATTAAATAACTAAACTGATGAACAGAAAACGAAAGACAGAGATCAAGCAATTTACTCAAAAAATGTAATTTCTTTCTCAAAAGTCTAATCCTCATCAGACGAGAGATGTATGAACAACAATTTAAACAACAACCCTACAAAATCAACTTTCGCCACGTCATTTAAACGATAAATATTATGTTTATCTGAAAAATTAAGTATAAAAACTTAAAAATAAAAATTGAAGAAAATATTAAAATGGGAATAATAATAATAATAATAATAATAATAATATAATAATAATAATAATAATAATAATAATAATAATAATCTCAATCATCTCCCTCAAGCGTCGTCAGGAGTCAAAAGGTTGTCCAATTTGCCGGAAGCCCCGAAATAAAACTTAGTTCGGTACAAAGCGAAGCAACGCCATGAAAAAAAAAATACAAATTTGTCTTTCGAAGTTGCAAATGCTTTTTTTTTTAAATATTTTTTCCACAAAAATCCATCTTTCCAAAACTGGCAGGCGATGGCGTCTATTCCAAGAAGTTATTCTTAGTTCGTTTTTGACTTTTATTTTTACATTAAATTAATTAATCAATTTATTTACAAGAGCATGTACACTGGGTAATTATGGGGTACTTGATGTTGATCCAGAGGCATTGAGAACTCTGGCTGTTCTTTTGGGAGGCATGTTTGCAGTGCCACCAAAGCAGGGTCATTGTGGTAGATTTCTTTGGAGCACAAGTCATGCCGGCCGGTATAGAACAAGATCTTCTGATTGAACTGTCTTTCTTTTTCGAGCCTTTTTTCTTTCCTTGGCTGCCGCTATCAGCGTCTTTGCAATTTCCTTCTTTTATCCAACGCGGCCAAAATCTTGGACCCAAGTCCTTCCATTTGAAGCGCACAGGACAGTAAGTGAGAGCTGCCAAATATTTTTCAAATTGCAGACGTCGTTTCTTGTTTTGGATGAAAAATTTCGCCCCTCGAAGACCGGGTAGAGTGAAGGGATTTAGCTGAAAGTTCACTTCGTCCCTTTGGAGCAATGATAAGTCGTTTCTCGTCTTTCCAGCGGCTAGATCGCCTTTGTACTTGGTTCTGCCAAAGATTTTGGGGTCGTAAAAATAGGTTCCGTTGGGATGTCGAATGCTTTCCAGGGGACGGTTTATGGACATGAATTCAGGATCGAAATTTGACCCCAAAGCCAAGGACAGGGTTTGAGGATCTAGGTCGCTTTCGAGGGGCAATTTATCTCTCGAGGTTGAGTAGTGGAAGGGTAGAATGGGGAGATCGAGGTCATCTGAGGGCTTGATTCTTTGTTGTCTTCTCTTCGGGCGGTCAGAGAAACTCCTGGATGATGGATCCACAATCTTAGAGTTTTCACTTTTCAGAAGAAGATGCGCTGGCAAGATGGCAGAAGCTTGGTTTTCTTGGAAGAAGTTCAAAAGGGCAAACAAAACAAATGGAGCTACATAAATATTTAACACTTTTTCTTGGGTAATTGTCCTGACTTTATACATCTTTCGAATGGATTTATCTGAAAATTGAAGAAATTGCACGAATGTTAAGAAGTGAAAACACATGGCTTACGTCAGTAAGGTTTCACTACTATCAAGAACATGAAAGTATAAAAACATTAACATTATGATTGATGAAAATTAAACTTTAACTAATCCTGAATTAGATTTTAACTCATTTTGTTTAATTAAAGGCAGCATCTTTAACATTTACACAAATGCATCTTTATTACTTATTATTCAGCAATAATAATAATAATAATAATAACAACAACAAATTCAGCGTTTTCAAAAACCTTTCGTGAAAAATTAGATTTATGAAATTCACTTATAAGCATTATAGCAACAGTAAAAACATGTTACAAAAACGTGCATGATTAATGCAGTAATTCCTTCCAAATGCATCCTTAAACTCCTCAAGAAAATTATCTCCAAAAGCTTCCCTCCCTCCATAAATAAAATCAAAACCATTTCTCACCTGAGAATGAGAAGTCTTCTAATCCAAAAGAGACAATTGGAAATCTGAGCCAAGACGGCAGACGAGCAGCATAAATATACTTGCATATACGCGTACAGGCTCCCTTACGATAGGATAAACGGATGGATGGGATTGGCGGTAAAGGAAGGCGTGTTTTGATCTGACAAACGGAGTTTCGGTCGATTTGCAACCGGCACGAGAATTCTGGAAAAGTAATTAGGTGAATTAATCAATCACCTTGGTTCTATTCACCTTGACTTGAGCTGTTTAGCCGATGCTCAAATTTTTGCATCGAGATTCTCTACCGAAATGAACGCCCATGTGAATGAAATAATTCAATTCGAAATGCATCTGAATTTAGTCCGCCTTTAGTTCGGTATTTCCGTGCAATTCCAAGCATGATTTCACTACGGTTGAGCATCTCACGGAGTCGCCTAGCATTTCTGCCGACTCTTTAACTTATCCGAGTATCTCGTGTATCCATAATGAAGTTATCAAGATGATATCTTAATGAAGACGCATTGAAAGTTATGCACAAAATCCATTAATTCCTACCGAAATGCCTCATTTGCTAATGCATGGAAGCAACGTTTGGCCTCTTAAAAGCTAGTTCGATTCAAATGCAAATGACCATTTGAGGCTATCTGTTATCTAACGCAATCTATTTCCCACATGTCGGAGAGTAATAGAGCCTTTACAATTAAATTAAATCAATTAAAGTTTAAAAGATCAATTTGGCTTTTCGATTATTACTTAATCTTATCGTGGCGACCATTTACAAGATCGTAGGAGATGTTAGTTCAAGGTCGCCAACTCTACTTTGAAATGCAAGAGCGAGCGGCGGTGTTCATTACGGAGTTTGTTAGAATGCAACTTATGCGGTTAATAAATATGGCAATTGGAGACTAATTAGGTATCTATTTTGAACTCACTTGTTTATTTTATTCCCATCCGCAAACAAAGCCCGGCACTTGTACAAACAACGTCGACTACCTCCTCGACGATAAGTGAAACGTTTCTCGACTCGCTTAGATTTGACTCCTCAGTCAACGACTAATGAGTTTATTAATAAACTAGTTCGTTACGTAATAATAACTTGGCTTAAAATTGTCAAGTTATGCAACAATAAATATACAATACAGTATTACCGATTTTTGGCCATTTCGATGATCCAAGACTTACATCCGCAACGTTGCCACATCCCCAAGGAAATAGTCCATAACTGTTGCAATAACTCTCGGATTGAATAATCAAATTTTATAATATTCGTCTACGAACTAATTTTATCGACACATGGTTATTCAGTGGCTCCCTGAACGAAATATTAGACTACTACTCCGTCTACAGCAGCAGCGTGCGACAATGTTTGGCGTCGAAAGTGTAGACTGATATCCACGTTTGACAAGATGCTAATTGAGACTTCATTAACGGTTCTGGATTCAACTTGTCCGATCAAGATAATCATTTCGGCGCTTAGAAAATAGTTTCAAGTTCGAGCAAACATCTTAATCGTACAAATGGAGACTGGCCAATCATTTTGAGCATCTCAATTTTAGAATCATGTATGCACTCATTAGTTTATTATTATTATTATTATTCAAGTTATTGGCAATAATAATATTATTCTTTAATTTGTAAGGCGCCATGTGCACAGCGTCAGAGGCGCTATTTTGTTGTTTGTCTGTTGCTTGTTATTGGTAATAATTGTGTAATCGACGAACTAATTCTTAATTAGAGCAATAAAGTTTAGTTATGAATTAAGAAAGATTTTATTTTATAACGATATTAATTCAAGATTTCTAATGATCTCGCATTTGATTAACAAAAGCAATCAACTGACTTAAAATTACGTTGTCAATGAAACAAAATCAACTTTTATCTCAAAAATTGAACGCTATATAAATGAAACAAGAATAGTTATAATGTCATATTTAGAAATTCTCTCTAAAAAAAATAAAATTTAAAAAATTTCATGGGTTTCGACAAAGGACTTTTAATTTGAACGGCGAAAATTCGTTACTTTTTTCCGCGATTGTTTTCCAAGAAACGAATTCAATTTTCCAGGATATTTTTCCATTAATTGTTCAACCTTATTTGAAGATAAACGAGAACAACAGAAAAGAATTTTGCAGGTTTTTCAGCATTTTATTCATTAAGTGCAAAAGTCTAAGTGTACACGGGCATTTGTCTAACGAGCGAAAAATAATATTTTTTGGGCGGAAATTCTTCAAAAGGCTCGTTAATTCAGAAGAAAATATTTGTTTATTCGCATGAATGAGTTGTCACAATTTTCGGGAAAGATAAATTGTTCGGACTTTCTATTCTTTGCATCTTATGCCAGGTTGGAATTCCCCAGCTGCGGAGGTGAAAGGATAAAAATAGAGGATGGAATTAATTGTGATGAAAGTGACAAACGATGGCATATTTCTGATAATTAAGATGATAAATTAGTACAAATTACCCAAGTTCTTCTGATTAACTTATATAAATGAAATAAAATGATGACCGTGATTTACCCATTCATTCATTCATCCATCCATCCGGCCATCCACCCATCCATTCACTCCAATCCTTCCATCCCTCATCCACCCACGGTCTGACATATGTGGACATAAATATGTAGTCAACAAGCAATTAGGAAAAGCAGTTTATTTGTTCAAGCATTCCAACCTTTTCCCGGCATTTTTATACCAATCCATATTTCCCACCGAATCCATGCCTTCACACGTCATCTTTTCCAGTTAGCAGTCCATCCATGTTAGATTATTGTATGAAAGAACTTTTTTGATAAACCAATTTATAAATATTTGGATAATTAATTTGTTTCTGCCTTTATTTTCATGAGAACGAGAAGAAATAATTCATATTGTCGGATTTCTTGCCAGATTTCATTCTCAATGTGAACAAGTTTAAATCTTGATTACGTTAGATCTTAATTAGACATTCGACATACTATTGTCCAATTGCTAATTTAATCTCTAAAAGTGTCAATTGAAATAATTTTTATAAATATCTTAATATTTAATTGAGAATCCTAAGCAATTACTTTTTCAAAGGTTAAACGCGAAATTCTCTTAAAAACATTTTCTCAATACATTAAACACCTGTGTTAGACAGAAGACTTTCAAACGGTACAAAGTAGTACCTCATTCTGGAAATTATTGGTGAATTATAATCGTTTTGATGGGGCAGCAAATTTCAATTCATCCCATTCATCTCTTGAATTGATATGTGACTTCGGTGATGCTGTTTCAGTGCAAACCTATAACGATGAAAGGCTTATTAATGATTTTAGACATTTTTTCTTTGCTTCGCCACTTTTGAAGTTCTGATATTTTTTTTTGTCGAATATTCCTTGTAATTTGTCAAACTCACATTTTGGCGATGAAATCTTGTCTAAGGAACCAGGAAAGTTTTTGAAATTTCATATTTTCTGTATTTTCGTTAAGAATTCATTAATGGCCAAACAGTCTAAAATTTTCAAAATCACGTCATCAAATCTTTGTGATCGTTTTCCATATTAATGATTTTTCAAATTTTATTTATTAAAAAAAACAAATTAAATCATAGTTTTGCATTTATCCTCATTAACTTAACTAAATAATAAAATAATGTGGTTAAACAACACCAGTGTCTGTGCGATAAACCATTCCTTTTCGGCTGCATTCAAAGTTATTAATACAGAAAACAAAAAATTTAATTACTCGCAAATGTAATTAGAAAACAAAATAAAATTATTATTCTGTAGGTTTTTGACATGCGCGCGACCAGGGACGATATTCTGGAAGCGGCCGTTACCCACCCCCAACTTGACTTGCTAGAAGCCACAAAATGTCATCTCCTCAAGTTGTGTCAGGGATTACCCCTCATCTCTTGGAAAAAGCTAAAATGGCGTCCCTACACGCAACATTAATCGCAAGAATTCACTTGTAAAATGTTTAATTTGTTCATTCGCTAGAGGTCAGGTTTTTTGTTTTCAATTCAATAGCCAGTTTGTCATGTACAAAATGTGATTCAACAAAATCGATGGACGGATAAACAAATAAATGCTTAACTAATATTAATTAACAAATAATAATAGTAATGAAGGTAATAAATGGCCGACAATAAACTCGATATTCAAATCTTGTTGGAAATATTTTCAAACCCAAGGCATTTTACGGCAAATTTAATTGTAAAATTTAAAAAATCTCATTTTGTTTGTTTTTTTCAATTTTAAACTTTTCAGTATTTTTATCAATAATTGACATTGCATCAATTTTATAAATAATTGAATTTTGTTTATTTGGAAAGCCTCTCAAGCCAAGTGTTTATATTATACTATTGTTATCATTAAAATATGAAATCATATATATTTTTAGAATAAGTATTTCATAATACAATTTTCATTACAATTTAATTCGTTTAAAAAAAATTAACAATGCGTGACAATGCTCCATGCATGCTTCCGCACAAATGAATCGATTTTAAAAGCTACAAGAATTATTACTTATTCAGTTTCATTATCACAAACCAAAGTTTTAAAAAATCGACTTATCCAGAATATCTTCTATTTATCCTTCGTATCTATCAAATCCCAAGCATTCTCTTTTATCTGAATAAGTCAAATTCCAGCCGCGTGTTTTATTATTTATCTCGATGGCTTTCAGTTTTTTCACAGAAAATCACTGACTGCGTGTGAAATGTTCGATCAGATAAGGAATAAATGTCCAATCGAAATGCATCAATGCAGTTATCAATGCAGTACTATCAACGCATGTGTCAGGCTAAACAAGGCTTTCTTATAAAAGAGGCATCTTACAGACTAGGCCTCAGTACTTTAATTAGCTATCAGTCGAACGAATCATTTCTCGCACAATTTTATCTGATTAACTAGAATTAATCGTCAACTTTATTCCTAAATAGAACTCTATTTTTTTTTCTTCTGAGAACACTGCATCTAATCGGATAGTAAAACCTTTGAACGGGAGGACATTTTCTGATCCGCTCGGTCCAAGCTAAATTTTTCAACGTTATCGGCTCGAATAACGACTTCATTCGATCGAACGGACTTGTTAGCCGGACTCGTAACAGAAATAAATTCATCGCCGACCATCTCAAGCACCTCAGGGAATCCCAGGCTCCTGCAAAAGAGGCAGTAACAGCATCTCTAGCTTCTCCGATTCTGCCAACACTTGTTAGCATCCCTTGCTAATCGGTTTGGACCCGTTTCTCTTTTGATCTCAAGTATGAATAAAGTTTTCTCTTTGTTTCCTAATTTTTTTTCTTTTTTTGCTCAACTTAAAAGAACAAAATCTTGACGTTTGCTCCGCTTGTTCGAGAACATCAATTTACACGGAGTCTTTCACCATGGTGATATGATGTTGATGGTTATGACGATGGCGATGATGACGACTATGATGATGACTATAATGATGAGATGGGCATGATGACAATGATTTGGATATATGTAATTTTTTTATTTGATTTTTATTTCGTTTTTAATTCAAGTTTATTCATAACATTGTTTTACATGGCTAAAATAGTTAATAATAAGTTCAAGGTATTTTCTGTTAGTAATTGTGTGACTGTGAGTTTTGCTCGATAAGGCTTCTTTAAGTTTTTTAAATATCTAAATAATTTTCAAATTTCCAAAAAAATTAACTTCTACCAAAACTGCAATAACGACAAAATTGGATCCAGAATATGAGGTTTAAATATTTATAACTACGGAGGTGACAATGATGAATTTGATGAGCTGGTTATGATAATGATGTTTGTAATGATAATAGTCACGACTCTGTAAAAATGATGGTGCTGATAAAGGCGCAATAACAAGATTATGATAGTAACTGGATGCCGATGATGATGATGATGATGACGATGACGATGACGATGACAATGATGATGACGATGATGACGGTGACTATGACGACGATGACGACGCCAGATGTGATAACGACAAGTGACAATATCGCCCGAACAGTATGCCATTGTAAAACTTACGTAATAACCTAATAAAGACTGATTAACATATTACCGAATAACCAATCCAGGCTCATTAGCATAAGACACAAGAAATAATAAATATCTGGGTCAAGATAGAAAGATATAAAGAGAGACTTTGTAGGTCGATAAGGTATGAGTATAGACCCAGTCCAAACGTCAGGTATTGTCAGAAATCGATGATAAATTATTTATCGGTAACCCTGACATCACACACACGGGGATGGCCAAACATAACAAGTGGTTAAGAACTCAAGTACAACAATACGAGTACAACTTAACCCCAAACTTTTTTAATTATTTGTAATAATTTTAGTTATTGAATTATAATAAATATTATTTACATATTTTTTTGTATATAGTTTTTTTATTTTATTATTTATTATTTATTATTATTATTATTCTGCTAGGAATATTTTATTGAAAAGGTTTAAATTATCCAATTAACAATTGATATAGATCTCAATTAAGTTGATGTGCCATGACTTGCATTTTCAAAATATTTTTATTAAATATAATTTTTAATAATTATGACGGCCATCTGATTATGAATTCCGTACCCAACGATCCCGCAAGTTATTATGCAAAATAATTCCGAGCAGAACTTTTAAAAATAACCTCTGAAATGTTAACAAATAAAAAAATAAATTGTTGACTGATAAATTTTATTATTTTTAATAACTTTATAAACCGTCCAATGCTGACTGATAAGTGTTATTATTATTGTTGACTTTATTATACCATCAACAATTTGGTAATTTGATAACTAAATTTTGCCCATTTAGCAAACCTCGTCATCATTATCGTCAGCAAATTCATCTTCATCATCATCATCATCACATTCATCTTCATCATCATCGTCATCATCATCATCACCAACAGCAATAGCAACAACATTAATGTCATCATTGTCATCACCCTTCATGTCGCATTCCATTTGGTCATGAGAATCATAACCGCCAACCAAAACAACAACAATGTTCTAAACAACATCAGACAACAATAGCCTAATAACAACAACAAGATCGCAGACGACATTAACAAATTAGCGACAATAATTTTTATTACTTAATAAATTATTAATTATTGCTTACTCACTCGTCATTAGGTACCTCTTCATCATCGTAAAAATTATCATTTACCTCATTATCACCATCATCATCATCATCATCATCATCATCGTCGTCGTCATCATCATCATCATCAGCATCAGCATCATCGTCATCATCATCATCAAAACATCATCCACTCCGAAGAAATGCAAACAAACCAACGTCATACAAAGTCGTCTGCTCGTTGAACGCGGCTAATTATTCAATTAAATCCACTTTTTCGTCACAAACAAAGCAAAGCCACCTTTTCAAGCGAAAGCCATTAAAGTACCACAAGAACTTCACACATTGTTCTCTGTCTGGGCGGCCATTAACGCGCACAGGTGAACGGGATGGTGATACAGGTGTCCACACGGGAACCTGGATTGTGTTGATGATGATGATGATGATGATGACGATGACGGTGAGGACATTGATAATGTCTTTTGTTATGTTTGCAATGTCCTACCAGAGTGACTACCATTGTGAATGTTTTTTTGACATTGAACGAATGAATGGATGGATGGATTGATGGGTGAATGAAGGAATTAATGGATGAATGCGAGGCTGAATGAAATAGAATGAATTAGCACAATGTTTACAATAATAACAAATAAAAATAACAATAAAACATTTCTTTTATCATATTTTAAATGTATTAGCAACCATTTAAAGAAATATTAATATTAATAATTAATTAATAATAATGCCAATAACTAGAATTTAAATTTAACATCAAAGAAAGCAAGTGAGACAGAGAAATAGACCCTCGTCAGTCACATTGAATTCTTCGTTGGCGGCACTAACAATGCCGGCGTGACCAAAAACTTGGATTGCGCAATCCTCTTCGGCGCTACATAAATGGGTCATTTCCGGTTCGTCTTTTTGTTTTAATCTTTAAAAAAAAATCAACAACATCACCAACCATATCATCTACTAAATCATTTTCATCAACACCATCACAACAACAATAGCATCATCGTCACCAACACGAACAACAACACAGCAACAATAATGGCAACATCATCATCATCATCACCAACAACAACAACAATGGCAACCACCTCTTTTCGATTCTTCTGCTTCTGTCTCGTTGACCTCCTGCAGAGAAAATTTAAAGAAACCATAAATAATAATAATTCACAACTTTTCACTCACAGACATGCAGACACTAGCACAAGTCTGCGCACGATTAGCTATTGAAATAATTATTATTGATAATTTAATGTCATAAATGTAAATTACTGATTGATGGAAGAACAAATTAACTCACTCATTTATTCAATCATTCACTCACTCACTCACTCACTCACCCATCCATTCATGGATTCATCCACTCTCTCATTAACTCACTCACCTATCTACCCACTCATTCATTCACCCACTCATTCATCCATTCACCCATCTACCCATTCATTCATCCACCCATTCATTCATCCACTCACTCACCCATCTACCCATTCATTCATCCACCCACTCATTCATCCACTCACTCACCCATCTACCCATTCATTCATCTACCCACTCATTCATTCACCCACTCATTCATCCATTCACCCATCTACCCATTCATTCATCCACCCACTCATTCATCCACTCACTCACCCATCTACCCAATCACTCACCCATCTACCCACTCACCCACCCATCTACCCACTCATTAATCCACTCACTCACCCATCTACCCAATCACTCACCCATCTACCCACTCACCCACCCATCTACCCACTCATTAATCCACACACTCAATAATTCATTCACTCACTCACTCACTCATTCACCCAATCTCTAGAAAACCAGTTCGCAGTTGTTTGACAACAAAATGAAGGATTGTTCTCGGACGACAACTGAAATATCGCTCACACTCCTACACAAACTTCAACGACCTTCCCACAAACCGAGAGACATCGTTTCGTGGTTCTTTGGACATCGCATGAGCGATATTGTATTATTATATGTCGTGATACCTGATTTGTGATTCCATGGTTCTGTGGTTCTATGATTCTGTAGTTTTGTGATTGTGTAGTTCTATGGTTCTGTAGTTCTGTGATTGTGTAGTTTTGTGATTGTTTAGTTCTATGGTTCTCTGGTTCTATTGTTCTGTGGTTCTATTGTTCTGTAGTTCTATGATTCTGTAGCTAGTAATGTTCTATGGTAAAGTAATGGCAATGGTTGCATGTTGAACTACAAATCCTGGTTTATTTCAAATGCTCCATTAGTTGCTGCTTAGAATTACTTTTTGTTATTATTATTTCCAGTGCACGCTCATCAGAAAATATTAAAATAACTATTTTCTATTTTATGTCCGTCATTTTTAAATCAATAAACTCAATTAATTCCTTAATTCATTCATCCGTCCGCTCATGCTCCCTTTCGTTTAATCATTCGTTCATTCGTTCGTTCGTTCGTTCGTTCGTTCATTCGTTCATTCATTCATTCATTCATTCATTCATTCATCCATCCATTCATTCATCCATCCATCCATCCATTCATTCATCCATTCATTCATCCATCCATCATCCATCCATCCATTCCATCCATCCATCCATCCATCCATCCATCCATCATCCATCCATCCATCCATCCATTCATTCATCCATTCATCCATCCATTCATTCATTCATTCATTCCATTCATTCATTCCATTCATTCATCCATCCATTCATTCATCCATCCATTCATCCATTCATTCATCCATTCATCCATTCATTCATTCATCATTCATTCATTCATTCATTCATTCATTCATTCATTCATTCATCATTCATTCATTCATCATTCATTCATTCATTCATCATTCATTCATTCATTCATTCATTCATTCATTCATTTATTCATTCATTCATTCATTCATTCATTCATTCATTCATTCAGACAGACAGACAGAAATTTCCAGACGATGGGCCGCTATCAGGCCAGTAATTAATATGCAATTTACATCGTAAGAGGTGAGAATTGAGGTTCCTACTCTTTGATGCCTTGCCGACCGTTTTGCCAGGTACCACTTGGTTCCTCGTCTCCTAGTTGTAGACTTTCTGTACCTGCTCTGTTTACTGTGAATTGGGTCAGGGGTTTTGTCAGAATGGTTGGGGTCGTTTCGATGTGTTCTAGATAGGGTGTGGATATGTTTAGGTGATGACAGGATAGTTTGGGTGGCGTTTATTAATTGATTATTATTGAATAATTAGTGATTAGTGTAAATGTTTAGTTTTGTATCGATTAATTTTTATTTTGTATTCATCACCACCGCCATCATCGTCATCACCATCATCATCACCTAGCCCTCTTCATCCATCAGTCGATAAAACCTTTCCTACCTGTTGACTTACCGACCTTCGTGAGAGGTCACTAGAGTTCAAGGTCACTCGTGTATGACTGATATTTCGTTCTTCGCGCCTGCTGGCGCACCTGCGGTGATTGACCTCGTTCGGTGAGTTCGTGGAAAGCTGGAAAAATCAGTCATGCTTCAATGAGCACAGCTTTATTGAGTTGTTGTTGTTGTTGTTGTGGTTGGAGTGATAATAATTAATTGTTGTTTGCATTTGAATGCCTAATTCTAACTACAAATTATCAATATCGGTAATAATATTATAAAAAAATTATATTATAAATTACAAATATTTATCTTTTGGCATTAGATGATGAAATATGAATAATGCATTCAGCCGATTTCGTGAGTACCATATGTATCCGGATTTGATGCGAAGGCACTTTATTTATTTATTTATTTATTTACTTATTTACTTATTTACTTATTTATTTATTTATTATATTTATTTATTTATTATTTATTTATTTATTTATTTGATTATTTATTTATTATTATTTATTTATTTATTTATTTATTTATTTATTTATTTATTTATTTATTTATTTATTTATTTATTTATTTATTTATTTATTTATTTATTTATTTATTTATTTATTTATTTATTTATTTATTTATTTATTTATTTATTTATTTATTTATTTATTTATTTATTTATTTATTATTTATTTATTTATTTATTTATTTATTTATTATTTATTTATTTATTTATTTATTTATTTATTTATTTATTTATTTATTTATTTATTTATTTGATTAACGTCCGTTGCATAACTGACAGCACTTCTTAATCGATCCACCATTTGCTTAAAACGACGCGTAACGACTGTTGTTTTCACCGTCCTTCAATAATGTTGATAGTAATCATTATTTTTGTTTATTTTATTAGTAATTATTATTATTATTTCACGATCATGAACTAACTTGATTCTTACATAACGTGACATAACCTTTGAAGATGCTAAAATTATTTTGAATATTTGCACTGAAAATTAAATTTTAATGAAAAGAGCGAATTTTCAAATGATTTGCTTTTAAACAGAAAATGATGATCGCCATCTTCGTCGTCTTCCTCGTCGCTATGACGTCATCCGTCCGATGTCACAGAAACTTTGGAGCATACCACTACTACACTGACGTCATTCAGAGACTCCAAGGTGACCTAATTATTACTAATTTATTATTGAACACTGCAACTGAATTGTTAATAATAATTTCAAATTCATTCCCAGAATGCACCTACAATTCACCTCTCGGTATGTCCGACGGGTACATTCATGAATCTCAAATAAGCTCCTCCTCCAATTATCCCAGCCAATACAACAAAGGGTGTCACCCTAATTATGCGAGGGTCTACCAACCAAATGGCCTGGCTTGGTGTGCTAAATATAAATCTTCTTCTGAGTGGTTACAGGTTGACCTGGGCGTGCCTTCAAAGGTCAGACTGTATAAAAAAAAGTCAACTTGATGAGATAAAGATAATTAAAATTTAATAAATATAATTATGTTATACATTGTCAAATTATTTAAGTATAAATTTATATTTATTATCTGGAATTGATGTTAATGCATTAATGAAAACTCGTAACTAATTCTTTGATTTGCATTTTTCCTTAAAACCACCCTTAATTTGTTCCAACCCCATTCTGTCCACCTCATCATGTCTCACCATGTTCGTTGTTTCCACCTTGAGCCGTCAATAGCACCTCTTGACACAGAAATATCAAATCTGCAGGATAGATTGCTTTGAAGAAGGAAATGTGAATGAGTGAGTGAGTGAGTGAGTGAGTGTGTGAGTGAGTGAGTGAGTGAGTGAGTGAGTTAGTGAGTGAGTGAGTGAGTGAGTGAGTGAGTGAGAGTGAGTGAGTGAGTGAGTGAGTGAGTGAGTGAGTGAGTGAGTGAGTGAGTGAGTGAGTGAGTGAGTGAGTGAGTGAGGGAGTGAGTGAGTGAGTGAGTGAGTGAGTGAGTGAGTGAGTGAGTGAGTGAGTGAGTGAGTGAGTGAGTGAGTGAGTGAGTGAGTGAGTGAGTGAGTGAGTGAGTGAGTGAGTGAGTGAGTGAGTGAGTGAGTGAGTGAGTGCATGTCTTTGTTATTATTATATTATTATTCTCATTACTAATTTTATTGTTGTTATTATTAATTTCATTATTGTTATTAATATTATTGTTGTTATTGATGTCATATTACTGTTAAAATAGATGTTGTTGTCATTAATATCACATACCTTCGTGTATTTAACCTTTCATTCCAAATATTTGCCTTGCGTTTCGATACCCGCTGAGATGATCCATGGGATTAAATAGTGAAATTATATGTCACTGATGATGATGATGATGATGACGATGATGACGATGACGACGACGACGATGATGATGGTGATGACTACGACAAGGTGCCTCTATTATCGTCAAGTGGCTCCGAGTACAAGTCGTGCTGTGAATGAATGCGCCTCCATGCATTCACTCAT
>JAJTWR010000182.1:2340000-2355000 GCA_021613335.1 Whitmania pigra | reverse complement strand
TATTTATGAGATTTTCATTTTAAAGAAGCCATTTTTATGCCATCGTAATCCGATTTAAGAGATTTTAAGCGTCTGCAAAAATTTAAAATGACTCACTATTAGAGGTTTATTTTATAAAAATTAAAAACGAATAGAGAATGAGTGATTATAAATTGATAGTTATAGACTATAACGATAACTTATAGTTAATAATAATTAGTTACAATAATAAAATCGTTCAAAAGTTATTATTTATAAGAATAATTATTATTACCATAATTACTAATGTAATATCAAGCCAAAAAAGGCTTATTTAAATATTATTTTTATTTTAAAAATTAATATACAGTAAGTATTATTAATATCAAATTATCGAGTAATTTTAAATGCCAAACGAAGAATGCAGTCTTCAAAGGCATTTTCAAACATGCTTACATCAACCATAGACTTTTGAACCGTAAAAGTCTGTCTTCAGCGCTCAATTAAAGAACTTATGCTTAGAAATTACGTCATAATAAATAATTAAATAACAATTAACATAAATGAGAAATTCGAGAAAATTTTACTAAGTTCTAAATTCTAAATGATAAGAAAATATTTATGTAAATTTTAAGCAATGACGTGATTTGTTCGGTAAATAATTTGCTAAAACGTCAAAACGATTATTATATTAATATTAATTATTATTATTAGTTATTATCAATATTATTATTATCATATTATTTTTTTAATTATTATTATTGTTGTTGTTTTTATTATTATCAACATTAACAATAACTTTTAAAACACAATTCATTTGTTGACATCATATCATCATCATCATCATCATCATCATCATCATCATCATCATCATCATCATCATCATCATCATCATCATCATCATCATCATCATCATCATCATCCATCATCATCATCATCATATCATCATCATCATCATCATCATCATCTCATCATCATCATCATCATCATCATCATCATCATCATCATCATCATCATCATCATCATCATCATCATCATCATCATCATCATCATCATCATCATCATCATCATCATCATCATCATCATCATCATCATCATCATCATCATCATCATCATCATCATCATCATCATCATCATCATCATCATCATCATCATCATCATCATCATCATCATCATCATCATCATCATCATCATCACATCATCATCATCATCATCATCCGATCGAAATCAACTTCATCGCAAAGTCGACCGAGATAAAAATTAATTCACCTTTCTTTCGCAAATAAAATCATTACTTCCTGCTAAACCGTTGCTAAGTGTTTATGGCGCCTTAACTGCGCCTAATTCGTTGTTGTCGTCGTCAAAGTCGTCGTTGTTGTCGTCATCGTAGTCGTCGTTGTTGCTGCTGCTACTGCTGCTGCTGTTATAAAACATCCGCTCAATTCATTCCAGACATTCGAGGGAAACGTGGATTCCTACAGCGTCAGAACAATCTTCCTTGACGACGCCATTGTGGCCAGGTACCTGAAGTTTCATACCAGTGAGTGGCACAGACATCCCAGCATGAGAGTCGAGGTCATTGGCTGTCAAAGTGAGCACGTGACGGACGCGATTAATATTCATTTATTGTTATTAATTTGTTGCACTAATAATAATAACAATATTAATAGTTGCAATAGCACTAACATGTATCTGATAGTTGTCCTGATTTGAAGATAATAGTAATAATAATGTTACGACATAATCATAATTGTACCAATAAGTTTATTATTATATTATTATTATTATTACATTATTATTGTTATTATTATTATATTATTATTATTTATTATTATTATATTATTATTATTATTATTATTATTATTATTATTATTATTATTATTATATTATTATTATTATTATTATTATTATTATTATTATTATTATTATTATTATTATTATTATTATATTATTATTATTATTATTATTATTATTATTATTATTTTTATATTATTATTATTATTATTATTATTATTATTATTATTATTATTATTATTATTATTATTATTATTATTATTATTATTATTATTATTATTATCTATTGTTGTTGTTTGTCGTTGCGTGTCGCATTGGATACCCAAGTACTTCTGTGAAGTGGTTGGAATGAGAGAAGCTCGTCATAATGAAAACAATTAGCTCTAATTGTTGGCGGTGATGATAACGATGAAGTCGGTGATGGCAGCGGTAATGATGATGACGATGATGATGATGATTATGCTTAATGGTTGACTTATATGGTAAAAATTATGGCATCTTAATTTCTAAATAAATAATTATCTAAATAATGTAATTGCTGACTACATCTTCATGTTGTATGACAAGCACTCATTCGCTAACTAAGTTTATTAATGGTTTAACTACAAATTAAAATTTATTATTAGCTAGCAAATGTAATAATATTTCCTTCATAATATTCTGTCCATTAATATCTTCCAAGTCCTTTTTTACTCTGACTGGTCGAAATCAACAGCAAACAGGTGGTTTTGTTTGCAATCCACCTGCATTTGGATGGTTCTTTAGATATAAAATGTGATCGAGATGGTTGAGATGATGGTGATAATAATAATTATTATTGATGATGATGATGATGATGATGATGACAATGACGATGACGACGATGATGATGACAATAATAATAATAATAATAATAATAATAATAATAATAATAATAATAATAATAATAATAATAATAATAATAATAATAATAATAATAATAATAATAATAATAATAATAATAATAATAATAATAATAATAATAATAATAATAATAATAATAATATAATAATAATAATAATAATAATAATAATAATAATAATAAGAATAATAATAATAATAATAATAATAATAATAATAATAATAATAATAATAATAAATAATAATAATAATAATAATAATAATAATAATAATAATAATAAATAATAATAATAATAATAATAATATACTAATAATAATAATAATATAATAATAATAATAATAATAATAATAATAATAATAATAATAATAATAATAATAATAATAATAATAATACTAATAATAATCCTAATAATAATAATAATAATAATAACATGCATAATATTAGCAGGAATTCATTTCATGTGCCGCAATTAAACGAAATTGTGCCTGAGATGTTACCGCCTTTAATGCTTTAAATGAGGCGCCATAAAAATCTATTGTTGCTATTTTTTAAATGCTTATTATTATTAATATTATTATTTGATTTCTTGACGATTTACAGGTGAATAAATAATTTCATAGCCCAACAACTAAGCTTTTCGACAGCCTTTATTACTTAATCTTTATTTATTACTTATTAATCAATAGATGTTAATAACTTTTGACAAATTAAATTTCATCAATTCGAATACTATCATCATTTATTTTCAGCCTGCAGAGACATCATATCTCTGCCGCCAAACTGCAAAATGTCGTCATCGAGTACGAAAAACGAAAACGAAAGTTCTTGCAAAACCGAAGATGGACTTCTTATTTCGAATAAAGCCTGGTGTGCCAAGACCAACGACGGTGGAGATTTGAATTTTCGAATTTCAAAATTATTATTATTTATTATTTATTATTATTGTTTTGTTTTAAAGGCTATTATTTTGTTTTCTTATTATTTTGTTTTGTTTTATGTTTTTATTGTTTAATCTAAGCACTTCGAAGGCAATCATAAATATTTTTAATGCCTTAATTTTTGTGCGAACAGTACAGCATTTGTTTGCTAACGGAACCGAATAATTTTCATTCCGTTTGAGAATTAACTAAGTTGACTGAAATATAAGTAGCTGAACTAATATGAAACTTGGAAAAGTATTAATATTTGATAACCTTCACCTTTCAACAGAAATAGTGCATGATAAGTAGAATAACGGCTTCTATGGTAATGTTATAACTACATATATACATATATACATATATACATATATACATATATACATATATAAATATATGTACATATTAAAACATATTATTATTATGTATATATATAAACATATGTACATATGTGTATGTGTAGTAACTTATGCATTACGATAACTTGTTAAACACATAACATTATTTAAGTTTTAATCATTCATTTTTTTAGAGTTCCACTGTTAAACATTTTATTATTTTTAATTAAATATATTTAATTAATTACAATTTAATTAATTTGATTTAATGACACACTTATATAAGAAATTCTTGTTATTTATTTAGATTTTATGATTGCTGCAAATGAAAGAGTTTTAAGATCAACATCCGGATGAGAGCAGGCAGTCATTCAAATAATTTGCATCTCTCCCAAAAATTCTTAAAATAATAAAAATCATTGTCGTCAAAAATTCATCAATAAAATTATTAGTAGTATTATTATTATTATTATTGCTATTATTATTATTATATTATTATTATTATTATTATTATTACTATTTTTATTATTATTATTATTATTATTATTATTATTTATTATTATTATATTATTATTATTATTGCTATTATTATTATTATTATGATTATTATTATTATTCTTATTATTATTATTATTATTATGATTATTATTATTATTACTATTTATTATTATTATTGTTTTGTTTTAAGAAGATTTTACTCATATTATTCGAATTAAGCTCGGATCCAAAAATTCCGAAAATCCTAAAGTACCACTTGTCTCAAACAGCACATATTTTAAAATTTTAATGCAACATAAGCAAAGTTGTTTCTTTGATTTCTGCAGTAATTAGAAAAGAGTTGGACAACACAGAGTATTTAAATTAAGTCATAATTATTAATATTCACATTAATAATATTATAATTATAATTTGTAAGTAAGTTGTAATAATTAACAGAGATACAAAAAAATTAAACAATACGTAGTATAAAATTATGTTTCATCGAATACTCAATTAATAATAATTTTTATCCAAAACTTTATAAGTTGCAATATATGTAGGTTATAATAATAGAAACATGATAGTGGTATATGGTTTTTTACAATAACAATTGTTATTATACATTATTATAATAATATCATTATAACATTATTATATTATAAATACAAAAATTATTAATAATTACTATTATTATAATGATGTTATTAATAATAATAAAAAAATATTTTTATCAAACATTAGAAAATATTCACATCAAACAAACCCAGCATTTTTTCTAACCAGCCTGCAAATAATTTTAGCAAATGACGATAGTATATTTATTTATTTATTTATTTATAGAGAACCAATGGCTGCAGTTTGACCTTGGACCTCCGACCCTTGTGACGGGGGTCGTGACAAAAGGTCGAATGGACGTCAAAAAGAGGGCATGGGTCAAAAGTTACAAGTTATCCTTCAGCAATGACAGCAGCGTTGGGCACTTTTACAACGAGGGAGCAGAATCAGTTAAGGTTTATTTATTTATTTATTTATTTATTTATTTATTTATTTATTTATTTATTTATTTATTTATTTATTTATTTATTTATTTATTTATTTATTTATTTATTTATTTATTTATTATTTATTTATTTATTTATTTATTTATTTATTTATTTATTTATTATTTATTTATTTATTTATTTATGATTGTATTTTAACTTCTTTTTGTGATCACATCGACCCGTTGATCTGCTGTTTGATTGCGTGCTTTATTGCTAAATCACTTGATTAATTAACATTTTTAACTAATAATAATAATAATATAATAATAATAATAATAATAATAATAATAATAATAATAATAATAATATAATAATAATAATAATAACAATAACAATAATAATAATAATAATAATAATAATAATAATAATAATAATAATAATAATAATAATAATAATAATAATAATAATAATAATAATAAGAATAATAATAATAATAATAATAATAATAATAATAATAATAATAATAATAATAATAATAATAATAATAATAATAATAATAATAAAAACAAACATTAATCACATCGCATCAGATCTTCCATGGCAACAAGAACGGCAACGACTCGAGCTACAACTTCCTGTCTCGTCCATTCGTCGCTCGCTACATACGCATACATCCGGTCACGTGGCACAGACACATCAGCATGAGGGCTGGAATACTGGGCTGTCCTTTTGATGGTCAGTCGGATCGGCGATGATGATAATGATGATGACAAAATGATGATGACGATGACGGAGACAAGGATTATGACGATGACAATGATTATAATTTATGGTGATGTTGATGACGGTGTTGATGATAGCAGTGGTTATGATGGTAGTAATGACGATGAAAATGGTGGTGATGATGATGATGGCGATTAGTCGATCGGATGGAATAAATGCTTTTCGTTGTTTCCAATCAGGAATTTGTTCGAGAGGTTTCATGCAGGTGAACAACCATGCATCATGCGGTGAGTATTATTATTATTATTATCTTTATTATTATTATTATTATTATTATTATTATTATTTTATTATTATTATTATTATTATTATTATTATTATTATTATTATCTTTATTATTATTATTTATTGGTCGTGAATTGATATTGATGGATAAGAGTCTTTGATAAGAGCAATGAAAATGAGGATGAAAATGAACATCCACGAGATGAAAGGGATCTGCAGAGTGCACGTGTTTCACATCTGACGTCATAGAAAATAATATTTAACATAATTTCATAATTTAGTAATAGCCACGTATATTTTTGAATTACATTTCAAAGCCTTTTAAAACGTATCTAGTTGTAATGTTAACATAATAATTAACTTTAACATCCATTGTTAAAGTATCTTCAAGTCTTTTGCGAATTTGCTGATCGAATAATTTTAGGCAAATTTAATTAATTTGACTCTGAAGCTATTATCATCATCATCATCACCAATGTCTTCAACGTTGGTATTATCACAGACCAAACTGCAGACTCTTGTTCCTCACTGTAATCTGCACATTATTATTACTTTTCAATAAATACTAATAAAAATCTCTATTATCTATAAATTAATATATTATTATTCAATAAATACTAATAAAAAATAATATCATTGCTTTTGTAATTCCATAAACTACATTCCATCAATAAAACATGCGAAATAAAAATCTTTCATCCAGTCGAGAACCTCGCCTATCAGAAGGAATCGTTCGTCAACAACAGACGCCACAGCAAGAGACACGTCCAGAACCACTGGGTTCACGGACAAGCCGCCAAAGCTGTGGACGGAGAAATAGGTCAAAGTTGCATCATGCTGGACAATTCCTTCGTGGAAAAACCCATCTGGATGGTCGACCTCGGCAAGAAGACGACCATATCTGGCGTCGTCATAGTAACCTGGAATGGGGTGTCGAGAGGTAAGCTGTGAACTCATTTCACGAGCTAAGACTTACTGAACTCACAGTCTAAAAGACTTAGATAAGTCTCAATAAATCCATGCAGTTTACATGTTTTAGATGTACTATATATGTAGATTTGATTACATTTTCAATGTTATCTCTGGCATTTAACGCAGGCAATAACATTATTATATTATGTTATGTTATATTATTACATTATATTATATATCATATTAGATATTGTCTTTTTGTCTATTATATTACAATAATTTTAATGTTATTGTAACTGTATTTTACATTACGTATGCACACATTTACATCATATCATCAGTTACATTACCATTTATAAATCCTCAACAACTTCTTACTATCTTACCATAACTTTCCAGACTACAGCAGTCTGACTCACTACAGTCAGCAGAAGACCAGCGAAGTCAACGACATCGACGAGTACCTCAGCAACCTGGACAAACTCTCAGTCTACGTCCACAAGAAACAAGGTCGACACGCTTCGCTAGACGCCAAAGAAGGTCACTTCTGCGGTCAACTGACCCGGCACAACAACGCCCTACTCAAGCCACGCCTTCACTTCCAGTGTGCTCAACCAATCGAGGGTCGTTACGTGTATGTGGAGGCTCAGGGCGTGCCCGAAAGGAGAAGCAAACTGTTTGGTGCCATTCTTTGCGAGGTGATGGTCTACGAGTAGGACTCGAACTCTCGGACTTCTAACCAAGCGTGTTTGTTTTTGTCGAAGATAGTTCTAACAAGCAGCCATATTTGTAAGCATGGCGGCACAGTTACCTCTGACCTTTTCGAGGTTATTCTAAGGTCATTCAATTCTTATCTATGTATTTCGATTCGATGCATTATTATTGCCTCTCCATGTTCGTATTTTTCCTACTTCAAACTCGCTTCTTTCAACGTATTTTACGTTCGTTATTTTTATTTTTTTTATTTTTTATACATTGTTGACGTTAGCTCTTTCATGACGAACTTTATTGCATCCCATGATGAATCATTTTTCGCCGTTTATTTTCATTTCCAAAGGTTCAAGTGATGTTCATATTATTCCCCGCCTGATACAGATCCTCTCTGCAACCTGATTCGATACTTTACTATTCGAGATCATCTTAAATCACATTATAACTAAATCACAACGTGCTGAAAAGATATTTTTAGAGGCATTTCTTTCACTGGAAGCACTCTTCATAAAGTGCAGACGAGAAACACAGATATTGACTTGCTGAGAAAACACACATTCGTCGATTTCCTTGAGCTTTTAATAAACAGAAATAAATGCTGGCATTTCGCCGCCTTCTCGGAATTTCGTCTGCTCTTCACAAAGTGTTTTTGTCCTCGTTTAGATGTATGACGGGCCCAAGAAAAGCTTCAACAGAAGGCTATTTGTTTAATGCTGAAAATGCTGTCTACATGGCTCCGCCATCGTCACAGGAAGAAAGTAGTTACGGCATTAGTAATAATTAATTAATTAATTGTTATTGTTGGTATGATTAATGACTACGAAGATATTTCGAGGCTCGTTAAGAGAATTTTTAAATAAGTTTGCATTAGAACGAGATTCCAAATTCACTTTATTTTAGTTATATGATTAAAGTCCTTTGCATAACTAACACGATTTGGACTAATCTATGTCACTTAGTTTATCGCTTGTTTCTGAAACTATTTCCAGGCTTTTAGTGGTTGGAGAAAGCTCCAGGATACCCAATATATCGTACGATAAATGACTGAACCTACGCGAAAATAAAATCGAACGAGGCCGCCATTACGCCATCCACTTTGAAAGTCACGAAAGCGAAAAAATAAACAAATTGTTGATAATTTGACGATGTTCCTTCTAACGTATTTTAGTTAATTTCGTTCGTACAAAGTGCCAAGAATCAATCACAATCATTCGTCGTCTTGCTTACCGAAAGAAGTAAAAACAATAATGATGTCGGTAGTCCATGGTGAATAATAATAATAAATCAGAATAAAAGTGAACTGCGATAAAATATTTCCAACTTGTGATTAAACCAGAGTAGTACAGATCCACGTGCACCTCAGAACAGTCAACAACATTCACAACTTCAAAACAACGAGATCCTTTTCTCATTGTGAATGAAAGCAGATCCCACAATGCGGCTGAAAATTGGTCAAGAAATCGATATAACGTCCAAGAGCAGAGAGACATCGCGTTATCCTAGCATAACTGAACTTCTACGTACAAAAAGACTTCCGAAGTAGCAGACGAAAACAAAGAGTCGAATTTACCAGTCATTTATTTGGAAAGTTAATACAAAAACGCCTATAAAAGTACAAACCCTATCTCAGTCATGCAAATGGAAAAATTTCGCTTGTAGACACTTGTTATCTGAAGCAACAAAAAATAAAATGAATCTTTGATAGTCTCATATTCATTTTGACTTGAGTTGATCACGAGACGATGAAGATGAAAACAAGCCCCTTTAAAAGCACGTCTAATCGATCGATCCTTTTTGTGTTCGATCTGTCGACCAATCGTACATCTGTCGGGGCACGCTGCACCGCGATTGGTCCTCACTTCTTCTTCCTGCTCCGCTTCGACCTCTGTTGACCTGCTTCCGAAGGCTGGACGAAAATCCTGCCCTCTTCGAGCTCCTCTTTTGTGACGTCTTCGGAGGTCGTCAGTTTCTCTTTGGCTTCGAGGTAGAACATCAGGTCCCTTAGCTGCTCCTGAAGGTCCTTGATTAGCTGCAGGCAGTTATTAATAATACTTAATAATAATAATAATAATAGCAATGCCTAATAATATTTAACAAAATAATAGAGTAGCAAAAAAAGCAAACATCTTCTTTCTGGGTGATCTTTTCCTCGAGTCCGCACACCTTGGTCTGCCACTGGGACTGGTTCTCCCTGAGGCACTTGTTCATGGCCTTCTCTTCTTCAAGCTCCGTTTGTAGTTTGCCTGCTTTCGTCATCAACTGCAGCAAAATGGAAACGGAGAAGAGCGGTTTAAATTACGTTGTTCGGATTTGAATCGAAATTCGAAAGACCGAAAGTATCGATTCCGATCACGGCGTACTTACCAACTGGCATCTTTTTTCCAAGATCTGTTTGTCCTTGTTGCAGTCTCTTACCAGGTGGTCCCTCTCCGAGCAGTCGTCAACCACATTTTGCAGCTTCATCTCCAGTTTTTCCAACTGGAAATGACCAAAGTGCGATTGGAATAACGAGGGATGTAACATAACAACGAAATATCCAACAAGATGTTAATACCTCTTTGAACGACTGATCTTCCATGATCTTCATCTTACGCTCAAAGAATTCCCTCTGCGAGTCCAGTTGGGTGGTGAGCAGGTATGTGTACTGTATGTTAGGATGCAAGCAGGCAATTATTTATCACTATTTATGCAGAAAATCATGTAGCTGTTAATAACCACAAGCGTAACTACAATATTATAGTATTACAAAATGGGATTTTAATTAATTATTATTTTAATTAATAATTACAGCTTCACCATTATAAAGTTCACCACCTCAAAATCTCCCCCAACTCACTTCGAGACTGAGAGACTCTATCTTCTCCTCCTGGAGTAAGGCAGCCCTGCTGAGTTCGTTGTCGACTTCCACGAGTTTTCCGTCGACCTTGTTCAGTACGAGACGATGAACGTAGTTTTCTCCGACGTAATCCCAGACCCGGTTGCTACCAAGCTGCATGGCATAGGTGTGTGCGGTCAGCTGGAAGTGACGGTGGGCGTGCCCGTTGGCGTACCGTCCGCAACCCACCTCCCCACAGATGAGGCATATCCAGAGGTCCTGGTTACGAATGAATCGATCAATTAATTGATGATTTATAGATCAATCAATAATTGTAATGATATACAATAGTTATTATTGTTGTTAACTATTTATCGATCATGTAAATTGTTTGTACAATAATCAACAGTACAAACCCTGTGGTGTAATATCAATGATTAATGCTATTAATTAATTATCGAGCAATTGGAAAACACAATCAAAACTGGAAAACCATTAG
Organism: Whitmania pigra; assembly: GCA_021613335.1. Taxonomy (NCBI): domain Eukaryota; kingdom Metazoa; phylum Annelida; class Clitellata; order Hirudinida; family Haemopidae; genus Whitmania; species Whitmania pigra. The sequence continues at coordinate 2,343,705 of JAJTWR010000182.1, read as the reverse complement.
CATATACTTGGAAATTGCAAAGAATCAATATTTAAAATATAAATGCATCCATCCAGTTATCCAACATCACATGTAAATAATATTTTTAAAAGTGGACAAAAACTGCTTTAACACTATTTGCCAAGATTCGCGAAATGCTTCTTGCATAAATCAGCAAATTACAATTATTTCTAATTAATTTTTAATTAATTTTGTTCAAATGCAAATTAAAACCCTCACTTCTTGATTGGAGCATTGAAAACATTTGTTGCCAGCCACAGGATGAGGGGTCAAAGTATACCTACACACGGGACACCTGATTGGCACAAATAAATTAGCATTAATAAATTATTATAATTAGGACGGAAATAAATTTTGTAAGCGTGAGACTCACGTGGTGTCTTCACATTGTGCGATGCACGGAGTGTGGAACGAGTGATTGCAGAGTATGGTCAGGACACCTTCCACTGATTCATCCTGGGAGAGGATATCATCATCATCACCATCATCATCATCACCGTTATTATTATTATTATATGTAATATCAACATCAACGTGTTCATCATTATTATTTGTAATAACATCACCATGATTCAAGACCACTATCGCAATGAAAGCATAACAAAACATCACCATCTTTTCAAGGCAGACCGCACAGACGGGCAACTCGACGGCATTTGAAAGTGCCTCTCCAGCTCCCTGCAAACGTGAATAATTAACATGTAATTAATTAAAACTTAAGTAATTAAAACATAAATAAATCTAGTATTCAATGTTAAACATGCAATAAAATACAAGCTATAAATGATAATGGTTCTTTCATCGTCACCTTCAATATCTCATTAACAGCCAATCATCACCATAACCATGTTTGTCATCACCATGCATCATCATCACCATCATTACTGTGTATCATCACCACCATGCATCATCATTACGTATCTTCATCACCATGTATCATCATCATCACCACCATCATCACAACCATCATCACTGTGCATCATCATCACACATCATCATTGCGTATCATCGTCATCCTCATCATCACCACCATGCATCATCATCACCGTAAATACCTCCTGTGATCGTATGCAGTCTATCTTGGCCACGAAAGCCAGGTGGCAGATGTCCGGTTCGATGGAGTTGAACTTCTTGTTGTTGCACGTCTCGAAGAACTCGTGGGCGCAACTCTGAATGTTCGTTCGTGAAAGTTCATTTTAGACAAATGTGTAGAAGAGTTTGCATACAAATCAGATTTTTAAATGAAAATTATACTTTGAAAACATGACAGATGTCATTAGCTCAAACATTTATTATTATTATTAATATTATTATTATTAGTACTGACGTTGCTGTTATGTTATTATAAATATCATTATTATTATCATTATCATTATCATTATTGTTATTATTATAATTATTATTATAAATGCCGTTCAAGCAACAAAAAGCGGTGACTAGAAACTCAACCAGGGTTCGAAACTTGAGCAGAGCCATGTACTCGTTTGGAGTTCCCGGCTTGACGACCTTTATCATCTCAAGGTCAGATCTGGAAGAGCAGAGGTGTCACCATCAGGTAACATTTTAACTATTTTCACTAACCATTTGATGCTAACAACAACTTGGATAATATAATTAAAGCTTGTAATTAATCTTCCTTTGTGCATTTAATTAAATGCAATTATTACTTAATGTAATTATCTCAAAAATCATTTTCAAATGAAAAATCTTTCTGTTATTGTTTAATCTATCATTACAATCAATATAAAACAATTTCAATAATCATTAAAATACAATTACTATATAACATGCATTATTATATAATAGTTCAAACATAATATGTATTATTATATAATAGCTCAAACATAATATGTATTATTATATAATTACTACATGTAATTACAATAATGTAATTATTATTATATAATACAATCATCTCTCAAATATCGTTTCCAAATGATGCAACTCACATGACTGGTCCGAGAAACTTAAGGAGGTCCTGAAGACAGAATGTGGCAGGGATGGAAAGCATGCACAACATGTGACTAACTGGTGACTTATCATTGAATGGCGGCCTGTCATTTCAGCGTTTGTTTGATTAACGAATGCAGATGCAGACGAACGAAGCGTGCTTGCGACGACGATGCGAGATTTTTATTTTATTTTGACGACAGCTTAATGTCTTACAACCGTTACAACTTTTGCAGCCTTATTTCTGCGCTCGGACGTACGGCCACCATCGACACCAGTCATATCAATGCATCACGAATTGTTCATACTGTTCATCATTAACAACAACAACCATCAACACCAGTCATTACAATGCATCACGCACAGTGAATTGCTTGATGAATTGCTTACTGTTCTTTGTAGAGGTGCAGGAATCCCTCGGTCGTTTCTACGGCAGGATTTCCAGACAAAAAACGAACCACGTGGCTGAGATGGCCACTGTAAATTGAAAGCAATTGCAAGGAATTTAAAGAAACTGTAAATTTACAAATTGACTTTAAATCATCATTAGCAGTTAATGTTAATGAATGGTTAGTGGAACTTAAAGATTAGACAAATAATGTTGGTAGATCAATGTCACGGATCAAACAAAACAAGTTCCATTCCTCCGTGTATTCAGTCACAGAGTGAAAATGTTTATCAAATATGTCATCAAATCAACCCTCTCAAACAATCAAAAACTTACGTTTCATCATCGATCGAGGATTTCTTGTCCATCTTGAGTTTAGGCATCTTCGCCGTCGTCAGAATGCACAGCTCGGAATTACGGGGAATGGTCTTTTCCACGATGCCACCTTCGTTAACCTTTGCCGTCTCCGATGACGAATGTGGCTCTGACTTCTCTCCATCTGCTCCTTCGCTCATACCTTCTGAGAAAAATTTGTTTTTACCAAACACAAATGACAAAGAACATGTAGATTCTTTATTGAAAAACACAACTGATATATAGCACAGCAATGTTATTGTTCATAACTTCTTCCTAAATTCAATGCCATATATCTAGATATCTGTTAAATTCTACTCACCAATTAAATAGGTTTCAATGGTTATGCTGTGATAATTTCTCTGCCCTCTTAAAGTATCTGACTCTGCTTTGTTCAAAAGTTTTAAGTCTTTTCTTGTCAAATTTATTGAAGACAATCTTTCATCGGCTTCTCCTGTTAAAGAGTCGGGCGCTAAAAGGGTATACGAATAAGGACTTAATAATGTCCTCTGCAATGTTTATTTCACCCTAAAGATATTACAAATATCTTATCTGTGAATGACATAATGGGTGTGTTTACAGAAGACCTTTCAAAAAGCCTCACCGCAATAAGAAAAGTCAACGAGATTTTTGTCGTCTCTTATCTCAAGTCTCAAAAGAATTCTTGAGCAAGGCATTTATATTAAAAATGCCAATGGCACACAGCATCAGTCTGACAAAAGAGCACGGTCTAATATAATCAGCTTGAACAAAAATTTCTTTAAAAAACAACCAAAGAAAACAAATATCTAATTGAATAATTTTTATTTGTAACAAGTTATTAATTTTGTTTAATTTAATTGAAGCGAATAGTTTTAATCATAAACAAAATAATAAAATACAAATAGCAATTTCAACATTCTCCATGAAACCATTAGTCAAACCCCATTTTGATGTGTTTACTTGGTTCCGACCAAATTGAGTGTTGTGACTGATTAATGGATGTTGATTGCCTACATCTTTAAGCTTTGATA
>JAJTWR010000182.1:2235000-2335000 GCA_021613335.1 Whitmania pigra | reverse complement strand
GTCGAACGAGCGTGCTCGCATCACAAACTACGATAACGTTACCTGCTAAATAGTTTTTGTGAACATTTTCAACGGAAGGAAATCGCTTTTCGATGAAAATTCAGCTTCGGAAAATAAAGAACAACCTCAGATGAACGATTCCTTGGATGAAGATCATCAACGATTTGTTGTTTCAACATAAACAAACTCTCTCTCTGTTGACTGTATTGTTCGAGATACAAAACAATGATGCAGACCGTTATTTGTAAATCTGCTTTCTTTAATTTTCTTTTTTTTTTGTGTCCTTTGTCACTCATTCATCTCAGCTTGTAAATGTACAAGTTGTAAATATTCCATGTCGTAATTTTTGGGGGGAACTGTTGAGGAGTACTTGTTCAATTATTACCTGATGATTAAGGTAATTTAATTATTATCTGATGATTAACTTTTAATCTGTGGATTAAGTAATAAAGTAATAACTTAAACAAGCTTGTAGTGTTTTAATACATGACCATTGTCATTGGCTTGGTACTTAGTTGGGTTTCTTTTTATAACCGGGAAGTTGTAATGGTGTAGCTGTTCTCTGAGATGCAAATACTGGAATCTGAATCAAGAATGCTGATTTTAGTTAAAAAGTTATTAAATATTTTAATGAAATACTTACTCGCGTTTGGGAAAATGTTCATTTGGAACCGTCATTAGGTCGCTGTCACGTCTTCAACGTCGTAGTCGTTTTCGTCAGTTTTCTCCGTTCATGAATAATAATAATTATTATTAATAAAATTTAATAAAGAATTACTAAAATTTAATAAAAATTTCTGAAAAACGTCGCTTTTATTTCAAGACCTATTGTCACAATTGAGGTTCGTCCATGTAGCTAATAACAAAAATAGGTCAGAATATTCGCAATCTGAAAATCAATAGTTCTATGCTACTAATCATTGTTAGCTTGTAGTAATAATAATAAGTATAATAATTATAATAATAATAAGTATTATAATAATAATACAAAAGTAGCGTTAACAAGCACCTATCATCCATTACCAGTTATTACTGGACAAAGATATGCTGTTATTTAATACCGTCATTCGGCATTCTGAAACCAGATTTCTTTAAAGACGATATAAATTTTAAAAACATCATAAATAAAGTCATCGTTAGCGGACAATAATAATAATAATAATCAAATATTATATTAAAAATGAAATGCAAATTCATCACTGCAAAACAACAACAGCTCCTATTATGAAGTTATCTTTTAGTTGTCCACAAAAAAAAGGGTCTAACAAGGTGCGTCAATCTCAACTTTTGACAACCCCACCTTTTCATCTTCTGATGGCGTATGTCGCCCTTTCAATAAAAATTGATTTCGCAAGCACTTCAATTAAATTCAATTCAATCATTTCACACCTCCACCTTGTAAATCATTGCGTAACTCCGACTGAAAATTCAACATTCTGTCTGTAGAACGGTATTTGACCATTTCTGTTAATTAATTTACTTAATTTTTATAAATAGTTAGGAAAGTATATGTTTTTAAAAGTTTCCTTTGAGACAATTCACCCATTAATTATAAACAAAGTGTAATTTTAAATACATTTTTTCGTACTTTAAAAATCACTTCATTCCACGTAAGAATTTCACCCTAACAACCGTTCAGAGACCGTTTCTAACTCTTGACACCGAGTAGCAAACTTTTTGATTAATTTTTTAGCACAAAAACAGTCCAATTTTAGATAGAAATAGTTCACTGTTGTCAGACCTCAGAGAATTTGAGGATACCTTGTTAGAAGATTTATCCAATTTACAAGCAGACTTCAAAACATGGCTTGTTAAGGATGGTCTTTGGGACTTGCCGAATATTGAAATACTGGTTGATTTTGCTGTCCTCGCGACAACACTCGTTTCTCTTTTGATGTCGGAACAATGGAATTTTACAAGTTGATTTAAATGATATTTAAACTGATTTCTTGGCTGGTTCTATTTCCGCTTTTTGTGAGATTCGATTGCTCTGTGTTTTGGTTCTTGGAGCTATTAGCTGAAGGCTGAACGGAGAATTTTTAAACTATAACTGCTTCAATCATTTTTAAATTTGTTTATTTAGCATTTAATAGTAATTGTAATATTATTAATATCTTAAAAGATGTTTAATCCATTCTTGTATTCTAGATTCGGCCATCCATTGCTTCCTCTGATGACATCGTTCTCAGTGAACAGGAACATCAACTTCTTTCCTTACTTGTCAATCAATTCCAGTCTGTCCTTCGTCCATCAACCGCCTCTGCCGCTTCCACAGATGGATGGAAACATCGAGAATGGAAGGCAGCTCGATGGCGTAACGAATTACGGTGAGTCGGTTTATAACTAATAATCAACTACTTAATAAATAGCTTTAGACATTAAATTTAAACTATTTTGAACTGAATAAGATAGTATTATCTCCAAGCGTCTAGTAGTATAACGTGATTATCTGTTTTTTCTGCCACATTCTGACACATTCAGTTCAATCGCAATTATTTATCATCCATGAAAAACTGATTGATTGATTGATTGAATCTTATTATACTACAGTCCATCTAGATGATGACGACCGTTCAGTTTTTCAAACGTGGCAGTTGGATGAGTTGGAGAAATGTTTCGACGAGAAGCACTACCCTACCAGAGAACGGCGGGAAGAAATAGCGAAGAGGCTTGGTACAAGTGAACGAAAACTGATGGTATGTTTTGTTTATGCGTCAATGTTTGACTGTTTCATGAATAATCTATTAATTTACTATTAATCTATTTACCGTTTAAGCCTGTTTATGCATTGATATCAGTCATCTAAAGTCATTCTAAGTCATCATATCTAAAACTGTATATTTCTGTAATTGTTTTGTAATTTTGTTATTAATAACAAACCATAATTCCATGTTAAACAATAATAAATGATAACTCATTTGTAACTTTCTGAAAATCTGGTTCACTCACTAGATCTGGTTTCAAAATCGTCGCGCAAAGTACCGCAAAAAGAATCAAACGAGAAAAAGGCCTGGCAGACCGCCCACCTTGAATCCTCCGACCACCTGCGATGGTTCGCCTGTCAACAGGATGGAAAGAAACAATACCCACCAAGAAGAACTACATTCTTATTCCGGCGACGATGAAATGCCACCAGACACGTACAGAGCAAGTAAAGTCATCAGCGATACAGATCCTTCCATCCATAACGACCATCCTTCGAATCCTGATGGTGGCGTTTCGATTCCAACAAGGGGTCTCAACGGATCCTCCTTTTCCACGCCATATCCCAACCGGAGCAGACTAAATTCTCCGAGGCTCGACATAGGCTCTCCTCAGTTCCACTCCACACCTGTGCCTCGTCATACCGTCTCCGTCGTCCATCGAGGAACTTCGGACAATTCGTCCGCTCATCAGACTCCAGACAGCGGCATCGAGTCCATGACGACAACGTCTTCGATCGGAACAATTCCAGGAAGCGAAGATTCCAGTCTGGAAATGAAAAAGCAATCAAGAAAGAGACTTAGTTTTAGTATTAACAACATGTTAGGCATTGAGGATTGAATTAAAGTAGAATCTTTAATAATAGATAATTTAAGAAAATTATAGATACTGTAATTAAGAAAATTATAGATATTGTAATTAATTTAAATAATTTAATTATAAATAATTAGTTTGGTTAACTCCAAACTGTTTTAACTGGTTAACTGTTTTAGGATGGACTGCTTTATAACTGACTTTGTTGTTTTCAATAAAATTTTTATCCCTTTTTATTTTAATAAAAATTTTAAAAATATAATTGTTTCTTCTTTAAAATATTTTTTAGCATTATTTTGGGATCTTAAGATTATTAAAAAAAGAGACATCCAGAGGCAGTATGATAATTTCATTAGAAAGAATTCTAAGAAATCGATAATTTTTAGTTTACATTAATTCTGGAAGATTTTTATCAAGTCATAATTTAATAAAATAAAATATGGATTAGTTTGAATCCTATTTATTATAAAACACCGAGTCAAAATGCTGCAAAATATTTTATTTAAAAATATTAAATAATAATTATTAAACTGAAATAGAACTTCCATAGAAAAGCTTTAAATCTATTATAAACCTAAACAAACAATCGCAAGCGAAAGACTTTCAAAATCACAAGAGAATATATTTTGATTGCATGATGCTCATTATTATTAGCTAATTAATATTTACAACTTAATTACCTAATCAGCCAATAGAAATTGAATGTAATTATAATCAACCAATCAACTGTCAAAGCCTAGAATGTTATCGATGCCGAATAGTAGTTTCTTAGCCGTCGTCGATGACCTTTTGCTTGTACTTGACCTCAAATCGAGACTAGTCGAAGAAGAGGTGGCCAGTTCTTGCTGAAGAAGCGACGACGATAAAGAATCAATGCCACTGTCGAACAGCGACCTTTCGTGGGTCTTGAACCCGGGAGCGTGAGGTGTGGAGTGATGAAGAGGAGACGAACAAACATCGATGAAGTCATCTTCATCGTCCGATTCGCATCTCGATATCGTACATAGATTATCGACTGGAATGAAGCGTTTCGATTCTCGCCGGTTCACGTCGCACGTGTCGCTGGTGGAGTCGGCCTCGTTGCAGTCCATCTCGGCTCCGTGTGTCCCCGAGTCGTCCCTACTAAAGGTTTGACTATGTCCGGTAATCCAACCGGATTCGCTCGGTTCGTCTTTAACCGTGGTTTCTTCAGCATGCCGGTCTGCAATTTTCTTGGAACGGGATCTTCTTTTTCGTTTCTTTACTTCCTCCTCCGGTATGGGCACTCCACTGCAGTTGGTGGGGGGATGGGCTAGAGAGGGACGGCCTGGCTTTTTGCGGGTATGCTCCATTCTACGGTGCTTGGCACGACGGTTTTGGAACCAAATCTGGAAGAATTGGTTTTGTAAAGGTAATTGTTTACGTAATTTCTGAAAGTTTTTAAAGATGGATTTTATATTTTTAAAAGCTGTCAAATGTTGTACTATGATATTTTAAACTATCTTTTTAAAAATGTACAAGTTACTACCCATCATGATTAGTAATTACAAAAATTAATATTATATAAAAATTACGTATTAATTGCAATTAAATTTACATCTACAAATGTAACTAAATGATTTCCCGCCTTCAAACCCGTCCATTGACATCGACTTACCTGCAGCTTATTCTCGCTGAGTCCAAGCCATGCCGACAGATCCTTGACTGCTTCCTTGTTCGGATAATGTTGCCTGGTAAAGAAAGACTCCAGATGATGCTGCTGCCACTTGGAAAGACTCGTCTTGTTCCCATCTTCCAGCACCACGCTCGTCGATGTGAGTGCGCTGAAACCTTAATTGGTAAAATTGGTGGAATGATTATTACAAGAAAGTTGAAGTTAAATTTATTCTAATTTACTTTCTCTCTTGATTGTATCTACTACTGTGTACTAGCTATGCAACAGTCTTGTTACAATCTAGGGCTGCAACATCCTGAACAACACTGAATTTAGCCTAAAGTTATAAACTTAATAAAATATTAATTGAAAATTCAACCTGAAGAGCAAGTCCTTGTGCTGACGCGATGGAGTGGATCTAAGGATCCAACACCCTGGAAAGGTACCTTCGATGAGATTGAGTTTTGGCTGAAAAAGGGAGAAGAAGGGTGAAGGTTCCATGGGTGGATGAGTGGAGGCTGAAGGCCTGGAATGAATGGAAGTCTTGGAAAACCTGGAAAGAAGGTAGATCTGAGAATGTTGTTGTTATTCTTGTTGATGTTATTGATGTTGATGTTAATGTTGATGTCATCATCATCATCATCATCATCATCATCGTAGTCGTCATCAATATTATGATTTTTGTTTTTCTTCTCACTATCGTTATCATCGCTGAATGAAAAGTCGTTTAACATTTTAAAAGCAGTAAATATTATTTCAATATATTAATATTATTGTTATTATTTTATTTATTTATTTAGAACCAGTAACTAAAAACAACAGATAAATTTATGGAGGCCAAATGCTCTTTAAGTTTGAAACACAGCTTCCAAAAATTATCAAAAATCCAAAATTAAGAAAAAAAATGTCATAAACTCTTGTAAAATCAACTCCTTGGCTCTGTATCCTTTCAACAAGAGAAGTACTGAAATCACAAAATATTAGTTTCAAATTATTCGACAATAATCGTCCACAAATAAAAATTCTGAATTATTATAATATCTCCTCAAAGCAATCTCTGCAATCCACAAATCTCTCGTTCGGTAAAACAGTTAAGACACCGGTATTAGAGATTCCTATTTATACTTACCTGGAGACAATTCCTATTCATAAGACCCCCCATCAAAGCAGAGGAAGTTGAACTGTAAAACTATTAGCCGTTCATTCGTGATTGATTGTAGGGGGATTCTCTGTTTAACACTTTTCCCGGGCTGCAAGCTTTTGTGGCAGATGAAATAAACGACTTGTTTGGAAAAGTGAATATGAAATGTAAGCAATGAAAGTGTTTGGTAAAATGTTTGGACATTCACTCAGTCGAGATGCATTTCAATTTGATTGGGAATTTATTCAATACAAACGGTTGTCAATCAATTTTGATTCACTAACAATTCTAAGGTATTGTATTGTGTTGTGTTGTACTGCATTGTTTTATGCTGTTTTGTATTGTTTCTGACCCATCACCTGAATGACGCAAACCTATGTATATGTATGTATATATATATATATATATATATATATATATTACATATATATTAGGATTCATACCTTATGACTCAGGCAAATTAATAAATATATTAACAAATGTTACTTATTTTTTCCGCAACAGCAAATACTTGAAGCATTTTCATTTAACAGTTTAAAACTAATTTTAAATTTATACATCCCAAATCATTAAATTTTGATAATTCGGAAGCCTTTTTTTGTATAAATTAACAATTCTAGAACAGATTTCACTTTTGGTTTGTAGTCAAATCGTGTTTTCAAAAGAATCTCAAATTCTTTGATGTCAAGAAACTGGCTAACCCTTTCCGCTGTGCCATAAAACAGCCGTATGGTAGCGGACGGTAACTGATATGACAATAGCTTCGCCATCCTGCAATCTCATTTGCCTGTAGGCGTTTGACTTTCAATTTCGTTATTAACGGGATTATTAATGAAAGTTCAAAAGCATCTAAGTGATTTTTATCGTCATTCGAGGAATTTTTCTGATTAACGGGGATTAAGGAACGACTGGTTAGAACGATATACAAATGGAAATTTTAACTTAAACACAAATACTTTTAAAATTACGCTACGAGATTTGGTTAAAAATTATGATTGTATTTGCGTCGATGCACAAGCCAAATTAAAATATGAAAAAAATTATTCGGAAAAAACATCCTTAAATGTTAGAGAAATTTCAAATCTGTCAGTGACCTAAGATAGTTTGTGTCCACACAAACCTTGGAAAATGTGATTGCAACCGTGAAATCAATTTTTGGTATCACCTATCAAGATATCATAGATATGATAGTAGCTGAACTTCATCGCGTGCTCGCTTTTAGTATCATTCGTAAATCATTCATAAAAAAATCTCGACCCACTTTTACAAGTCACTGTTATTTTTCATTCATGCTATAAACTAATAGTAATAGTATGTTTATTTATAAAGAGCCATAAGCCATATTATACTATAATATTAGTTATAGAGTTAATTATATTAGTTATTATTGGTTAATATTAGTCATTATTAGTTAATATTAGTTATTATTAGTTAATATTGGTTGTGGAAATTCTTACGAGAAGCTGGTAATTGAACTAAGGGAGCTGCGCCAAAGCGAAAGCCTTAACCACTGACGCCACTAACTCGGACGCGAAGCCATATTCTGCAGTTACGCTCTGTCGCTCTGTTGTTATCGACTATAAAATGTCAGTCATGTGAGAGCATGCGACGCTGGGTTTCTGGTTTTTTGAGAGTTTAAAGGGAATTTTTGTAAGTCATCACTTAATTCGACGTCTAAAATCATAGCCTACTTTTAGAAGTTATTTACAATATATTACTCATTACACTACTCTATACTGATCTACAAAAATTATAATAATAATAACTTAAATTGACGTTATTGTAAAGGTTAAAAGCATATTTTCGCCCAAGCAGCAGTTTTAAGTTGACGGGAAGAATGGCTAAAGTTCTGCGCACGTACTACCCAGAGATTGAACCTTTTGACTCAGGCTTTCTGAAGGTTTCCGAAATCCATGAAATCTATTACGAACAAAGTGGCAACAAAAATGGACGCCCGGTGATATACCTGTGAGAAAATATTTTCATTAAATTATCATGATTAACAAACTTATAAGTGTGCATTATTAACATATGTTAACATAATCAATGGCTTAATTAACTTATAATTAGTATTTGTAAAAACTAATTAATTTATAAATAATAAAAATATTAATTGATCTGCATACCATCAGCAGTAGCCATAACTTCTTTAATACTGTCCATACAATCCATGCATGCATTTATGAGACAACTTTTATTTTTTTTATAATTAAAGACTTTTTAATGGACTTAATATTTTAGCCATGGAGGACCAGGTGGCGGCAGTGACCCAAAAGACAGGAGGTACTTTGATCCTGCTGTTTATAGGATTGTGCTGCTTGATCAGAGAGGCTCTGGAAAGTCTCGCCCAGCGGCTGAATTGAAGGTGAGCATTTGTCTTGTACAATTTTGGACACAAAGGATTCTTCATGAATTTGATTTCAGTATTAATTTATTTCTAAATATACATATTTGATATAATATTTTGCTGTAAACATTAAGAACTATGAGATGCATTGTTAAATATTGTTTCTAATTTTCTAGTACAATAACAATTGATAAAAAATTATCTAAGGAAAACACAACTTGGGATTTGGTGGAGGACATTGAGAAATTAAGAAAACACCTTAAAATTGACAAATGGGTGGTTTTTGGAGGAAGTTGGGGTTCAACCCTATCCCTGGTGTATGCTGAGACTCACCCTAGCAGAGTCAAGGCTCTGATTCTGAGGGGAATCTTCACTATTAGGAGGTCGGCGATTATTTAGAAAATAGAATTTTAAAAATCAAATGTTTTGATGAATACTGTTTATATTCATAGATCACTTATGCCCTAAGTATTTATTTTCCTAGCACTATGGTCATTGCACATTGCAGGAGTTTTGATTATGTAATTATTCAATAAGTAATTAGGTGTAATTTAAATATAACATGAATATATTATTTTAAATCATTTTTTAAAACTGAAATGCATGATTATATGATCGAATCACGATAGCCTATCACATTCTATCATATTTGACCTTCGCCAGATACGGATAGCCAAATACGATAGTATAAAAATATCTCCAGGTCGATGTTATCAGATTATTTATAATTATAATCTCAAGTTTCATTTGAAGGCATCCACCATTTTATCAGCACTTCAATTTTTTTCTCGCCTTTCAAGGATTTTAATTAGTTAAGTGAAGCTTTAACTTATCTTGCGATAGGAAGGAGATGACCTGGTATTATCAAGAAGGAGCCAACAGACTATTTCCTGATTTCTGGGAAGATTTTGTCGAGCCCATACCTCTTGTAATATTTGCTACTCTTTGAATTAATTAACTAGTTAACCATTATAACTACAACTTAATTATTAATTAACATATTCTTAATTTAACTCCACTTTTCAGTATCCTTAACATCTGTCCTTAGTTCATGAGTAATTATCGTAATATCTGATGTTCTTTGAATTAATTAACTAGTTAACCATTATAACTACAGCTTAATTATTAATCAACATATTTTTAATTTAACTTCACTTTTCAACATCCTTAACATCTGTCCAAGTTCATGAGTAATGTTCGTATTTCAAAATGCCAGGTTGAAAGAGGATACTTAATCATAACTACTTCATTATAACAATTATTAGCTTAATTATTAATCAACATATTTTTAATCTAACTCCACTTTTCAATATCCTTAACATCAGTCCTCCATTCATGAGGAAATAGAATTTTAAAATGTTCGTATTTCAAAATGCCAGGTTGAAAGAGGAGACTTAATCAGCGCCTATCACAGAAGACTGGTTGGAGAAGATGAAAAAGTGAGAGTGGAGTGTGCAAAGAGGTGGAGTGCTTGGGAAATGGCAACTTCCAGACTCCTCGTGGATCAGGATCTGGTCAAGGAAGCAAGCCGCGACGAATGGGCCTTGCAGTTTGCCAGGATTGAATCGTAAATGTTCATTTTCATTCACAATTTAGCCAAGTCAGTTAGTTAGTTAGTTGATAAGCCGAGTTAATAAGTTAGCTGATGAGTCGAGTTAGGGAATTAATTAGCCTAGGTTACAAAAGCAGGTGATTCCAGTGGTGTTATTATTATTTATTGCAAAACCACATTCTTCACACCCATAGGCACTTCTTTGTCAATGGTGGTTTCTTGGACTGTGAGACCCAAGTTTTGGATAACGTCAAGAAGATACGTCACATTCCATGCACCATCATCCAAGGAAGATACGATGTCGTCTGCCCTCTCGATACTGCTTGGGAACTGCACAAAGTTAGTCGAACATTTACTCACTTACAGATATAAAATACTGTTTTACTGAGACTGATGCAACCTTGGCATTACATGTTTGATTATTCAAATTTTTGATCATTGAACATTTAAAGAACATGAATATGTTTTTTATTAATTATTGCTTAAATTTTCATAACTTTCTAAAAGTTAATTTCTGTTTCACATTCTGTCAGAGATGGCCTGAGGCTGAGCTTGAAATAATTCACGATAGCGGTCACTCGGCCAAGGAAGTTGGAATTGTGTCAGCTCTTGTCAATGCAGCTGACAAATACAAATCCCTCTAAAACAACGAGGGACTTTCCCAAAACCGACTTCAAAGTCCATGAAGCAGGCAGAGAAATACTTGAGGCAGAAATTAATGGCCAACATACATAACGATAAATCTTTAAAATATCTTTATTGAGATTGATCATTTTTAATTCTATGTTCAGTAATATATGTACTATAGCTACAATCAAAACATTATGTTAACAATGGAGAAAATAATCTGAATAAGTTGGGCAAAAACTCTGCCGCCATAAAACTACGTTACGTTTAAACAGCCCTTCAAAACGAGCTAACATTCAACCCATGGCGTCTGTACCATGGGGTTTATTAACGAACAAGAAGTGGTTCGAGATCGGTTAATTAGCAAGACTAATGAAAAGATCAGATTTATTACTTGAATACTCAGTCGAGGCAAGCTCTAGCTACTTATCGTTGCAGCAAAGAAGTTAGTCCAATTGAGTTTTGGCTTTCAACTATTAGTTGTGAGACAAGTTGTTTCTATGGGATAAATCGTTGCAATTATAAGCTCATAACTAGCCATTAACCAGAAACAAGCATTGGCCTCTTAACATCAAATTCCTCAGAGAATCAACAAAACATAGTGGACGTTTAAAATGGTTTGTAATATTTATATATATTAATATTATACCCGATAAATAACACAAAAACACCAAATTTAGAAAATTGGATCAGGCTACAATCTAATAATAATCTCAGACATTGGCTTATCTTTTTAACTGCAAATAAAATGGCATCCTGCAGAAACTACATCTCGAACACGCACAAAATTTTGCCAAACAATTTACTTATATTGGTTTATTTAATGAAACATCCTAATCATTTAAAAAAAAATGAAATCATATGTTGGACATCACTGTCTCTTTTGGTCACCCAAATCTTCAATGGTGTCTTCATCAATCTACAAGGAAATAAACATTAAAAAATAAATAAATGTGAATTAATTAACTAATACTTAATGAATAATAAGCAATGAAAATTAAGAGATCAAATAATTATCATGTAAGCAATCATCTCCATTGTTTTGGACTTCACTGAAGCAATACAGCAGTAATGCACAAATGGGTGCTCACTCCACAATAGATAGGCACCTATATATATATTATACAGAATTATACAAATTATACAGGCATATATTATATAGAATGTTTATCAAAAGGTCAAAGATGCAAGCCAATACAATTAATAAAAAGGAACAATAATACATTACAAACTACCGCAACACCCCAACAGTAACAAACACTATTCATGTTTTAAATTAATAAAATCCTGAGTGCAAGAAAGTAATATTAAGTGACCTGTGGCCATTTTTCGACGAGCACGTCGAACAAGTCATCCTTGACGTCTCCCTGGATGACAATCTCGTCGTCTCCGGTGACCGAACTTCCGCAAGCAAATCGACCTCCGAAGAACTTGCTGGCGACTTTGAGATCAATTTCTGGGAAAGTAAAAATTGAATCCTAAATCATCGGAGATGCTTATCGGTTATCTTTGTGCAATGATTTCGGGCAACACCAACCGTAAGTGCTGAGTCCAGAGACCACAGTGACAAATTTCTTCTTGCCTCTGCTTGCCCTGGACAGACAAATCTTCTTCTCAACATCCTGCTTCTGCTTCATTTTTATAAGCCCCTTTCCACCTCTCGTCTGCCTCTTTTTTTTGTCTCCTTCGGCCGTCTCTCCGTCTCCTGTCGATCCTGATCGTCGGATTACGGTTTAAAAAGGACACGTTACTTGATGACAGTTGCAGATGTTAAAACGATTATCGTTGAATCAAACCAATAATGAGATCCTTCACGTCGTCCGCGAGATTCTTCTCTGCCCATTCCTTGGCCTTCTCATAATGAGGATGAAACTCGCAGTACTGATTTTGAAATAAATGACAATTTTGTTGACAGTACACTTGGAATAACAATAACTCAAAATATACTGCAAATAATTCAGTCGAAAGATTGTAAAAACAGACAACTATCAAATAAATTTGTTTTGTTGCATTGAGGAATTCACTAAATTTCACAGATAAATTTGTGCACTGGAAACATCAACTAACCTCTAATGGCCATCCGTCGCATACTTGAAAGTTTATGAAATGAATGGGATTAGTAAAATTAAATGAATTAAACAAATTAACAGTTTTATAATTATAAAAAAAGTCCTTAAATATGCTAACTACAAAATGTAATTAAGTGTATTGTCATTAAGTGTATACTCACATCACCAGAAAATATTAACCAATTGTACAATGTGCAGCTCGTAATGACACGAAATCAAAGCTATTATATTCTTATTAGCTTATTCAATTCTATTGCTAATTTTGCAATTTGTGAAATGTAGTAACTTCAAGCTCAATAACAACAAAACGTATAGCTTACTATCTGGAGGACAATAAACGACATTCAAAGGATAATGAACTCCTTCGATTGGGCCAGTATATGGCATAAACTTGGATGCAGTTACTGTTTCGGCCATATTTGATTATGCTGTAAATAATATAAAGAAATAAATCATAGTAAAGCGTGACCTCTTCACACATTCATTAAAATGGCAAACTTGTGCATTAAAAAATAAAAATGTTTTATAAAATGTAAAACTTAATGCAGAACATATAATCTCACATCCAAAATTTACCGAAATACACGACTTATCAATATTTGGCTAGCCAGAAAATAAACAAACTTAGTAAAAGTAAACGTCTACATTAATAGAAATTTGCATATTTAACTCATAAGAATTTAAAAATTAGTTCACAGCTGTACTATAAAAAAAATAAAAACGTCTGATTGAGTATTCGATCACACAGATGAGACTTTATTAACGCAGCCAGACAGCCAATGGCCATCAAGGACCGATTGCCAGAGTTCTCTATCACTATTTTAAACTTTTTTAAAATAAAACTATTTTACTAAAAAGTAACAAAACGTTTAACCTCTGCAATTTTATTTCCGGACCCAAATAAACTTTCCCACATAACAGAAAATTTTCTTTCCAAACCACAATTTCATCAAAAACATCAGAAAATCAGAGATTTATTCCTAATTTTTCAAGCTAATCATAAATATCATATTTATTTCTTTTTGGGTTTTCTCCTGTTTTCATTTGGATTCCTTCTTCCACCCTCACAAGCTCTTTTAGTGTTGAAGCCGTGCACCACTGCCCTCGAATTGACGTCTCTCGCAGCAAAGGGCGAATCACCTGCGATGTAGTCCATGTCCAGGGGGTCCATGGTGGCCCGGGCCTTCCTAGAAGTTCTCTGCTGTGGCATCCTTTGGTCTGCACAGAGGACGGGGTTGTTGCTGTACTTGCCTCCTTTGGGCATCGGCAATGAATACTGAAATCAAGTTAATCAGATGTACAACTTGAAAAGATTTGAATCTTTAACCTCTAAATTTATAATTATTTTTTGCACAATAATATCAATTTCAAATAACTCTCAAAATTATTTTTAGGTTAAAATATTCCAAAAGATTCTAGCTAAACACCACATTTACCAAATGCAAATTACCAAGAGCTCTGTCACAAACTGACCTTAAGTCCCTTCTTATTAGGAGGCTTCTTAGACATGTAGTAGGTGACAGATCCATCTTCGTTGACAGAATAGGACGTCTTCCTCAATGTACTGTTGCCACAGTGCGGACAGAACCTTTTTGTCATGTCCATCGTTGTCCTTGAAATAATTTCCGAGGTTAACGTACCGTTTTTATAGTTTTTTTTTTTCCTATGTCACATCAACTTATTATGCATTTTTTGGTCACAGCATATTAATGAGCAGCTAAATCAATCACTTTACAGCATAATTAAGTTGGTCAGTCAGTTAAGACACGTTTAATTAATTAGGCAGCCTAGATTGAAAAACAAATTGAACCGACTTGAAACAGGCATAGCATCTGAGAATGTACATCTTGGCCTTTGTGATCAGCATGCCGTCGACAGACACAACCTTCAAACCTAATTGGATGAGGACGTTCTGAAATGTTGCCATGGAAACATCGAGTTAAACACATTAGTAGACAAATTCATTGTTTAAGAGCTGTTGTAGTCATTTTCATTAATGACACATTATGAAATACACACAAAGCCAAATATTAAATAAAGAGAAGCACAATAAAACAGCAATCTACGACGATAAAAACAAGGACATTACAATTGAAACACAAAAAACTCAAACTCCACAAACACCTGAATGGCATAGTCGGTCGTGAGGCAAGCCACAACGACAGGCTCGTTGGGATCGATATCACAACCCGTCTCCCTGGCATTCTTTATGTTGTTGACTGTCACCCAGCCTTCATCATCATCATCCTCTTCCTCCAGTCTCCTCATCTTTTCATCGTAGTGATCATCGCCACAACTTAGATCAATGTCCCCAGTCCTGTCTTCTTCTTTGTCTGAGTTGTGATCGGCTCCTTCATCCTCCCCCAAGCTGAAGTATTCGTCGCTCGAACATGCATCTCCAGCGTTCGTCTCGTCCTTTTCCTCAGAGCATATGTCAAGATTTTCCATTTCGTTTGGAAGTTCAACCTCAGTGATGTCTTCGCTTTCTTCTTCATCTGCTGGTTTCGGTTTCTTCTGAAAATAAATTCGTCGTCGATGAAGAAACAAAGCGTGAATTTAAAAGCACCATTTGGATTTTGAAATTTAAAAGATTTTCTAGGCAGTGTTCTAGGGTGACATTGTGATTTCTTGTAACAATGTTGAGACAAATTTAATGTGCATTAAATTGTAAATGTGATATGAAAATAAAAATTATTTCTATTAATGTAGTTTTACAGCAACAATTGGTCAAAAACCAGATCAACAAAAATGTTTCCTTCCTTTAGTTAATTACATGATAATATCAATTGTAATTTACAATTAGTCAATATTAATTAAGCGATTAAAACAATACGTCAACTTTTGCACAAATCCGAGTACCTCTTTCTCTATGTAGAACCCTAAAGGCAGCTCAGCCTTGCTTGAATAAGAAAATTTCTGGATAAAGCAGAAACAGGTATGTCAAATAATAATAATACTCTAATTATTTAACCACAGTGTCTCCTAAAGTTAACATATGCAATATGTTTTCCATACTTTCATCATCCATTTCATTAATCATGAACACAATGCAATTCTTAAGACAGAGCACCCAGCATTTAAGATGTGGAAAGAAATATTTTAACTGCTTTCTGAAAAAGCTTCCCAGTGAATTATATTAACAATGATAATTATATTAATAATAATATTAACCGATCCTAAAGGCTTGTCTCTGATGTTCTCTCCTCCTGTGAATTCCTTTTCCAAGTGGTACGTCAGTGCAATGACCCTCAAGTCCACAGCAGACAAACTGTAGTAATCTCCAGTCTTTTTGGTGAATTCGGTAACTGAAATTTCATGGATATTTATTTTACGTTTAATCGACACCCGATCAAAATTGTGAGTTCACTTATAATTATAAGCCTAAATTGCTTTCAAAGCCTCACCGAATTTTATGTCCTCGGCACTTGGGCGCTTGAAATGAAGCTCATAAGGCAGAACTTGCAATCTTTCCTTAGTGGCTTTGTCTTTGATCTCGCTGACCACTCCCTCATCTGTGTATATGTTTTCACCTAGATCCTAATTAATGAAAAGCATAAAATTTTTTTTAGCTATATATCATTAATTAAGAAAAATTAGAAGGTAATTCTTAAAAGTAGTAAAATTTATTGTCGCAGGAACTGTCAACTAAAGAATCTGGGATAAACCTTAATAATTAAATCCCCATTATCAAAGGAATATCATCGATTTCACCTTCAGAGGAGCATTTTTCAAAAATCCTGCAGAGTCAACAACCAAATTTATGACTTTTCTGTTTGCTTCAGTACTACCTTCCATTTTCAAATTATATTAAAGTCCAGTTGCATCAAATTGGTGAAGCCTAACACAAACACGTTGAGCGATTTTAAGTAAAAGCGTTAACTAATAGTTAACTAATATAATATTTGTTATTAAATATATTTTTAATTAATTAAATGTATTTATTATTAAATGTATTACATCACTATTTAATATTTACATTTTTGTTATTGCAATCAATTAAATTTTTTAACTGAATTTATTTTCAAGTTAACATATCAAAAATATTAATCAATAAAATAAATTTGAAATTTTTAAAATCAATTTTTTATACATTTGAGATAAAAACAGCAATCATTTCACCTTTTAGCTCGAAGTGTTTGTTGAAAGTGCGAAAGCCAAACTAACAGTGTATTTTTATCGGCAGTGGTCTAATCTTTCCGATTTATTTATTTGAGGCGACATTTCTTTATTTGGATTATAAATTTGTCAGTTCTGTCATGATGAGTTGGGGCATTGAGCTATGGGTTAGTTTAAAAGGATTTTGTTGCAGATTTGGGCGCACATCCTGAAACTATTTGAGATTCAACAAGTTTAAAAACCAAATATTGTATCGGATAACGCCATCCAAATATTGAGATATTTTCATGAATTTCCGAAGGTATCAGTTTTATTTTTGTTTCAGGATCAATTCGACAATATTTCTATTCATACGCAAAAAGGTTTGGAATATTGTGACAAATTAGTTCATTTTTATAAAGAAAGATGTGCCATAGAAAACGAGTATGCCACGAAATTAAAGTTAGTAAATAGTTTTCGACCATCATTTCGCAAGTATCATTAATTTGCTAGTAAATATTTTATTGGACAAGGTTCTATTTGATATTCAAATGTTAGTTTTATCCCTCTTAAAGTATTTTAGCAGTGCTATTTTTAAAGAATTTTACTTTTTTTAAATCAAACTCTTAAAAAAAACTCATATTTTATAGTCTTGTGCATTGTGGGTCTTGAGAACATTTCATAATTTCTGTGTTAAAATAAATGATTAAAAAATTATAAGGATAAATTATAAGCATTTTGAATTATTCGAAAACAAACCACAAATTTACCCAGTTATGCCGACCAGTATTTCATTCGAGACATTAGTTACATGAAGTGAAAGTGACATTTTAACAATTAAGCATGAGATCATATACAGTTCATAATGCTTGTTATTGTTATTATTTTTGGTTTAATTATTACATTTCATCTTCATTATTATTGTTGTTGTTAGCAATGAGAAATGAAATGAAATTTATGGTTTTCAATATTACTGGATGCCATAAACAAATTTCTGAACAAACATGATATACAAACAGGCAATATGCCACGAGCATCATAGCAACATCAGCAACATTTATGTCAACATACGTTAGATACCTTAGACAACAATAATACAGAATAATAGGTACATCTGGTTATCAATTGATCGTACACATAAATATGTAACCTTGGTGTTATCACGCTGTGATTAAATGTGAAAGAGAATGACTTGGGTGTTGCATTAGTGGTTTTACAAGTTTGTATATTATGTTTACCTGTTGTATACTTGTGTTTATACTATGTATTTGTTTAATATATTTCTTTGTACTACAATCACATTCATACCATATATGTTATGTTTGCTTGTGGTATACCACTTCCTGTTTGTATATTATGTTTGCTTGTTTGTTTGAGACGAGTTGGAACTCGTTTGAATCACCGAATTGTAAGGTTGACTGTTGCTTCAGAATGACCTTTAAGACTTTTTCCTTAGTTGAGGTGTTTTGAGTTTTATTAATTCATTTGTAAGGTATCATTAACACGTTTGTTTGTTGCATTAAGTACAATAATTGTGCAAACATAAATCTTGTGCTGAATGATTTATTGATGATGATGATGATGAGGATGAGGATGGTGATGATGATGACTGCAGTTAAATTATGAATCAGTACAACATTGTTAAAATGCATGTTGTAAGCACTTACACGAGTGATTGATGAAACATATTTTAATCAGTGGGTGGTCCTTCTCTTCAAGTAATTTAGAAATAATTTGGACAACATTTGTCTCTTAATAACGGGATGTATTTTATGATTTATTATGCACTTAATATTAGATAATAAATTAACTGGAATACTACTGGAATAAATTAACTTATAAGATAAAATCATTGTTACTAGCATTAACATTATCAACTTACAATAATTTACAACACATTTTGACTTAGCACTTAACAATACTTAATGATCGGAGCCAACATCAACAACAACAAAGAAAATCTAAAGGTACCAAAAATTATTAACGAATGAATATGATTTGTGTGTCAAAAAAATAAATGGTGACAATAAAAATTAACATTAACAATAACATTGTCATTATAAAAGCACTCAAAAAAAAATTAATTAAAGACATAAACATTAAGCGACATAGATTTTATTTGTGGTGACATGTCTGAATAATAACAAAAAGCTTACTCCATATTAAACCCACAATCAATCCGATATTACAAAGGAAATGCAGTTAACTCTAAGAAACCAAATTATCTACAATTTGTTAAGTCCAGTCGAACTATATCTTACGACCTTGTTTGTTGTATGTTAATGTTCTTGTAGTTGTCGTAATTGTTGTTGTTGTAATTGTTTTTGTACTTGTTATTGTACTTGTTATTGTACTTGTTGATGTACGGCGACCTCCTTATTCTCGGGCACGCATCCTGACTGACGAATTCTGGAATTCTGTTTGTTTTGCAATTCCGTCTGCTATTTGCTCTGTCAGCTGTAAATATTTCAAGCAGACTGAAAGAAAGCTAACAGTTAATTATTATGATGGTGATGATAATGATGATGATGATTATGATTATGATGATGATTATGATTATGATTATGATGACGACGGCGATGATGATGGAGATGGTGATAAATATGCCTTTATGGAACTTATTATTGGATATTTATAGTTATATGGCGGTTTATGGCCCAGAAAAATGGCAATTTTGTTCGTCACCAATTCAACAGAGGTGTAGAATCTTTTTAGCTCAAGAGATTAAAGAACTGTCGTTTGAATGATTGATTGCGATCAATCAAAGTTTTATCCTATCCGATAATTGCCATATTCACTCACTCACTCACTCACTCACTCACTCACTCACTCACTCACTCACTCACTCACTCACTCACTCACTCACTCACTCACTCACTCACTCACTCACCCATTCACCCACTCATTCACCCACTCATTCACTCATTCATTCAATCAAATCGAAGGATTTAAAAACGCATCGATCCATTGGTGCATTAATGCTTTTCCGAGGCTCCAGTCATCGATGATTCAGGCATTTATTACCAACTGCTGATTATGATGACGATCATGCCTATGATGACGTAGTTAACGACTGTGACTTCGCATAAGCGAGGATGATGATGATGATGTTGCTGAATTAGGTTATGATGACGGCTTATCGTACTCAAGATTATCAGTGAGTTCGCGTACTTAAATAATAAATGAGTGAGCCATTACTCATTGAAAACATTGGACTGGCTTAAAATCAGCTGCATCAACAGCTCGCAACGCCGTCATCATTAATGACGTCATCAACATCATCAGTTCAGTTAATCGTTATTATTATTATTATAACCTCCATAATCATCATCATCATCATCGTTATCATTATTACCGTAATCATTATCACTGTCATCATCATCATCATCGTAGTCGTCGTCATCGTCAAGGGTTATTTTTAACTTGCAAACATGAAAGATGACAACTTATCTGCAGACGTGTCTTGCATTGATGTATTGTACCAGATGTCTGTATTTTGTTTTGCACTCAACAAAGCTTGTCATCAACAATGTCTTGTATGCGTGCTATTTTGAACATGCTCGGCGTATGGAGGTTGCGTAATACTAATCTTAACAACCAAGACATGCTTGGGACATAACGATCTTCCTTTTTTTTTTAAAACGTATTTTTAGAAAAAAATAATTTATTGTTATCAGTTATTGTTTTAAGAATAAATAAGTATGTCCCATTTTGAACTACTCAAGTAAAGCGTCCACTTATTGGTACCGAATTGTACTTGTCTAGAGGATGAGTAATAGGTTTAGTAATTTGTTAGTAGTAATTGTACAGTACTGCCCAAGTCCTTAGTCTCGGTTGAATAGCATTACAAAGCATGGTTCAAGCCCCTGCTGCCAGAGCCACGGGGATAAATGCTGACCCCCTCTAAAGGTTATAGGTTAAATCAATTTCCTTAGATGGCTATCTTCAACTTTCCCCCCACAAACGATGATGTACCTTCCCATAGTACAACCCTTCTTTTACCCATGGCATTGTTCATCCTCTACCAAAGTACTCGGGTACTTGACTTTGGTCCAGAAGTTCTCTTTGTAAATCACCTTTGATGGCAGTTGTTGTTGGATGGGACTGCTGATCCTAAGAGAGTCTTTGTCAGCTCGAATGGTACTTGTTGGTGCTGTTTAGTTTAGTTTAAGAAGCTGCCTTTGCGTCTTGTGTGTGTGTGTGTGTGTGTGTGTATGTGCATATATGTGTGCGTGTGTGTCCTTGCTCAGGGGTATAGCTTTAATCGTGGCAATTAGATAGTGATCGTGATGATGATAATAATAATGATGATGGTGACAATGATGAAGTCAACGGTTGCTATGGTGACGACGAAAATAGAGACGGCACTAATGTCTCGTCGGTAATTAGGTTAATTTGTCTGTTATTTGTTCTTAATAATAATAATAATAATAATAATAATAATGATGATGATAATAATAATAATAATAATAATAATAATAATAATAATAATAATAATAATAATAATAATAATAATAATAATAATAAATAATAATAATAATAATATAATAATAATAATAATAATAATAATAATAATAATAATAAAGTTTATTTGTACAGCACCGCATCCGAGGGGCGCTTTTTGGCGGTGCAAGTTGGGTTTCGAACACGACACGTAATGACTGTTTCTTTTACCGTCGTTCGCAGACTCGCTACCCCCGGAGCTAACTTGTTCTTCATTTATGCCTAAAAAGTTATAATAATAATAATTATAATTATAATTATTATATTGTATATAATATATAACTGTTTTACTATGGAAAGGTAAAGACTTAAAAAACTTAAGAGTTGACGTCGCTGTATAGTAACGGCGACACGTACGATTGTGGTCGCGGTTTTAATGGCGGTAATGGCAGCCAGGGCTTCATCAGCAGTCGTTTGCGAAATGGAGGTCTGACAATCATGGGCTTAATCACCCCGAAGGTTTAATTGGAGCCAGTTGTGACGTCACGAGACAATTGCTTTAAGAAAAAAAAATAATTCGAAACAGTCTTTTTGGCTTTCGGTGGGGTGGCATCGTATGGTCTGCTTGTGATGAGTTTGTGACCTAGATGGTGATGTTGTTTTTGTAGTAACTGTTTTAATTATTATAATTTTTATTATTATGTTTTTAATTAATTAACTTTGCTATTATCAGTGTTGTTGCAATAAGTAGGATAATGGTAATAATGATAACAACAATTACATGCCAGGATTATATTTTTTTTAATATCGTTGATACTAATATAATTAATAATAATGAGTGTAGTGTTAATATTTAATTGATTAAAATCTCATTTCCAAAATTCATAATTACTTTTCTTATTAGAATTATTTCGTTATGTTGTCTCTGTTGCCATTAGCAACATACCAGCTGTAGTAGTATGCGATAGAATCTTTTCTCTTCAAGTCTGATTGTAGGATTTGTTGAGTTCCCATGACATGCTTTTCATTAACTGAAACGAAGTTTATTAATGTTGTTGCTTTCATTGTTGTTGTTGTGGTTATTATTATTATTATTATTATTATTATTATTATTATTATTATTATTATTATTATCATCATCATTATTATTATTATCATAATTATTATTATTATTGTTATTATTATTATTACTACTTGTCTAACCATTGTATTTGATTTTCTTAGAAAACTGGTGAAGACCTTCAGTGCAAAAAAGAGAGATGAAGATGAGTGAGTTGATGATATTTATTTAGTTGTTATTATTATTATTATATTATTATTATTATTATTATTTTTATTATTATTATTATGTTATTATTATTATTATTATTGTTGTTGTTGTTGTTGTTATTGTAGTTTTTGTTTTGTAAAATCACTATCACACGGTAATTATCAGCATTAGGAAAATTAAAGTGCAACTGTTGATCCACATCAATTAATTTGCTCCCTTTTTATCTATTAATTCACTAATTTCTATTGTGGAAACATCAATAACAATAACATTATTTATTGTAATAATTAGTAATTGTAAGTTTGCTTTTGTAATTAAAATTTAATTCTAATTATTATTAATATTTTTATCATCGTCATCACGATCATCATCATCATCATCATCATCATCTTAGAGAGACAATATTATCTTTCTGGTACATGAATCCGTATTAGTTGTTGTAGAGCCCCTGTAGTGACATTAACTACTATTGAGGATGTTGATGCTGTCATCATCATCATCATCACCATTGTCATCATCATCATCATCACCATTGTCATCATCATCGTCATCACCATTGTCATCATCATCATCATCACCATTGTCATCATCATCATCATCACCATTGTCATCATCATCATCACCATTGTCATCATCATCATCATCATCACCATTGTCATCATCATCATCATCACCATTGTCATCGTCGTCGTCATCATCATCACGACCATCGACGTTCTAGTCATTGGGGCCACTGGTACGGCACGTTTTAGTTCAATATTTGAGTTTATTATTTCATTAAATTTGGTTCTGTTTATTTTGAAGAGTTCATTATTATTGTTAAAACTTTGATGATGATGATGATGATGATGATCTTGATGGCGATTGTGATGATGCTGATGATATTAATAATAATATTAACATAAACATCATTATTAATAATTAAAATAATATTTACAATTTACAAAAGAGATTGGCCAAAAAGCTTCAATAAATCTGGCTGATGTAAGGTTTCAAAAGACCACCGTAGTTTAAACAAAAAATTCCACAACCATAAAACCTTCTGCTCCAAGTCACACAGAGCTTCTAACATACAAACACACACGCACACAAACAAACGCGCATGTACACACATATATTAATGATTATGATGATGATAATAATAATAGGCAGGGCGTGCAGGTTAGCCGAATGGGTTACGTGCCTGCCAGTGATGGGTAGTATTTCAAATCAAGTGATTTAAAATCACGAAATAAAATCGCCTTTGTGATTTTATGATTTGATTCAAAATCATCGTGTGTTGTGCGATTTTGATTTTTATTTTAAATCATATTTTTGATGATTGATGATTTTTTTTAATATGTAAAAATCACGAAATCATATAAAATTTATATTTCAAAATTTAGTTTTTTTAAATATTTAATATTTAATAATTTTTAATATTATATAATATCTTTCTTTATGACATTATCAGTCGATAATCGATGCAACTTCCTTTTATTAACTTGTATTGTTGTTGTTAGTGCTATTCCGACCTCATGGTTAACGAAAGTTGTAAAATTGCTGATAATGATAAAACCGCTTGTGAATTGCCGCCGCTTCCTTAAAAAATTACAAGTGAGGAAGCTGACAAAGTTGTAGCTAAATGTATTGATTGTGTTAATAAGTCGATATCAGGATCGAGACGTGCAACAATTTCCTACGCCATCTAATGCTTTTTACATTCTTAGCTACATGAAAAATAAATTTTTTTAAATATAAGGATGTATGACACACGATGCATGTTGGAACTGAATATATGACAAACAATTCTTATGGAACTAGTATTAGAAGTGTTTTTTACGTAGAACGAATTCTGCACCAGCTGATCAGGATCAACATTTAGAAATAGTCTTTGACAATGAATATTACGGATATTATGAGGATCATCAGTCTGACTTGCAAAAAGTCACTGTTAACAAGGCAAACAGTATCCGCACCAATATCATGAATTATTTGTCTGATGCGGAATGTCATCTCTCTAGTCTTGAATCAAGCCTAGTCAAAAAAATCTTTGTTGTAACTTCATTTATTTATATAGCGCCATATGCATAGCGTCAGAGGCTCTTGTAACCATTTATATAGCGGTCCTTCCCAAGGGAACTGGTGTCAGTGCAGGCTGGGTTTCGAACACCACACATTACGACTGTTGCCATTACCGCCGTATGCAATTCGGCTAACCTGAACGCCCCTAGTCACTTTGTGCGCTATAATACAAAGCTGCCACCATTAGCTACTAGAGAGGTTATTTAGTTCGGCAGGACTGATTGAAACATCAAGAAGGAACAGACTACATGATTCGATGTTTCAAAAACTTTTGTTTTTGAAAGTTAATAAAAGCTTTGAAAATTGACAGTGTTGAAAAAGTTCGTGCACTTTTTGGTCAAAGTGATTTGATTTTGATGATTTTAACGTCAAATCACATGCGTGAACCTGATTTTAACGTCAAATCACATGCGTGAACCTGATTTCGATTTCCAATCACTTTTTGTCTGGTGATCTTGATTTTGATTTCCAATCACTCTGAACGTGATTTTACCCATCACTGGTGCCTGCATACGGCGGTAATGGCAACAGTCGTAATGTGTCGTGTTCGAAACCCAGCCTGCACTGCCGACAGAGCCCTTGGGAAAGAGCGCTATATAAATGGTTACAAGAAGCGCCTCTGACGCTATGCATATGGCGCTATATAAATGAAGTTACAATTACAATTACAATAATAATAATAATAATAATAATAATAATAATAATAATAATAGTAATAATAATATTCGGACAAGGATTTGAAATGAATTTATAATTAATTATTAACATGAATAATGAATTCGATAGAGGGATTTTCCACCAAACCATGGCAGAAACAGCCCTCTAACATCTTAATCATGTCCAGATGTTGCGGGAAGGCAGTTGTAAACCAGTTAATTGATGAACTTCTGTGGTGTCATGTTGTTGCATTTGTGGTTTTAACATTCAATTGGAAATAACAGATTCATAGAAGGTAATAGCTAAATAGTAAATTAATAATTTTGGGTAATAATAATAATAATAATAATGATAGTAATAATAATAATAATAATAATAGTAATAATGATAATAATAATAATAATAATAAAATAATAATAATAATAATAATAGTAATAACCTAAACAACGGTTTGATTATCAATTTTATTTGCATGCCGATTTGTTGAAGTGGAATAATTACGAATAAATAATTAGATCCTTAACATCAACTCTACACGTTTTACATTTCCTTTTTGACAACTGATGACAACGCCCCGACAACCAGTTGAATCAATCGATACCAATATTCAACATTATAACATTCAACCCCAACATTTAAAACAATCATTCAACCCCAACATTTAAAACAATCATTCAACCCCAACATTTAAAACAATCATTCAACCCCAACATTCAAAACAATCATTCAACCCCAACATTTAAAACAATCATTCAACCCCAACATTTAAAACAATCATTCAACCCCAACATTCAAAACAATCATTCAACCCCAACATTCAAAACAATCATTCAACCCCAACATTTAAAACAATCATTCAACCCCAACATTTAAAACAATCATTCAACCCCAACATTTAAAACAATCATTCAACCCCAACATTTAAAACAATCATTCAACCCCAACATTTAAAACAATCATTCAACCCCAACATGCAGCAACGACAGCAACTAGGCTCGTGGCAATGGCAGACGAGTAGAAAGCACAAGTTCATTAAAGATGTCCTGTTTGAGCAGGAGGCAAGATTCAACTTGGGTGATAACAATTAGTGATTAACTCCGTGAGGTGGCAATTTACTTTTAAAACAACAGGATGCCAGATCGATTGGGGATTCCGTATAACGAAGATGTGGAGATGTGGGTGATAGGTCGAGTCGTTGTCATGGAAACTTGTGTTTTCAAAACACAATCACCGGGATTTCCTGAGACTGTTTTTCTTTTCTTTTTTATTCTTTCAGTGGCCTGGTAAATAAAAACAACAACAACAACACAGAATATGCTGAGAGTTCAATTTGAAAGTTGTCTATTTTAAGTTCAATTTAAGTTCTTTGAAATCAAACGTGACACCTTTGTTCATCACTTTGTTTCTCATGCGTTGCCAGTGCTAAAAAATTGATAACTATTATTATTATTGTTATTATTATTATTGTTGTTATTATTATTATTATTACTATTGTTA
The DNA here is from genome assembly GCA_021613335.1 of Whitmania pigra. Lineage (NCBI taxonomy): Eukaryota > Metazoa > Annelida > Clitellata > Hirudinida > Haemopidae > Whitmania > Whitmania pigra. Next base: position 2,308,089 of record JAJTWR010000182.1, on the reverse strand, counting down.
TTATTATTATTATTGTTGTTATTATTATTATTGTTATTATTATTATTATTATTATTATTATAATTATTATTATTATTATTATTATTAAAACTAGTTAACTATGATTTGTTACTGGTGAGTCTCTAGATGGATTGAGAAAGAATGAATATAATTTTAGAGATTATAATCATAATTGGTTATAATCATAATTGTGTTTGCCTTCTATTTTCGAAGTTCTATTTTCAAAGAAAATCCTACTCTGAGTCACAGCAGCTGTAAAAGTCTCTCACTTTCTGAAGTCATTTTTCATCAACGACTTGAATAATATCAATTTATAATAATAATAATAATAATAATAATAATATTAATAATAACAATACTATAAATTTTTGTAAATATAAATTCACAATGATAACAATAACAAATGACACAAATCATCAGCTTTTACTTCCCATGCCAAGCTTAACATTTCAAGTAGAATTACAAATTAATATAAAAGAAAAACTTCTTACCTGCAGGTTTACCTGTCAGAGGGGGTTCCAGGGCTCATTGAAGGAGGTGTACGACATGGCGGGCCAACATGAGGCCATCTCCGAGGGAATCAACAACATCATCATCAAGGAAATCTCCACATTCATGCTGGACTACAAACAACAGAGGAAAAAGGTGGGTGATTGGATGGATGGATGGATTAATGAATGTATGGATTGATGAATGAATTGTTGGTTGAAATAAAGAGCGGATGGATTGTCAGATGACATGTGGATAAGTAGACAGGCAGGTAGATGATGAGATACAGATCAACGTTATGGAAGAGGATATTGTGTTGATGTGAAACACAATCACATGCTTGATAACGTACACATGCACACGCACAACCTTTCACTTGAGCCCTTTCTTGTTTGGTTCATCCTGTCAGTGGTTGCAACTTGATACTTTGCATTTTGAGTTGTTGTTGCAGCTGTTGTTGTTGTTGTTATTGTTAGTGTTATTGTGAACTTGTGATTGCAAAAGGTGCTGCAAAATGTTTACATATTTTTGCTTTTTTTGTTTCTATTATTTTTGACGTTAATTATTAAATAGATAATAGCGTTCATAATAACTCTCTAGTAGTAAATTCGTTAAATCAGAAATTGTCGTATCAAATATTAATGCTAATATTAATATTTTAAGTTAATATTAATATTTTAAGTTAATATTAATATTTTCAGTTAATATTTATATTTACACAATATTTAATATTGTCAGTATTTTTTATTGTCATTTTTATACAACTTAAACCTTCATTGCAAGTAAATAGTTACCATTTCGTCCATCAGTGGGTTTTTTACAAGTTTTTAAGAACAGTTTCAGTTTGAAGACAGCCATGTTTTGATAGATATGATGATTTATCGCTCAGCACATTGATGAAAATGAGATAAAAGAATTTGGAGGGTTTACTCTTCATATTCTTCCAGTTTGTGCATTCCTCATCCGGTTTGCTCTGATATCAATCTGTTAAGAAGAAGGAAATTCAGACATGGAGCTGTTTGCAAATGAATTTTGTGATTTGTTATTATTGTTGTTTTTTGAATTAGTAATTTAAATTAGTATTTTTAATTAGTATATTTTATTTGAGCACAAATGATTCATATTTTGTTTTGTTATTTTAAATTTTGTTCACTATTTTTATAACTCACAAGATTAATTCCAATGTTTATCCATCCACTCAAGCAACCCTCCTATAACCATGCGCACTCATTTTCATCCAAATCTTTATTCATTAATTCATCCATGACACACTCATTCATTCACCAACCAATTCATCCATGACACACGTGGGCACATTCATCTCCATATCATCAGGGAAACCTATCAACCTCCTGGTAATCGTGGAATGCTCTGAATCACCATCATTTCTCTCTTTCTTTACCTTTCCAGCGTTGCCAGGGAAGTGAACAGCTGTTTGCTTGCCTGCGTACTTGCAGTAGTACACTTTGTTGTACTACACTTGATTAATACTCATGAATCATTGTGGCCTCTTTGTCATGCGGTATTTGGTATTTCGAATTCATTCTCTTGGACTGATTCTTATTACCCACTATGTTTCTCTGAGTATTTCCTCTCATTGCTTTGTCTGACCTACTTTTGTAGTCTATTGTTTGTTCAGCACCGTCATCGTTGCTAGCATCATCATCATCATCATCATCATCATCATCATCATCATCATCTAACTATCAACAAAACCGCCGTATTACTCATCTTCCAAGTTTTAGTCACATACACATCTTCATCTTAATCATCACCTTTATCACCGGTGTTATCATCATCATCATCTAACTCACAATAAACGTCAGTGTCGTCATTGGCCATTTCAGAATAGACTACGAAGCCAGATGAATCATATTGGGATTTCTATTCTTTATTGGTTGCTTTAACAACATCCGTTCTCATTTTTGACCCTCTTGAGTGTGCATGACAGGTGCCATCACCACCACCGTGCCTAACATCTCTTCCTCCTCCTTACCATCATCATCAACATGGTCACTGCCTTCTCTACCATCATCATCATCATCATCATCATCATCATTACCTCCATCATCATCATAATTGTCTCTTTCCTAAGACGGCAACAACCACAAAGAATCTTCTGCGACCAATTAGTCAGCCCAGTGCTGGGTCGAAATAGTTTCTGAATTCCATAGAATTTGAGAGATAATAATAATAATAATAATAATTAATATTAAGCGGAATGTAAAGGAGGAGAAGGACAAACTATTTTGTCAACAATTTTTCAATTGAACAGCTCTGACAAAGGGCGCCTCACAGTGTTACAGTGCAGTAAGCTTTGCAATGTAATAGTGCGGTGGCAATGTAATACAGCAAGTGGTATCTTTCATATTCTTGTTGTTGTTGTTGTTGTTGATGATGATGATGATGACGATGATGATGTCGGCCAGTCAGTCTCCCATCATCATCATTAGTTAGGGGGTGTTGATGAGGATGAGGATGATGAGTAAGATGGTGGTTTTGTTGACAGCAGTGGTTGAACAATGCGGACCAGCCTGTCAATTCAGAATAAGTTGAACCACCTTTCAATTGGAACATCATCCCCTACCCTTACATTTTACTCCTGATATTTTGTCCACCTATTTTGAAGTTGGTTAATTTATTATTAGTACATCAATAGTGCTGGGTTATAAAATGAAACTCAATCACTCACCAATTCATGCAATCATTCACTCATCATGAATTATTTTATCAATTAAAATGTTTTTTAAACACATTTTCTTCTCGTAGCTCTGTTTTATTTTAATTGATGGGATTCATTTTTTATTATTAATTACCATAATACTATTACTGCTACTAATAATAAAACTACTAATAAATTATTATTAAAATACTATTATTATATTATATTATTAATAATAATATATCCACTTCATCTATGGTTCATTGGAATGATGCTCTGATTGAATGAGTCATTCATTCATAAATTTGTCTACTACTGTTACTATTACTACATTGTCGGCTTCCCATTCATAAATTTCCTGGAAATGTGTGAAGTTGAAGGATGTGATCCAAAAAATGAAAGAAACATTAAAATGACACACAAGAATGCAGTTCAAGAATCTCTAATTGGCACTTGTTTCATGCTCCTGAACGGCTAATTAATTATTCAGTCATATAATTATGCTAATCAGCAGGACTTATTTGTTAGTTAAAAAATTGGAATGCATTATCGCTCTAAGTGATACTATTCACGATGATGATGATGATGATGGTGATTTTGATGATGGTGATGGTGATAATGATCACGATAATAGTAATCTTTTCAGCTCCTGCAAGATGGTACCAGACAGCAGGCCTTATTAAGCGCACAGATGGACAAACTGGAAAGGGTAGGTTGTTGATAATTAGTGCATTCATGGTTGAAGCTTTTAAGAAGCTTTAAGAATGTTTCTATTATGAGCTTTTTTTATGACTTGTTGCTGTTGATATCGTAATGTTTATTATGATTGCTATTGTTATGATTGCTATTATTATTATTATTATTATTATTATTATTATTATTTATATATTATTAATATATACTATTATTTGTTTTTAGTCAAATATATTTTTATTACATGTATTGAAATACCAATTAATTTACTCGTAGTAAATATTTACATCAAAGATAAAAAAAAAACATAATCTTGGATGCAAGTTCTAGCCTGGCAAAACAGGAATGTTTTAAAGTCAAACGTAATTTCAGAATAAATGGATAATAGCCTATCTCAGATACACTGTGAGACAGAGAGACAGTCTTTAATTAATGTTGAAACATCCTTAAATGTCAAGGTGTCATCATATTTTTTTAGCATCTTTTTTTGTTCAACTTTGACCTCCAAACTTTAAATCCTTGTGTGGCCTTGGTGAGGATTTTGCCAATTCTCACTGGATCTCTAATAATAAGAACAATAATAACAATAATAATAATAAAAACTATAATTATAATAATATCAATAATAATAAAATCCTAACAATGTTGCAGATTGAGGAAGTAGTTTTCTGATGTAATGTATGTGTTGTTATTATTATTATTAGCAGACCAGACACAATTAATAGTCGAATTGGATGAGTAAGCACGACCTAGACACAACTGTCATTTGGGAATATTCCTTAATAATAATATTAATAATAATAATCATTATCATCATCTTTTATAATATGTATTGATCATGATAATATTGCTTCATGTTGAACACCCGAACAACCACAATGAATCACTTTGAATGGATGAAGTTGTGAAATAGGAACTTGGACAAACTGCGACATGCATTGTCAAGAACTGAATGTCTCGTCTGCCTCCCACTCAACTAATGATATGTTCATTTAATTATTGTAGTTATTATAATTATAGATTATATTATAGTGTTTATTATATATAATATAATGTGTAGGGCTGTTCTGTTTTCTGTTGAGAAATTGTCCTTTTTAATAGAAAGTGATTTCACAGCAAAATTTTAAATAAAACCTATTTAAATAATGCATGGTTAATATTATTTATTTGTTATTTATTATTTCTTGTTGTTGTTGTTTATTAGCTATGGTTAAACATCTTAAAGTTTACAATACTTGTTACTGATGTAGCTGTTGTCCAAGATATTGCTCAGGTCAAGATTTTAAAATGAAAAACGATTAAAACAAAAAATAATTATTATTCTCATTTAATTTTATTTATTCCTGATTAATGCTTAATGCTGGACCTTAACGTTTTGACCGAAAAGGCCAAGAAAAAGTACGAGAAGGCCTTCAACGAGGCTGAAAAGGCCGTCGAGACGTACAGAAAGAACGAGCAGGACATCAATCTCGCCAAAATAGACATCGAGAAGGTGGGTTTTCCTCGGCTAATTTTAGAATTTTAGACTTTCGTGGAATTTCCTGGGCAGCTGGTTTAAAAGATTTTTTGGACAAAAATGTAGCCCGAATGATGATGGCGATTGCTAACGACAAAAATAAAAACAATAATTGTTATTAATAATTGCAGATGTAACAAGTTTAATTATTGTTAATTTTTTGCACTCAATGTCTTGCACTAATTTTGAAATGTTCTTTCTGTTTTTTAAAGATACTTTATTACTTCCAAGTGGGAAAGTTTAAAGTTTAAAATGAATGTGTTGATAATTAGTTTAACATTATTATTATTATTATTATTATTATTATTATTATATTATTATTATTATTATTATTATCATTACTTTACTGACACTTACATATTTACATTGTGACATTTATAATATTTATTTATTTAATTATTTATTTCATCCCTCGTAATTGTTCATCCAACAGTCAAAGACAGTAATGCTGAACAGACAGCAGGTGAGCGACGACTGCAAAGCAGAATACGCACTCGAGGTTCAAAACACGAAGAAGGCTCAGTCGGAACACTACGAGAGACTCATGCCAGAAATATTCCAGGTACTTTCTGCCTCTAAAGAAGATTACGCCATGTTGATTATTAATTATTAGTCTTATTTTGACTGTTGCTAATTTTTTTTTTGTTAAATGCTTTGCGACTGTGTGAGGTAGCTAGAATTACAGTTGCTTTCAGATTTATTTTAGCCGTGAAAAAACTTACGATAAACTTAAAACTAAACAAAAGTAAATTTAATTTAAGTTAAAATTAAATAATAATAATAATAATAACAGTAAAAGCCTCCATATTTTTTTTTTTTTGACCATCAACCCCTCAAAAACCATCTAATTTTTTTTTTTTTTTCCCCAGCAACTTCAAAACCAGGAGGAGGGGAGAGTGCAGAAGATCAGGGAACTTCTCGAAACCTCCTCGAAGATCGAAAAGGAGGTTCTGCCGATCATCGGGAAGTGCATCGACGGCTTTTCGACCTCGGCACGAATCATCAACCCGGCTGAGGTTCTTAAGAGGGAACTGTAGAAACTTTTGGGAATGCTTTTAGAATAATTACTAATAATTTGCTCACTCCTTTTGGTGATTCTGGAGTAATGACGATCGATAAACACTTAATAAACAACTTAGTTGGTTCTCAGTTAACAAGGACGTTATGTACTATTAATAATAATAATAATAAGAGCAATGTATTATAATAATAATAAATAATTTAGCAAAATGTTTTAATCACGATGTTGTCATCACGTAGTTACTTAATTGAGCGATCGGTCAATTAATTGTCTAATCGCAGTCATCACATAACTAATCGATTAATTATATGCTTGAACAATTAATTAATTGGTTAACTAATAGTCAGTAATAATAGACAATCCATCCCCACCAAAGGACTCTCGGCTGTTCATCGACAAGTTCAAGACCGGCTTCCAGTTTCCGACGGACATTCCTTTCGAGGACCTCAGTCTCATGAACAGCGGAAGTTCCGGAAGCTTCAGCAAGTTGTCGTCATCCAATAAGAGCAAAAAGAAACAGGGGCTGTTCAGCTTCCTGGCCAGTAGGGTGAGTGTTGTCATAGACGATGTTTGCTGATTGGTTAGCTGTGCAAATGGTGGTGACTTAAGGCCCGGGAACAGAGCAAATGTAATTATAAAAAATGTTTTCATAAGTTTTCCAAAATATTTTATTAAATGCATGCAATTTGCTCTTACAAGAATAATTATAATTGCTGTTGTCGTTGTTGTCGTCATGCTTTCTTCAATCGCTTTCAGTCACGTAAATTCCAACATCTTCTAAAAAGTAGCAGCAATATTAACATAATTCAATGTCGATGAATCTATTATTAATCTCTGACTGTGATTACCATTAATGTAATCGTTGTTGCATCCTCCTTGTCACCATGATAACCATGATAGCAAGAGGAATCGAAGGAGGACTTCAGCCACCTGCCTCCGAATCAACAGAGGAAGCAGCTGCTTTGCAAGATCGACAGCATCAAGGCAGCCCTTCAGAAAGACTGTTCCGAGAGGTAGAATGTGTTAATGAGCAGAATATGTTAATGAGTAGAATATGTTGATGAGAGTTTATCGATTCCTCGTGTTTATTCATTAGCTTAGAGAGTCGCTTGACTCCATTACTGACTTTGTTAGTTGCATTTTTGCCTGACTGTTGTTAAGGAAAGTAAATTGTGTCAAGTTGACGACGTCATTGTCTGTAATTATTACTTTGTAGATAACGATACTTATTTGACAAATTACAAATAATTATTTGTCGCTTTTATATTTAATTAATGCCCCAGTACTGTTTTTCACAATCTTTGATGTCCAGATTGATTTTTAAAACAGTCAAATTAATCTTATTTACTAATAACTTAATCAATTTGATACAAGTATAATCTAATTGATGTTGTCAATTAAAATCATGGTTGATGTTGTTGTTAGAGATGCTCTGAGCAAGATGAAGGAGGTTTACCTGAGCAACAAGAGCCTCGGTGATCCTGCGTCTCTCGACAAACAACTCGCGGAGACTGCGGTCAAAATCAACAAACTGGAACAGGAGCTTCACAAATACGAGGTTGTCATTTTAATTAATTTACTAATTAAGTTACTAACTTTATAGGTTAATTATTATTTTATTACTAGCTTTTTACATTATTATCGTTATCATTATTATTATTGACGGCTAAATACTTACTAAATAATTATTAACCAGTATTAATGACAAGGTTATGCCCGAGTAAAGGTACCTCAACTTCTTAAGCCACATAGCACTTGGAGTTACAAGGTTTTCATTACTTCAATCGGGCAACGGATGCAATGCTTATCATAATGTTGAATATTAATCCATGCATATCTTATCATCACCATCATCATCAATATTATTATAATTATCATCTTCTTCTTCCTTGCCATAGTCCTACATGTTGGACAATCAGAACAGGAGCAATTCCCCGAATGCCAGTCCAGCTGTCATGAGGAGGGACCATGACGACACAATCAGCACGTCCAGTAGGGTATCAAGCATCAGGTAAAGTATTTTATTAAATGTTGTTGTTCTTGTTGTTGTTGTTCTTGTTGTTGGTGGTGGTGGTGGTGGTGATGATGATGATGATGATGATGATGATGATGATGTGGATAAAGAGCCATAAATGAATAAAATGTATAATTAATTTAATTTAACTTTTAAAATACACACCGATTAGTTGCCATGTAAATGCACTGATAACAACTGAACATCGACGTCATGAATTGATCAGATTTTATTCCATTTCATTCCAGCAACACCTACACGACTCCAGTTAAACCACAGTCCCCGATCAGGATCCACAACGACAGCTTCTCGGACGATGACGAGGGCAAGATGTGCTCTGCTCTTTACGACTACGAAGGTTTGCCTTTGTCTCGTTTGATGTTTGGTATGATGAATGCGACGTAGCTGTTGTGATTGATGTTTTGAATAAGATATACAACATCATCATCGTTGTTGTTGCAATTGTTTACAGTTTTATTTGTTAATTGGTTGCAACATAAATGCATAAATGTAGACTAAAAACAAACAGAGACAAAAATATAAAAATTCATCTTAATTTATTAACAGCAAACTTTGTTTGGCAACTCTGATTACAATTATTTACTCTAACTTTTTTTCTGAAATTACTCATGCTAATTTATTCTCTGCAATTACTCATGCTAATTTATTCTCTGCAATTACTCATGCTAATTTATTCTCTGCAATTACTCGTGCTAATTTATTCACAGGAACCGGGGACGAGTCATCCCTGGCGATGATGACCGGCGAGAAGTTCGCCCTGATAAAAGACGAAGGTGACGGTTGGTTGAACGTCAAGAGAGTGACGACGGGCGAAGTTGGTTACATACCGTCATCGTATGTTCAGTTCGACTGATCACCTTCTAACAGGTCATTGTCATTCCTCCTTGGGGTCTAAGGATGATGATGATGATGACTGGATGGTTGCCTTGGATGATGATGATGTCGATGATGGTGATAATAATGATGATGTGATGATGATGATGATGATGATGATTCATCTTATTCCTGTTTCCTAGCGGACTTAAGACAATGCTGTCGTTTGACTGACGCTGTTCAGTCAATGCTGTCAGACGAATAAATTCAAGAAATTTTATTTTTAAGACATTCAACAAGACTTTTATTATTTTTAATTAAAAATGATGGTAGAGGGGTCTTCTGTTCAGTGTGATTTCAGCTTATTTTTATGGCGTCAGCTTTTTAGATCGGCGTTCGCTCTTAAACCGTGCTCAGTGTCTCCAGGCTCGTGTTCTTCTCTGACTCTTTCTCTCGATCTTTTTGTGCTTGTGCAGCCATTTTTATTGCGAACAATTTTGAGAATTGTTTGGGATTTGTGGAGAAAAATGATAATTTTATAAATAGCAATGATTCTATTGATGATTTTTTTTTAATGACGTTTTTTTTTTGTCTGATTGACCGTCGTGCATTTGTGACTCCGAGTCGTTGCATGTCTTCGAAGATCATGGATTTCATTTTGCTTATTGCGATCGCCAGACGTTATGGAGGTAGTCTGAAGTTGCATTGTAATGTTTGTGCAGAAAGAGTAAGCTATTTTATTTATGACTCACTGGAGCTCTGCTTTTAAATTTTTGGATGACCAACCACTTTGATGTGGTAGTAGCATCAATGATTTGTTTCCCTACAGAATTCAAATTGGATCAAGTTGTACAACATTGAACCTCTCAGTTTTGAATGTTTTGACTGCATTTATCTGCAATGTTTTTATGAATCTAAGAGTAGAATCGTCCCAGGTTTACAGTGTCTTGTCCAGATTGGCCGTTTTAGAAATGGCTGATCCCCATCGAAATTTGTTCAAAACATTTCCACTTTTGTCTTGCCAAGCAAAGTTCAATTTGCATTTGTCCTCCAAAAGCTCAGATCCAACTATTTACTATTTCCCAACTTCTACGTGCCCTAGATAACGTCTGCGTGTACGTTTTTGACAATTGTTTGCATTTGTAAATTCCATTTCTATTTAAACCACAATAAACAAAACGATTGCCTCGATTGTGACTTTTATTATTTTTTAGGTGCATTCAGCCTTAGTCTAGATTTAAATCGGGTTAGCTCCATTTGCACAGTGGCAACGAAGGTTTGTCAAACCTGTAGGTGGGCTTGTTGAGATGTGCCATGGTTGACATATTTGCCCAGTCCGCTCTGTTTGACCTTGGTAAAGCAGCAAAGGATCTAAGCATTGCAAAATATTTTTGGGCTTTTAAGTGCAAAACCGAGCCCTAACATGAAAAACACAACTATCACTCAGTCTCCTTTGCAAGCTCATGGAGTCTAGCAAAGTCACGGTTGATATCAAAACACAAGCATTGCTTTAATCAACAAAAATCGACAAAACAAAAGGAAGCACAATTGAATTTACCAACCGGTAGTTAAAACTTTAAAACTTAAAACTTCAAGAGAGGCACAAATCAACCGACAGTTACGAAGAGCAGAATGCTCAAAAAGGAGCACCTTGAATGTTTGTTAAATCTAAAAGCTATGTGTTAAATCTCTTGAGACATCGAAATTGAAATTGGTTCTTTCCTGATGGAATCAAACTTCTGAAAATGGTTCAGGGTTATATGGGAAGGGTGAACGGTCATAAGTGTGTCTCCTGAGGGAAGCATCCAAATCGATCTCTCCATTGGGGTGCTCTTCGTTACGGTAAACGGTGGGAGCCGACCTGTAATTGCCACCCCTACGCACAGATGAATCTCTTCTCATGATTACCTGGTGATCATCTGGAAAAGCAGCATTATTGTCTGAAAGTCTGTTGCTCCTGTACGAAACATCATCAGGTGAGGTCCAGCTGGCTCTCAGGAGATCAGGGGCATCGTCACCGAGAGCTTCATTGGTGTAGTAGATGTTAGGGAGGTGACCGGCTCCCTTGTGGTCGCCCAGGTGGTTGGCAGAGGCCTCTGTGTAGGAGATGTTTCCTCCAGATCTGGATGGTCAAATGAAATCCAATATGAAATACTCATAATAATAATTCAATGAATATATACATAGTATGGTGGGTGTGGGTTTAAAATTGCTTACCTTACCAAATGATTAAATAATTCTTATTTTTTTTAATTAATTAATTAATTAATGGCTCTCAAGCTTGAGAACGGCCGAAAGTGATTTTTGAAATGGCGTAGGACGCTAAACTCCTCCCACTTGCTCCTTCGCATACACCCGACTCTAGGGACTCTAGGCATACAAGAATTGGAGTACAGGACACTGAACTTCTCTCCACAACTTCTCCAGGCTGAAAGCGTGCAGGACAGCGACAATGACTCAGCGCATAGCAGTGGACTCTTTTGTTTCAAGTCCTAACGAAAGTCTATTTAAGCAACCAGAAGGAGACCCTCATCAGTGGACAACTTGTGGTAGCTCAAGCCATTGTCACCAATTTCTAGTTTTTTAGGTTCTCCAGCGGAGGATGTTGATGTAAAGCTAATTTTATACACTAGGGGCACCCAGCCTCAACAGGTCTTGGCTACTCCGGTGCGTTGACTCGGTATTGCAGTACAACCGGGAACGGCTTTGAAATTGAGCAGGTAGTTCTGCTCCGTCCTAATCATCTAGTTATCTAATTAATGGACGTTAATTTAATTACCCCCCCCCCACCCTACTCTCATCATCTCGCCTCGTTCGACTCTTACTTCGCTTGCTTTTGACTCATTCCTCGTTTCCGCTTGGCCGCATTGGGTTTTGTCTCGATGGGCTCTCGACGCTTGTCTCCGGACTCTAACTCGTGCTAGTTAATAAACCTCTAAAAATTACGAATGTTAGTTTTGTGCTGTAGTGCCGATACTGAACACACGTCCTTAAATTATGGAAGCGATCAATCTGCACATACCGGAGCAACATTCTTCTGCCTCCTGTGTTAATTATGATGACAATGACAACAATGTAAACTAAAATATTAAATTGTTTTATATTATTTTATCTTTATTTCTGTTTTCTCTCTCACCACGCTGGCGCATTTCGTTTACATTTTAACACCGTGAAGCTGGTTATGTTGCCGGCATTGGTATTAATTAGCATTACGAGACAGCACATCAATATATGCTCCAACTGCCCATCGAACAATTAAAAGTACATTTCTCCTAAGTATTTATAAATTTACATTAAAAAGTTATCTGGATAAAGGAGTGAAATATTTATTTGTTACATAATTAAAATAATTATTCATTACATAATTATTTTTGTATTGGAAACTGTAAACAAATGCTCACTGGGCTTGATAGTCTTTGAAGCCCAAGTTGTTGAGCTCTTTGACAGGATCGTGTCCCATCTGTCTTTCTTTTTTGTCAACTTTTCAAAACCAATAATGATGATAATAATAATCATCATGAGTATAATTATAGTGATAAATTGACTAATAAGTAACGGTGGAGTAAATATATTCATAATAATAATCATCATCATGAGTATAATAATAGTGATAAATTGACTAATAAGTAACGGTGGAGTAAATATATTCATAATAATAATCATCATCATGAGTATAATAATAGTGATAAATTGACTAATAAGTAACGGTGGAGTAAATATATTCATAATAATAATCATTGTGAGTAAAATAATAGTGATAAATTGACTAATAAGTAACGGTGGAGTAAATATATTCATAATAATAATCATCGTGAGTATAATAATAGTGATAAATTGACTAATAAGTAACGGTGGAGTAAATATATTCATAATAATAATCATCGTGAGTAAAATAATAGTGATAAATTGACTAATAATTAAAGGTGGAGTAAATATATTCATAATAATAATCATCATGAGTATAATAATAATGATAAATTAAATAATAATTAACGGTGGAGTAAATATATTCACGACACTGTTTCACCCCTGAGTTGATTCTATTAAGCTCTGAGACCAATCATAAATGAATATTCAGTAATCTCACAATTCATACTTTCATAAGACTTCCCTTATAAGTATTCATAATGATAACAAGATGTATCCAATCAACTCACCAGTTGACGAGTCAACCTGCTAATCAACTCACCTGGATAATCTTCCCTGTCTCTCCTTCTGAACCGGCAACACCATAGCAACAACAATAACAGCAGCAGCAACAAGATGATTGCCAAAACAATGAGACTGATCCACCATAAACTTCCACCCGACTTTTCCTGTGGCTGAGCTGTGGCATCTTCGAAAAGGCAATTGAATAACTTTTCTAGGTGGTATTTGAAAGTTGTTGATTTATTTTAATCGACACAAAGTGTTGTAGCAGTACAGTGTTGCATCAACACATTGTTGTCATCAGGCAATGCGTATTAAAATTAATTATTTAATTATTAATTATATAACGGATTTAGTTGCCAGCTATTTAATGAATGAATTTTTGTGGTTAAGTAAATGATGATGAATCAATTTATAACCACCTATGCACTCTTAACTTCATTACAGTCAATCAATCTTATTTGGTTGCATTTAAAAATTACAATAACAGGACAAAACAGAGTGGCAACCAGCATACTGATGAGAGGCACTAACCAGAATACAAAAGGTACCAACCAGCATATAAAAATACCAACCAGCATACAAAAATACTAACTAGCATACAAAAATACTAACTAGCATACAAAAATACTAACTAGCATGCAAAAAGTACTAACCAGTATACAAGATTCTGAAGCTCTTCTCAGCTTTAGAGTAATTGTTGCTGGCGACCACGGTGTAATTTCCAACTGTGCTCTGAGGCATGTCCTTGTCGACCTCTGTGAGAATGGTGAGGGTTCCATTCTCATCGACCATCAGTCTGTTCCAAAGAAGGTGAGATGTTTATGAAGAGTGACAGTTCTTGGTGATTCGTTGATGCGTTAAGCAATAAATTATTAAACTCGAATCTAATTAATAAGTCCGAAATAAACTTAATTGCAATAAAGTAAAGTAGAACAAATTTAAAATAGAATTTAACTTTTGATCCAAACAAGTTCATTATCAATCATGGAATGTAAACCAAAAAAATAATTAACACTTATATGAAGAATAAGATGAAAAATATGGTAAATTAAGTATTTAATTTAATACAGAAATATTACAGTATAATTAACAATTATATATACAAGAGCTTCTGTAACTAATACTAAACACCCAATGATTTTAGAAACTGGTCGTAACCTGTTGTCGACACCATCCACTACGAGACTTTCGTTGTGGTACCAGGAGCAGGTGCCTGGAAAACCCCTGTCATAGGTCACCAGGCATGGAAAGACAAAAGTCACGCTTGGCTTCCAAACTACATCCTTGTACAAGCCTTCATCCAGTGTAGTAGGGTCTGAATTAGAAATTACAAATGGAATTAATCTTAATTAGGTCATAGAAGCATTTAAAAATAGTTGAAAATTAGAGATAAATTAATAAATTATATTGCATTCTAGTATGATTTGATGAGTAAATAATAAACAAACATGTTCAAAATCGTGAAACAATTGTTTTGAATTATCCTACATATTATTATTACAATTACATATTAAATTTAAAATAATTTAACTTTACTTTTAATTAATTAATTTTATCAATAAAACAACCGATGACAGCCAGAAATCCTTCTGCGGAATTGTGGCCGTAATTGTTGCTGACTTGGCACCTTATGACGCAATGGTCCTTCTCCTTACAATTGTTGCACACATCTGATATGCTGAGCTTTGAGTTGTTCAAGGAATACTTTGCAGGTAGATTGTTCTCTGATTGAAAATTATTTCAATTCTGATTGAAGATTATTTCAATTCTGATTGAAGATTATTTCAATTCTGATTGAAGATTATTTCAATTCTGATTGAAGATTATTTCAATCAAAATGACAACATTTCGTGACAAGTGAACGGATAGAAATCCATGTTCAACAAACAATGCTTACGAACTGATGATGAACAACAAAACACACAGGTAAGAATATTGAAACCATAGACGATACATAAGCAAATATCCAACCATTCAATAAGACTCCATTCCTGAACCACTTAACAGTAGCTGGTGGATCAGCCCTGGGGCTGCAACTAAAGGTGGCGTAACTCCCATTGACCACAACGGTGTCCATCGGCCCGTCGGACTCGGACAAGAACAAGGGGGGAGCTTTTAAGAAAAATTCTTGCAATGCCAAAGCTTCAACGGAATTTAAATCGGAACCATTTCGCACAACCCACCGTGTACTGCCAGTGTCATGACGTGACTTGCTGTGCCAAAGTTGTTGGAACCTTCGCAGGTGTAAACACTGCTGTAGTTCTGGTTGAGTGGATGTCTCGATGTTATTTCGGTGTTATCAAACTCGGGCGTCCAGAAATTCGAAGAGACCGGCTGATTTCCTTGGAGCCACCTGACCATGGGGGTCGGACTGTGGAATTGGCACATTAAGTATATTAAGTATAAAAATGAAAAAAAGATTTAGTAAAGAAAATGTAAGAGAAATTAAGTAGCAACATAAATATATAACATAACATATGCAGCATTTTAAAAATACTAAATGGCTAGTGCAACTAAATCCTACGATACTAACAGTGATAATAGCTGGTAATGAAGTTATTATAATAAAACTGCTAATTAAGTTATTATAATTTTTTTTACAAAACATTAACTAAGCACTCTGAAATTTGTAATTGGAACAATAAATAGCAACGCGCACCTCTTAATAACCACAAATTTTATTTAAATCTTAACACTCATGTTTTACATAATTCATTCATTCATTCATTCACCCAGTAGCCATTCATCTTTAGATCGCTTATCAATGCAATGCAAACGTCAGCGATAGTAAAACAAATTCGAGTGTTATGACAGATTGTTTTAGCATCAATATGACATCAATGCTTTAATTCTTAACGATGTCTTTACAATAACATAAGAGTCATCAATTAAATGAATGCTAATGTTATTGCATATCAATCAACAACTTTAATGACGGAAATAAAAAAAAAATTGTTAAGTAATGAGTAACGATAACATTTTATAATTCGATAACTTGAGAAGTGTCAAGTGATGAATCATAACACTAGAGCAACCTAAAAATACCAAACTAAGGCTAAGGTAGCGACCGTAAATCCCAACAAGCATTAAACTTCAAATCATCAAATCGTCACATAATAAATAATCGTTAACCGCAAAGTTAATAATAAGTTAATAAACAGAATATCCACTCACTATCCTTTAAAGAGACACCTCAGGGTTATCTGACCATCCAGGAATCCAACAATCACCCCTTGGTCGACACTCGGTGGCGATGAGGAGGATGTCAGGAGGGCAGGTTTAACATCAACTGTCCCACTGTCTGAAACGTCACATCAGTTTAAACTCAGATGTACAAAGCTTTTATTAATGTTTGCAGTTGCACTTAAACACGACAACCAAATAAAATGATGAAAATCAAACCAAAGGAAAATAATAAATATATTGCAACTAAATTAAAATGAAATTGCTAAGCAATTATTAAATGATTCTAAAACACTCCAAATAATAACAATAATTTTATAATTTGTAAATTCAAGAAAGTGATCCCCATACTGCCAAAGAACCAGTTCAACAACAAGCCATCTCCTAGTAAATCCATCCATTAATGCACAGAGGTAAATTGATATCCATTGTGAAAAATGGGAGAAATGCAAATAACTTAAAACCACTGACACCACTCTAAAACATCATCATCATCATCATCATCATCATCATCATCATGCCACCAAACTCACTTTGGATATCTACTTGAAACTGTGTCGAGTTTCCAGAAGTCCTGAGGAATTGATTGGAAGCAGAACACCAATACAGGTAATCGATGTGATGTTCCGCATTTGCAAAGTGCAACGTGTCTGGAATGATGATTATCGATCAAATTATAAGTTAACCCGATAGTGAGATGTCCTGCTTGTTTGTGGATCAAAGTGGTCGTATTTATTTGCCTATTGAAGGTCAATTGATGAGAATATCCTCAATAAGACTTCATCATTATTTTGCTAATGACTGCACATTGCAATCCCATAAAATCACACAATACATACAATGTGTTCAATGTGTTCAAAGTTTACCCAGTGCATTGTTCTATTTATTACCCAGCCACAAAATCATTCAAAACAAACAAATTATTTTAAAATTTAGCAGAACAAGAGCTAAACACTAACAAACTCAAATAAACAGAATAAATAAATAAACAAGTCAAATAAACAGATGCCATTAGCAAACAATATATCAAAAGATTGCATTAGAACCAACAGTGTGATCAGATATTGCCATGCAGCGATTGCAGAAACAATTCCAAAAGACGGAGTAAAGAAGTTCACCTTTTCCATCAAACTGAACTTCTCTTGAAAATGGCACTTTCTCGTCCTTTCCGTTGATTCCTCTTTTCCTAAACCAACTTATGATCGGATCGGGCACCACGACTTGTTTGGGTGAACATGTTATACTGAAGTTCTCAGACAGGTTGTCCACTTTGATCTTGTTGTCAGGTAATCGTGGAAATTCAACAGTGACTGCCTTGATGAGATTAGTCTTGTCTGTTACGGCAACTCCGTATTGGTTCTTGACCTTGCATTGGTAGGTTCCATCTAAGCCAAAACCTTGATCTTCCAAGGTGAAATGGCCGTTGCTGTTTGATGTAAAACTGATATCATCCCTGTAAAGCTCGTAGCTGAAATATTAAAATAAAATATTTAAGGGACTTTATTTATAATATTCATTATTATTTTTTTTTATGTTAATGTATTATTAATTTTAAAACTTTATGATCAGGTGAGTCATTGCTATTAGTGTAACTACAAGATCTATGTCATCATTATGTGAGTTGAATCACTACTCCAGTGGCACTGTTAAGTTTATAACTGTCATCTCAAAGTGAAAGCATCAATAGCCAGTAAGATGCAACTGTTAAAATAACACACAAGAGAGATTATTCCTTGCACAGTTAAGTTGATTAATCGACGCAATAAAAGCAAATTCAAGTGAAAAAATAAAAATATTTTAAACGACTTCAACCTAAGTCCTGAGCCTACAGCAAAACAGGTAAAGTTATGCTTTGATTTTTCTTGATAATAGCTCTTTTGTTCCCATCGGTCCAAAATTTTTGGTGGTATTCTTTTGTCTGAAACAAAATTATGATTATATTTGCTTGTTCGATCATGTTACCCAAACGTATAATAATTCTTACCGTTTTCTTGAAGGCTTATAGATCCACTAACAAACAAAATCGAAATAACGAAAATGGAGGTCGAAGCTTTAGCTTTACACATTTCTGTTTGCGTCCGTCGAAATAAGCATAACAGAGCCACCGGCTACAAACACAATCGAATTAATCAGGGGCAATTGAAACATCTTTGGACACTCATCTAAATTCCTTATGAATAAGTAATATACCTTCAATATTCACCTGTAACTCTTCAAGAGGTCCAAAGTACCTCTCACTTCGGCCCTTAGCAACGTCCCTTCAGCTGCTAATAAAACATTTTGGCGGCACCAACTTTCATTTCAAACGAACAGCGCTATCCGCGAAACAATTTTATTTATCCCAGGAATCAGCAGACGATGCCAAAAGTCAAGATTTATTTATATAACTTTATATAGAAATAAATTTATATCGCATTTAAGATTACTAATTTTTATTTATAATATAGTAATCATACTTTAAGAAATGTTAAAACTTTGTTTCGATAATTACTACATCATTAGAAAAAAATTATTTGTAAACCGGGCTAATTAAGACAATAAATATTTAAAAAGTTACCGAGTGTAGCCTAGGAGCTGATTTGTATTGCAACTATAGACATTGATTTTTTTATGAACTAATATTTAAGGCACTTATAAATAAACTTATAAAAAATTTATACTTTTTACTCTACTGGTTAAAA
This sequence comes from Whitmania pigra, assembly GCA_021613335.1. NCBI lineage: Eukaryota > Metazoa > Annelida > Clitellata > Hirudinida > Haemopidae > Whitmania > Whitmania pigra. The sequence goes on along the minus strand of JAJTWR010000182.1, from coordinate 2,288,844 downwards.
AGATTTGAGAATACCACTTTCATAAAACCAAAATCATCTCTTCGTCATGCGTTCTCACAACATCCATCTGATAAGGCAAGCTAGTAAAACTAGCTCACCATAAATTGGTTACAATCAAATTTACATATCAAGTTATTCAAAACAAATTCGCCAGTTTCATTATTAAGGGCTCTCTCGACGCTGGTTTAAAATTTGTTAAGACGTCCGAGTGCGGATGGAAAGAATTTATAGAAAAACTTGCGTTTTCCGTATCAGTGTTATCCAGTTTTATATGGACTGTCTTTATGTTAAACCAACATTTATTAATGTCATTTGAAATTTTAATGATTAACTTCTTCAAAATAAGAGTTAAATGGGTCATAAAGAAACTTTGATGTTTCAACAAACATATGGCAATAAAATAAATGAAAGAAGTGTTCATATTGGATTGTTCTTTCTGAATTAATAGATCACTTAGAAATCTTCAAATGCGTAATGATGTGGAATAATTCAACTGGGAAAATGAATTACGTTAAGCTCGTTGTATTAAAACAGAGAACTTGATTACCTGAAATTATAATAAATATTTAAAGTTATATATATGATCACAAGAATAATATTTAATTGCAAGTTTCATCACTAAAGAAAATAAAAAAACATACTGAATAATATTTTAGTCATTTTTAACTTAACATCTAAATTACGTTTTAAAATAATTATGTAACTTACAAAATGCTACAAACAAATTAAATTTAACGATTAATAATTATTTAATCTTTTTTGAATCGTATATATTATAAATAAACATTGATGTTAAAAGTATTTTACAGTCTCCCGATCGTGATGAAATTTTTAGTAGCAACGTCGTTTTATAAAAAGTTACACGTATTGAAAAAATAACATTATGCTGAAAACGATATGCCAATATATATTTAGATTTACATATATAGTTGAAAATCCCTAGAAATAGAAATTACAAAAATGTTTGGTCCGCTTCCACATCACGAATTCATCATCGGTTCTATGAACGTGAGCGCTCAGAAGCAGGCCATGTCATCCATTTATGCAACAATATACAAGTCTAATCATCGTCTAATTATCGTTGAATTACTTAATTAGCTAGCTAACTTTGAAAGGGGTCGATCAACTGCTTATTTACTCAGCCGCTATGCTAATTAACTGCCTCGGGGCTGGCTCTCTTGAGAATCGAGGAGGGCCTCAGCTGAATACGCGGGACAGTGGCTAGCTCGCCACTTTCACCGATCTTGAATATCATTTAGTTGCTATCGTTTCAATTGTTAGCTACTTGTCGGATGCATACGAACCACTTGCGTCCATGAATGAGATCATCGGAGTTTCCATTAGTTGCGGCTCTGTCCCGTCTCGACATTCTCCGAATGAAACGAAATGCAACCACGCTTTATCATAGGAATGCACTATCTCAAATAAAACGACGTGCCATTTAGAACTTAGATTCCTAATTGATTTCTCATCGCCTTTTTCGCTATGAAGGGGCCGTATTTTTTGGCACATTACCAACGTTTGTGCTTGTCGACTTCGATATGTTCACGAAATCCCACGCCTGGCTTCACTCACGTCTTGTCATGATTGTGGCGTCCCCAAACATGCCTTATCGGTCCTATTCCAACCCAGGATGGATGTAAGGAAATGCAAATCGATACGAATCTGAAAGAGATGAGGCTGGATGAGTTGCGAGAAGGTCGAGTGTTGCGATGCGAACATGGAATTATGGAATGCCTGAGTGGTTGTGGAAAGCAGGTGTATAGGTTTTATGTTGCTGTTTTCCTTGCTGCTGCTGGCAAGTCTCGATCAGCCACTTGTGGAGACTAATTGTGCTGGGGTTTTTTTTAGGCACAACCCCGAGACACTTTCTCATAAACATCTGAAAACAGAACAAACAACAGTCTCACAGCCGTTTCAGCCTACACATCGGTGTATTATTAGTATTATTCCATTGCAGTGGTTAATTATTAATATTATTATCATCATCAAATATATTATTACTAGTTAATAATGTTACTTTAGTATGAGTTTAGAACCCTATGGTCCTAACCCTGATTTCAGATGCTGGAAAGAAGGTTTCCTACGAGCAAACGAGTCGATCATTAATATCGACTTGAGATTGGCTTTGTTTCTCCTTGAAAACAGCGAGTTAACGAGAGGCTTGTCCCTGACATTTCCCTGGCTCCATTTCTTATGGAGAGCTTCTTTGTTTTGCTCTGAATCGATGCTCGAGGTTTTCTCCTTTTACGTTCTTCTTTCGTTCAACGTGCCATCCACGGCAGCCTGCACTTCCGCGAGATGCTTTTGATGTTTTCAATCTGCTAACAAGTGAAATATCTGTAGGCTCTTAAAAAGCTAGCGTTGGAATACTTCAGGAATGTCATCATTATCTTCAACCCAGCGTGTCACCGCTGATATGCTCCAGACGCGAACCGTAGTGACACGCACCTTCCGACGATCCATTTTCTACTTCTCTTTCCATCATGCTGTTTTCCCTTTGCACATTCGACTCCACAAATCGAAAGAATGGATGAGCAGATGAGGAAGGATAGCCGGATCGATGGTTGAATTCTAGTCCAAACCACCGGATTTTCACAAATGAGCTCCTCTACATTTTTTTATTACAAATTACTGATGGGTTACAAATTACTCGCGCATTAATTAATTAACTCAGTTAACTATTACTAGTTAAAAGCGGAAAACTTTCACAATTTTCCTCAGTTCGTCCGACACCACAATTTAACCCAAGGCCTTCCTGACTTTCTGCGTAAATGATTAGCGTAAGGCTCTAATCGATCAACAATTTTATTTCAAACAGTCGTATGTGCATGAAATTTCCTTCCCAATTAAGCCAGTTGTTCATAAAGAGAAATGCGGTAAATTACATCGCTAACTAGGACGCCGTAAATTTCGATACTGAGTCTGTACTGCGCACCAGAAAAGCTAAGCTTATTTCTTCCCGTTATCTGAGAACTCTCTCTTCTCTCGCCCGCTGACTTCAATTAGAACCTTGCCCCCTGTTTTTGGTAAAGTCATTGCTTGTAGATTGAGTGTATTTTTGGAAGGATAAATTATTCTTCCTCCTCTTGGCAGAGATTCGTGCGGACTTCGGATAGGCGTGCAGTTTCTGATTTTCATCTCATTAAGGACTTTAATTAAGTGCCGCGGATAGAATTCCTGATCGGTTTCTCTCTGTCGTCATCAATATTCATGCTTTCTCTGGAGACTTTTGCGGCAGCTCTGGAATTGAACGAAGGTTGGAAAGATGGCATTCTTTCACTCGTCTTCTTTCAATCCGACTGCTCGCACACGCCTACTCCAGAGGTTCTTCGTGCGCGTCTGCGTCTTATCTTGCATATATAACCTGCCTTTCGACCCCATTGGAAGCCTGATTCAAGCAGAGCCGCTGCCTTTTGTCAATACGCCACTTGTGCAGTCGGGGAAGACACCTGCTAACGCTGAGCGCCGCTGAGAGGCACAGGTCTCCAAACCACTTGCAAATCGATGAGGCAAATGGTTTTTTTTTTACCAGATGATAGGGTCTGATCTTTTTATGTCGACCTTTTATCAACAACTGTTTTTTTTTTGGTTCGCTCTAATCAATGATAACAAAACCGGGGGAATAGTTGCCAATGAATTCCGTCGTTGTTTGCATTTGCTTCGCCTGCATTTATTCGATTGAGTTCACTTTTGTTTACTAATTCGCCGCTGCTAATGACTGCTCCGAAGCTGCCCAATAGCTGGCCTTCTTCCTCAGGTCCTAATTGTCCAATTAGCTTCAAGTTACTTAGAATTCAAAATCCGTTTTGACGAAATTCTCTAACTCGTCGAACACAAGCGTAATTTCAAAATGGAACGAAAAGCTCTCCTTATAAGATGGGCCTTAATCAGGTTTCGACATTTTGGCGCCAAGCGGCGTTAGGAAACCAAACTCCTCAGGGGCTCTGACTATCGAGTGTGCACGTATCTACTTGACTGCCTCGGTGGTTTCAGTCTATTGTGGGCTGGCCTAGCTGTTGTTGATGCAGACAAGTGAAATACTACCGCGCGTGCAGGCTCGAACCTCGGTCGAAAGCCAGAGAACGCTTCACACGCACAGAGTTATTGAACGACTCAGAGAAGGGACAAGGACGTCGAGATATTCAGAATGTTCATTCTCATATTTACAAAACAGACGTAAACTTTCGGACTGAAGCTGACACTCTGAAATCATAATACTTATATTTCCCTACACTAAGAGTTGTTAGGTGCTACCCAGATCCTATCTAGGTTATATCAATTTGAGTCTGTGGTAAACGCTAATTATTTTTTAAATTTGGGCCAATTTTTAAAACTGCTAAACTCTGAGGCAGTTCGTGCTGGTAGCGTGGCTCACCCGGACTTGAAAAGCGCAATTACTCTCAGATAACTACCTCGTCCTTGTATTAGAATCGCGATTGGTATTATTTAATTTATGGCCAAAATTATTGACCAAAAAAGTAATTGCAAAGTTTCCTACACGTTGCCAGAATAGCGGTTATAAAAAGTACACGGGTGAGGTTTTAAGTAAATAAGGCAAATCCTTTCATGTCGTAGCCTGCCGACTTTTGGATCACGCGTGCAAGGCATGAGACATATTTTGACACAATTTGCACATCTGATTCGAGATGCACACTTTCTATGGAGAGCGGTTTTTCGTCAAACGATCGATCCAGAACCAAAAAACAGGCATTAAACACGTTGTCCTCAGCACTGTAATAAGAATAGACGTAGTTGATTGAAGTCTCTTCTGCGTCCTAGGACGAGAATTGCATTGGCTGACGTTGAGAAACATCAAGGAAATGGTTGCCAAGCGGCAGAATTACTCATCGCTTGCAGCAGCTGCTGTGCAACATCGACCCGCGAATGGCGAGTGTACAGAACTAATATTGTTGGCAAGAATCGTGGCGGTTCCGTGCACTCTGTCTGAATGTTCCTTCCAAAGACTGTGCGATGAACGCCTCGAGAATATTCTGGACCAGGTTGCTCGAGGCAACGAATGGGAAAACTTTTTTTTTCTCAATTTGCTCGCGATTATAGTACCCGTTAGTCCAAGTTGGGCAGGATCGTTCTTTCGCAATGAAATGTCAGACAAACTCTGACTGCTTCTCGTCGACCCACATTGTTCATTAACATAACCGCCTCGACTGACTTCAAAAGGACTCGGCTAGCCAGCCGTGACTTAGAGGCAAAACGAGTAAATTCTTTTCAGCTGGACTCTTCGCTGAAAAGCAAGTCTTGAGTCCCCGATGGTAGGTGCCTCTCGGTCGCATACATGCACTAGAGGAGTTGGCCTGTGAAAATCGAAGCCATCCGAACGGACAAAGACTCGAAACGTTTACATGTGTGCATGCCAGCTAGCGCGAGAGTAGGAGAGAGCCGTGCACTTTGTTATATGTGCCGGTCGAAACAGCCTTCACAATATCAGTACTTGATCGTCAGAAGAGTAGAAGTTTCTATAAACATTGTCTACGTTCCGAGTTCGATCGTTTGACCAGCTAGCGTGGAATTTTTATTAATTTTCTGATGGTGGGTTTATTTACTTTATTTGGCTTGTTGGGACCTCGACTGTTCGTACCCGTTGCTTCTTTTTAGATGGAGCATTCTTGTCTTCGGCAATTGTTTTCGCTTGTTTTCGTGCATGATCGCTTTGTAGAACGAATGAATTTGCTGCTAAAATTCTACTCGGCGTCGTTTAAGATTTGAAAATTTTCGGATGTGGCGGTTTTTTGAATGCGAAGAAGACAGGAGAACGTTATGTTAAGTCACGCCGTAATGTCGGATGAGAATATGCTCGGGTCGGCGTGTTTATTCGTGATTGTCGAGTGAGTGAACGAGGCACCTACTCATTCTGATTTTACGTTTTTTTTTGTTTAAGATGGATAACTTGTCCACGTCTGATGATGTTTGCAAAGATGATTTGTCTGAAAATAACGACGCCGATTCAAGTGAGTTCTCAAACTTTTTTTCAAACTTGTGGTTGGAAGGAGAGTGATGGTTGTGATGCTGTAGCATTTTGTTCGTAATGATTCGAAATTTAAACATCAAATCAAATAAACAACTCTAGATTGTTCTGATGTCCTGGCTACAGAGAATAAGAATAAACAATCAAGAAAGAAAAGCTTGAATGACATGTTGAAGAAACTAAATCCTAGAGGAGACGACTCGATCACTACTCAGGGATTGCCGGCATTTCTTCAGAAAAATTCCATCTCGCTGCCTCTAGAAATGACCTGCAGCAATGATCCTGAATTACCTTTTGCTCAAGAATCAAGCACCTCAGCAGAATCAAAACCTGCTCAAGATTCAAAATCTGGAAGCAGCAGTGCTATGCCTACTCAAGCCAGAGTATCTAGTCCTAAGAGCACCGCCGAAGTGTACAAGTGCTACGTCGATACGTGTTCCTCGGCTTTCAGTCAAGTCAGCGATTTCAAGCAGCACATCAACGGCGTGCACCAAGATGTTTCATCTATTCCGTGCTGCTTTTGCTACAGCACCTACAAAAGAGAAAACATCTTCGATCACTTGGCCCTGCACATCAAGAACGTCATGAAATGTATATACTGCCAGGTCTCGCAGGACACGCGCGAAGAGCTTCTCAAGCACTTGAGCGACAAGCATCCCAACCAGCCCAAGAAGATAAACGTCTGCATTAGAATTCTCAACAACGTACGCAGCAAAAGACCGAACTCGGAGCAAAATTCCGAACAAAAACCCGCCCACAAAATGAGTCCTTCCGTGGACACGTCGTTTCCCGGCGAAGCGCTTTCGAACTCGACTTCGGAAGTGCCCAAGTCGAGAAAGACGAGAAAATCGGCCAAGCCCGTGAAGACGCAAGTTTCCTCGGCGACGGACGAAATAGAAATCCAGGTTTTCGACAAAGAACTGCCCGTAAACTGCGACCAGTGCACTTTCAGCTGCAACAGCGATAAAATTCTGAAGCAGCATTTGCAGGACGGTCACATTTCCCCGTCTGGCAAGGCGTCGCTGTTCTCGTGCAAGCAGTGCAAAATGGCCACCGACTGCAAGGACGCATTGTCGGCACATCTCGCCCATCACAAGGGATCCCACACTCTGCGTTGCTACCTCTGCCCTTATTGCACTACCTCCTCTAATAGCATGGATACCATCGAAGATCACGTCGGAGAAAAGCACCCTTCCGAGGTTTTCCGCTTCGAAGTTCTGCAGGAAAAGATCGACTACCTCCAAAACATGCTGACGTGTCCCATTTGCGACGGAGGCTACGTTTGGCAAAAGCCTTTCCTGAGCCACTTGGAATCCGTCCATCAGATCAAGGACGTCGTCGACTATTTGTTAAAGAACTACAACGAAAAGTCTCTACCGGACAAAGCCAAGGTTCCGAGGTCCTACTTCCGAAATCTTTTGCCAGACGCTCCCGATTACGACTTGGAACAAGACCGCCTTGGAGTCGGAGACCTGCCAAGGGACGAAAACATGCAAACTCTCGACGGGGATGAACCGCAGGTTGCTTCGATTCTCGAGGCCCATCTCGTCGGAGGCGGTTCTCAAGAAGACGGTTATTCGGGAATGTATGCGGAGGGGCTCGAATACTCGGAAAGGTTCCCGCCCGCAGACCTTTCGCAATACGTCATCAAGAAAGGAACTCCGACGACTTTCAGCTGCGACATGTGTCCGTTTGAGTGTGTCAAGACGGCCCATTTCAGAAGACATCTCGAGGTCCACAGGAGGAACGAAAGCCTCACGGAGGGCTACAGATGCGGTTACTGCCAGTTCATGCACAATCGTCTGAATTGCATCCGGTTCCATCTCGGAAAGTATCACAGGGACGAGCCTTACAAGATGACCAGGATCGTGGACAATTCCATCATCAGCTACGGCCCTGAAGACGACCCCACCCTGGGCAGGAGCAAAGCAAAGAAGCCGTTCGTGACCACGTCCACCCCGAACAGCGAAAAAGAGAAAAAGCCCGTGAAGTTCGAGCCCTTGTCTCCTACCACGGAAGACGACTTGCAGGCCATTCTTCAGTTCGAAAAGCAGTTGCCGACCGCAATGATCTATCAGGACCCGATCAAATGCCCGAAGTGCGACTTCAGCAACAGGGTCAGGATCAATCTTTTGCGACATCTGAAACTTCACAAAGAGGAGAGAATGCCGAACGGATCCTCCGCCGATCGATCCATTGCCGGGCAGGCAGACCACGATTCGGAAAAGAAGGCAGAGGAGGAGGAGGAAGAAGAGAAGGCGAGGAGAAGCAAAACGATTCCCAACCCCCTGCTGGAATTCCTGACGAGCGCGAAGGGATCTTCGTGCGACGGAGACTTTCTCGACGACGCCGAGGAGGTCACCTTCGTCTCCAGGACCGATCTGACGGACGAGTACAAGTACTTCAGCGTCAAGTTACCCAGCGGCAATCAGTACCAGTGCAAGGAGTGCAAATTCGTACACAGGTTCGCTTGTGCATCGTGTTTTGAACGTTTGTCCAACACATGATTTCAATCTAGAGTAGACTAGATATTCTAGTTATGAATTAACTCGTTCCAATTCTAGTTCTAGAAAGCTTAATACACTCTCGTCTAAAACTAACATCTTAACCGATTTGTTGACATTTTTTTTCAGATACCCTTCTAAAGTTAAGAGGCACTACTATTACAAGCACGCTCCGGCTTTCCCCTTCAAGTGCGGTTACTGTTCCTTCGGTGCCGTCGAGAGCGGTAAAGTGAAACGTCACTGCAAGCTCGTCCACAAGCACAAGAGGGAAATGGTGATAAAGAGGAACGTCTACAAGAAGGAAAACAGAAACTCCTCGGCTCAGAACGCCGGCAAAGGCGACCAGAAAAAGGAAACGTCAGTCGTCAAGCAAGAGGTCGACACGGAGGATGGGGTGAGGATAACCCACGAAGTCATCACGAGCAGCGAGCCGGATTCTTCGGGCGATCTGTGGCTGCCCCAATTCGTCACCATGCTGGACGACGACATGCAGTGCTGTAAGCTGTGCGGCTACCAGCAAGAGGGAACATCCTCGTTGAGAGACCACGTCTTTTATGCTCACCTGGAGTTCTACCCATTCTCCTGCACCCATTGCGGCTTTGCCCTCATGGATACCTTCAGAGTCAAGAAGCACATCGACATGCACCATGCCGGGATGCCTTACGTCGCGGTCAAACGCCAGATAAAGGACGACTCTGCCGACCAGTCCGTCGGGGACATGGTGGTGGACGAGATGTGTTCTCAGTTGAGTTCGAACTTCGACGATAGCGTCAAGAAAGAACCGGACGACGAAGAAGACGACGAAAGCAGAGACCGAAGCTCTGCCAGGTCCCTATTGGAGGACGGTGACGTGAATGCAGGCAACATGAAGAGACAATTCAAATGCCATTATTGCGGAGTCATTTCCAAGTGGAACAGGAGGGACATCCGCCTGCACATTCTCCACGTCCACCTCAGGAAGAAAGTCTACACCTGTCGTCACTGCGGATTCGGGAACAGCAAGAGCAAAGCCGTGGTGAGGGCCCACTGCGTCAAATTCCATCCGTCGAAGAACGTTTCCGTCAGGGATGAATTGGTGCTCTTCAATGCCATCATACCCGTCGACGACAGCAACGGCATAGTGACGATGGCCCTGTCGAACAAGGACGGCACCCCGATCTTCGAACTGCCGAACGACGAAGAACAGGATAATAAGACTTCGACCAATCCTCCTCCTCCTCCTCCTCCTCCTCCTGTCAAAGTGGAAAGCAAAGTCACAAGACTGTCCAGTGGCCTCAATTCCTCGGTCGGATCTCCCTCGAAATCATCTACCTCTTACTTGAAGTCCGATAAGTGGAAGTGTAAAGAATGTACTTACGCCAGTAACAGCGAGATTGACGTCAAGTACCATCTCATAGCCTCGCACATGAACCTCAAACCCTACAGCTGTCCTCATTGTCACCTCTACATGAATAAGGTCGACTCGGTCTCTGCTCACATAGACAGGGTGCACCCAGGAAAACACAAGAACGTCGTCAATACGATCGAGGAGAAAGCTGCATATCTCCAGAAGAACATGGAGTGCCTGTTCAGCACGACGTGCGACGACGGACGGACTTTGAACGAAGACGAGGACGTCATCGACGCTGACTTTGCCAGAGTCATGGAGCAGCAGACGAATCCCAGGTACAGTTCCGGATACTTCCGTTGTCTCATCTGCGGGTACAGAGATCCGAGGAACGACAAGACCAAGTATCATATCATCAAGAACCACCTCAATCTGAGGCAGTTTAGCTGTCCTCATTGCAACATTTACATGTGGGGGAGGCAGCAGGTAATCATCCACATAGAAGAGGCTCATCCTGGAAAGGAGGTCTTCGTGAAAAGGACTTTCCAGGAGTACGATGAGTTCTTGAGGAAAAGCATCAAAAGATTCCCTTATCCGCGATCCGTCGGACCGGCCCAAAGTGCCGACTCCGCCGTCAAGATAACCACGAAAGCCATTCCGAGAATTTACTGCAACAGTTGCTCCTTCGTGACGGACAGCGAGCTGTCTCTGGCGGCCCATAAAAGGACTCACAAGATTTTCCAGTGTTTCTATTGCGAATTCAAGCACATGTTGGCCGCTCGAGTCCAGAGCCACTGCCTGACTAGACATCCTTACAAGCTTGTCAGGTTCAAGCAGATCAATTCGTCCAATTTCGAGTCGACCAAAGCCGATTCCTCTGACGTCTGTGACGGGCACTCGGAAGAAAGCGAGGTCGAGTTCGAAAAGGAGGACGATTGCGACGAAGCGCCTAAAGGCGATAAGTCGAGGGATAAAGAGAGCGGAACCTACGTGTGCCGTCACTGCCAGGTCGTCAAGTTCTGTAAGTCGGAGATCGTCAAGCACCTGGACGAAGTTCATCCCGGCAGTGCTCCTGCCTACACCTACATTAAGGCAAAGACTGGCGATTCGGCAACAAAGGCAGACGACTTGAGCGAGAACGGCATGGACGACGAGGACCTAGACGACGAAGACATGGAAGTGGACGGTTTGACGGGTGAACTACCGATAAAAATGAACAACGTTCAGAACACCAAGTTCAGCAACCTGTCCTCGCAGCTGTGCAAGTCCCGAGCCAGTCTGTATCAATGTAGACTCTGTACCTACAAGTCCAACAAGATGACAGTGATGAGGCACCATATTATGTCTCACCTTCGATATCATCCCTACATCTGCCCCTATTGCGACGTGGCTCGATCCGTCAAGAGCTTTCCGATCAAAAAGCACGTCATGGCCAAGCATCCGGGCAAGGAAGTTCGCTCCCTTCACTGCATCAACGAGGAAGTCGAGAAGAAGATCGCCAACAGCTATTTCAAGCTGAAACTCTCTAATTTGACGGACGACAGCTTTGCGGAAAGTCACGAGAACAATGTCGAAGAAGACATGGAGGAAGAAGAGGACGACTTGGAGGATGCAGATATGGAAGACGAAGAGTCTAACCCGCCCCAGTCCCCGATCGAAACTGCTCCTCCAAGTCGCTTCAAGTGCAAGTTCTGCAGCTACGAGACAGGCTTCAAGACCGACATGAAGCATCACTTGATGAAGGAGATCAACTACAAGCCACTCAAGTGCTCCAACTGCCCCTATGCAGAGACCCAGAGGCCTGCCCTCTCCAAGCACTGCCAGATGAAGCATCCGGGCTGTGAGGTGAAGATCAAGGAGGAGATCAACGGAGAGAAGGAAGAGTTGGTGAGGAAGATGCTCGAAGAGACGTACGTCAAGAAGGAGCCTCAGGACGCGGTCGCGGTAAAGCCGCAGAGTCCCAGGCCGATCATCCACAACACTCGATTCTCGGCGAGTAGGAAGTCGTCCCAGTCGCCGACGGCTTCTCAGTCTCAAACGATCCCTCAGCTGAAACAGCTCGACCCCATCCCTCTGAAATCGAACCCTAAGATGCTCAAGTGCCCCGAATGTTCGTACACCAACAGTAGCATGAAACTGGTCAGAGGCCACATGATCAAGCACGGCCCCTACAGATTCAAGTGCTCTTACTGCGACTACCATGCCCACTACCCTAGCAGGATCAGGAAGCACACCAAGACCCAACACCAGGGCTTGACCTTCAAGTTCACCAAGGTCACAGATTTCTCTCGATTAGCCCCCGGCATCAAGTCTGACGGCCCCGTGCATGCCGGCTCCATTCACTCGGGTATGTGCCGGTTTTCTTGATGCGAGAAACTTGAAGTGCCGACAGCAAACATTTGTTTCCAAAGTTTTTATTAGTCGCGATAGAAACTCTACTCTGGAGTTCTGAAAATGTGAATCTCGTCTTTTTTTGCTCCTTGAATTATTTTGCGTCGTGAATTTTTTTTACTAAAAATAAAATTTTTTTGAGAAACTAAGCTGGCAGAAGCTAATTGTTGTTACTAACTTACTAATATCAATCAATAATTGATCGACTAATTAATTTCGTTGTATTTCTGTTCAGATTCGTCGAACGCCGTGTATTTGGACGGTGTTCCGATGGATCTTCCCTTCAAGGCCCATTCGGACGGCTGGTTCCGATGCCAGTACTGCGACTACAAGTCGCTCGACCGTGACAACTTCAAGGTGCACCTAGTCACCCATAAACCACCCAGGTGGAAGTGCTTCCACTGTAACCAGAGATATCCAGTGGTGTAAGTCGAGGATTTTTTTTGTGACGGCTTGTAAATTATGATGTGAGAGGGTTTTATGAAATTCTTCATTCAACTGACTCATAAGTTCAAAGTCTGTTGTATTCTGTGGATTATAATTCTTTTCTTATAATGCTTGTCTCATTCTAGTCGATGTCTGTTTAATTGACATCATTAAAAATAAATGCTTAATTTCTGACATAAGAATAAAGAGTAACGGTGTAAATAATGTAGAGTTGTAAAATGTTTTATTGTTATCTTATTATGACATTGCAAAAATGAATTTGAGAATAAACTCAAGTCTTCATTTTTCTTCAAACAGCTTCCGTGTGAGAAGGCACTGCCTGACGAAGCATCCAAGACTCCCGGTCAAATGGATGGACGTCGAGACTGGTCGAGTGTATTCCAATTCCAAGACCTTGACCCATCAGATTACGACATCTCTTCTCATGTTGACGTCGGCCGGTCCTAACCGTCGAGGCACGGCCCGGAAATCGGCAGGGGACGATCGACTTCTCAACGAGGCGCAGACTTCCCGGTCTGTCGAACGAACTGGCAAGGTCATGAGGTTTTCCTGCCATCTCTGCGACTTCTCTGAATTCTCGAACACCACCTCGAGTCTTCTGAAGCACCTGAAAGTGGAACATTTCTGGTCTGATAAACTACCATCCATTGAAATCCTGCCCACAGGAGATGAAGGAGAAGTCTGGGCATTGAGGAGATGTGGCTTCTGTGCCTTCGAGACCTACAATTCGGACACCTTCAGGTGCCACGTGCTCGAGCACACCATCCGTTCTCCCGTTCAGTGCACTTTCTGCTCCTTCGCTTCATTCAGTAGGAGCATCGTGGTGATGCACGCCAGGGAAGAGCACGACGAGGAGGTAAAACTTCTCCGGTCGTTAGAGAAGCAAGAAGAACCGAAACCAGACTTTCCAGAGGATGTCGAGATGAAGGACGTGGACAATAGGGAAGAGGCAAATCCTGACAATGACAGAACGTATGTTCCTGACAAGCTCCTCTATAAGGAATTGCAAGAGGGTTACATAATGTCGGCCCAAAATGAGTCCGAACGACCACTCCAATGGTGTGGCAACTTCGAGGGGTACGTACGCCTCGTCAATGTCGTGCCAAAGGGCGTCGACTTGCTCCAACACGACCGATGAATTGTGCGGGGGGGGACATGAATTGCACCTCGTAAACCCAAATTTCAAAACAGTATTCAAGAGAAGTCACTTCTCTTGCCTTGCGTGTATATAACGGAATAAATCGTTTTCCCGTTTTTATGAACTACTCGGATGCTGGACTGATTGTATTGCTTGTAAAGTGAAAATTTAAAAAATGAAGTCTTTGTAAGCAGAGATGACGGTCTAGGGTCTGGTTTTGTTACTTTATTGTCGTTCTGGTTGTAAATTAAGTTTTAATAATAATAATAATACTTATAATTATAATAATAATAATAATAACTGAAGTAGAAAGAATCTCATAGTAATAAACCATCTTTAAGCTATTATTATTATCATTAATATTGTAACGTTAGCGTATATGGTAATCGTGTTAATCTTAGATTTTTAGTGAACAAGCATACAAATGTTTCATTTTAAAATTTTTATTTTTCAGTGGTCAAATAGATGCGTAAATGATGAAAACACGGTAAAAGCTAACTATTCGGCTAAAGTTATCGTTGCTAAGGGAACTTAACAGTCCCATCCATTGGAAGATTAGTTCCAATCTATGACTGGTGTGGCTGCTACGCCAGATACTGCCTTCATCGACCTGCTACTTTTACTCTGCTCGCTACTTTTTCTTCTCGCTTACAAGAGAGTCAATGATAGAGTTGGCAAAGTCATAGATGTAGTCTCCGTAGTCGTTTTCGAGAGACATATTCTGTACTTCTTTGCAAAATCTCGACTCTTCATCTTCGTCGTCGTCATCATCATCATCGTCTTTGTCCTCATCTTCATCTTCTTCGTAGAAGACGTCAAATTCGTCTGGATAATCCTTGGTCCAGTAATTTTCCTCTTCGATATCGTCATCGAAGTAGTTCATCTCCAGTCTAATTTCCTCTCTTGTTTCCTCGTCTTCGCTTTCCTCATCGCAAATATCGTCACAGTTGGTGATGAAGAAGTTGATGACGTCCAACGAGGCATCTGCGACGCTGGGATCTCTGACGTAGAAAATGTCGTAGACGCAGTTCTCAGGAACTTTGTCGTTTGTTTTTTTCTGCACATCGAGGAGACGAAATTTAAAATTTTTGCTTTTTACCGAAAGCTTGGCACGTTTCGACTGGAACAGATTCTCCAGATTCTGCGCTCCGATGCTTGAAACGACCTCCATGTCATCGGCAGGGCGAGCCCTTTTCGTACCCCTCTTGGGAACCTTTATCGGTTCCTCGTCTGGTTTTGAGCAGACATAGAAACTATCTAGTGCCTCAAACTTCAGGGCATTCTTCATGACTCTCACGCAGTCATTCTCCGACTTGGCCGTCCCTGCAAATGTGAGTTGGCAGGTTGTTTGTAGTTCTCCCTCGTGCTTGAACTTTTTGCAGGTGACCATGAGGTTCTCAATGGGGTCCTCATCCCTTTGTCTTTTCAGCCTGATGATGGATGTCATTATAAATTTTGCGCTGGCTTAAAGCTGAGAATGATCTGAAATTGAAGCTCAGTTGAAACTCTTTTATGATTAGATACGCTGTCAACGCCGTAGACCTGCTTCATAAAAAGAATCTGAATATAGCAAAATTAAAATTAATTAATTTTCGCTTCCAGCGTATGTTTTAATCAAATTACGCAATAATGTGTTTTTTTTCGGAATTTAGATACTTTACCCGGTAATGAATAATGAATAATGAATAGACCGGTAATACGTTTGCAAATGAATAAACTTCACATATAACTAAACTTCATGTATAGTATAAAATTTTTTATTAATACGAATTAACACAATACTTGTTTATAAACAACATTTTTAGTTTGGCCTTTGCAAAGTTTTGCTAGGTCAACGTTATGTAATAAAATATTTGGAAATCCCACTTTTAGTAAAAGACGGTGTGGTGGCAAACCAGCTGGGTCCAGTGAGTTTAAGAACTCTTGTGGGAAATTGATTAATGGGCAGTATGATTAATGCCCCAAGATTTTCGACCTTCCCACCATTTGCTACAGCATCTCTCAGATGGATATACTCGTCAACTCTCAGTTTACATTGATTTGGTCGAATATAAAGCAGACAAAGACAAATGTTCACCCTCGATTTTTGCATACATATCAACGATGAACTGATGGAACAAATGTCTGCAGTTTAGAATAGGATTCTGTTCATTATCACGTATCATTAGTTTGTAATGCATAAAAATTCATTGCTGGAACGTTTTTGTTATAGGGTGCACCTGTCCTAGATCAAAATGACATCAATCTGTCATAAGATCGATGCGTTTCAGAAATGCGCAAAATAAATTTAAATTTTTTTAGTTTTAATATAATTTAAAAATCGTTCTAAATTATAAAACAATATAAATTAAAAACTTACTTCATAAACCAGCGTACGTCCAGAAGAGGTTTTTTGGCTATAAAACGCAAAATAATGTATCGATTGTTTTGCAAAGTAGATTAAACTGACCTGTTTATTTTTTTTTAATTAAGTTTGTACCCTTTTATAAATTTGTAGCTGTATTTATATATTGTTAATTCTTTAATTACTTACGCCTCGTAATTTAATTACTTGCGATAAAACTAATTAAATTGCAAAATATAATAGTCAGAATCTTTTTTATTCTGCTCGGCTTGTGTGTAACTCTTTGATTCAATCAACTTTCAAGTTTCTTAGACACAGGAAACTATTATCCAAAAACTATAATCTAAATTCGAATTTTACACTAGAAATCGCAGCTAAACTAACGTCAAAAGAAATCCATATCAGATGGAAAAAATGATCCAAACACACGTGGCAAACGTCAAAAGCAACTCATTAAACTCCAGACGCGCTTCTAAATCGAACGTGAAATCGAAGAAAATCGACCGGATTCTGAAAGGTGTTGTGGCCATCGTTAACGCCCACTTCAACAACTGGGACCTGGGACCGTGCATAACTGCAGAGTTGGAAAGACTAGGTGCAAAAGTTGAAGATGGCTACACCGAAAAGGTTACACACCTGGTCTTTTTAAATGGTGCACGAAGCGAATACATAGCTGCTCAGAAATTAAATATTCACATCGTTCTCCCTCTTTGGATCGAGGACAGTAGGGCCAAGCTGTGCAGACAGGACGAGAGCAAATACATTCCCGACATACCATCTGAGATACCTTTCTTTAAGAAGAGAAGGTATAGACCGATGGTAAAGGAAATAGTAGCAGGGACTTACGTACCATACGACCTGAGGAAAGGAGCAACCGAAAATCCTCTTTTAGTCGGGAAATCAGTAAAACCTAGACGTCACACAGAGCTTCTGAATGCAGTCAAAGAAGGTAAAAAGGAGAAAGTCTTAGACTACGAGCCTGCACCTGAAAATGAAGACCCTATCAGTGCCAAGATCAGAGAATTATTTAACAATCTCGAGGAAGTCACCCCAGAGTCGATGGCCAAACTTTTTCAAAGTTGCATGGAAGCTATGAAATCTCGCCAACAAGATGTCGACAACTCAGATTTGGCGAGTAGGGCCACAAAATTGGAGGATTTTGTACCCCTGATGAACAGGTGTAAAGCCAGATTGGAGGTCAAAGGAATCCACGTCGAATTCTTAGAATTTCCGAGTCCCACTTTTGAGAGCAAAGTAGAGACGTGCAGCGGGCTCGTGGGAAATGAAAATAGAGTAGGAAGAGTCAAAAAATCGAAGGATTTGGATTCCTTGATAGACGAATGTAAAGCCAGATTGGAGGCCAAAGGAATTCACGTAGAGTACCTAAAATATCGCCCGAGCCCCACTGTTGAGAGCAAAGTGAAAATGTGCAGCGGGGTTGTGGGAAATAGAAAGAGAAAAGGAGTTTCCTTAGAAAGAGCCAGTAAGAAGTTAAAAGTTTAAGTTTAGTAAATTGTCATTGAAATCCGTTCATTTTACAACAGAATAATTATTGGTTCTTGGTAGCACATGCATTTTTTTTATTTCTCTTGATGATTTTTGTGAAAATAAAATTGTTTAAGACTTACATCTTGTCTTTTTGATAATTTTCATAAAAATAGTTTTATAATAACTAACGTTTAATAATTAAAAAACAATTTATTTAATAAATAATTTTGAAAAAAGTTTTAGAAACAAAACGAAGATATTATACAATCACCCATTCATTTATTTAACATCCACAATGGCTTTCATTACTAACAATTGAAACAGAAGAGTATCAAATAATCCAGGTAAGCTTAACTAATAAAGCTCAAGTAATAAAGTTGAGGTAACGCACCTGAATACCTGTGCAAAAGACGGAGCGAAGCTCACCTTCTGTCAAGCGTGGGTGAGATTAAAAACTTACAAGATATTCAGATACATGTACGTTGTTGTATTTTGTTGTTTTGTAAATGCATTTGCTATTTCGATTTTCCCCGAATATTAAAATGTGGTTTGACGTGTTGCTCTCGATTAACACTCCAGTCAAGTAATAAACTTAAAACTGAAGTTATTAAATCATAATGACTATCTTATTTATTTTATTATTAACAAGTAAAGCTTGTAAATGAATTGCCAAAACTGCAGACATATCGGCTTCTCTGTTTTTAGTCTATTGTCTTAAGCCAATTTGTCGGGCACACATTGCAATGTCTGTTGCTACAATTTCAAATGACTTTGTAATCTCCCCATCACAACGGGCCAACTAATGCAAGCTTTTGTAGGATGTAAATCTACAAATAGAGATTCTGACATTGTGATTGTGTCAATTAGCGTACTTTTCAGATTTAAAAAATAAGTTCAAGTTCAATGATTAATTAATGTAAATTAACTTGATTCGTCGCCAATTTATCGTCTTTCGAGACGATTGGAAAGTTTGGAGTGATGGATTAATAGATTTTTTAGCATAAACAGCTGATATAACTTATGTTAAGCTTTATACTATTATATAGTAGCATTGCTAAGTCGTCGGTCAGCTAAAAATCGCAAGAAAATTGGGCACAATAACTCAGAAAAATTAGTAAGCAAAACCAATACTTAATATTTAATTACAATAGTTTGTGCACTACAACTCGTAATTACACATGCGCATATTATAAACATATTTGTTATTATAAAATCTGCCACAAAATCTTAACAGCATCGGACCATGAACCAAACAGCTAACGACACCGTACCTATAAACCTGAGCAGTTTCGGTGCCACAAGCATAAAATATGGCAAGGATCTCATTTATGAACGAGGTGAACCAAATCTCTCATCTCATCCAAGGTAAATTGAATCATTATTTGGGTGATTAGGGTTTCTGAGCTATTATAGAGTCCATACTTGCTAATGATCATTTGATTAATTAATTACAAATGTATTTACCAAATTGTGAATTTCTTGTAACACGTATACGTATGTCCATCGTTGCATTGTTTCGCTGTCTTACACAATATGCCCAAAAGAATAATCATCACAAACGTAACATAACATAACATAACATAACAATTATTTATAGTGGTTAAGAAGACAGACCTGGATCTGTGTAATAACCACTCTTTTTAGTCCTAATAACCGAATTTAAATTGACGTAATTAAATTAAGACGTAATTGGCTTCTTAGGTTTTATTTAAATTTCACACAGCATTCACATAAATGAGGTTGGAGACTTGTTCATAAACGAGCCTGGAAATTACACGAAAAAATGCTTCTATTTCCTCTACGACTCCTTCCAGAACTACACCTGGACGAAGATAACTGGGCAAAGTACTTTTTTCCATAATGTATTCATTCTAATTAAATATTACTGTTGACATTAAAATTTAATTACTTTATTGAGCGCTTAATTAACTATTGTCAATGCCTCAATTCAAAGCGTTTACTTAATATATTTATGTTAAAAATTAAAAACAAATGACTGTTTGTGATTCAGATGGAAATTATACTCTTGTTGACGGTAAAGCAGGAGAAGAAGAACCTTGTAAAGGTTATAATAAAAATAAATTAATAACTTTATAATTATTATTTCCCCCTCTTGCTAGAGATACAACAGTGGAGAATAGAACGTTCCCCATTTTTCCTATTTATATGTTACTATTCGTAACTGAAGCAGTATTCTTAAATTATCTACATTTATTACTAATGATAAATTAACTTTTCATTCCAGTGACCATGATAATGTCTTACGATTGGTGCGTCGTACTCGCCATTCTCTTTACTCTTGTGTTGGTCACTTTCATCGTGTACTGTAAGTAGGATAGTTTTTCAAGAAATCATTCGTTTGTAGAAATTATTCTCATAAATTTATTGTTGCAAACTTTAGTCTTAAGGAAAATTTTTAGAAGATAACCTTTATTAATTAGTCATTCGCACAGGACATCCCCATCTGTGAATCATCTTTAATATTGGCTTTAGGGAAGTATGGCTAGTTGCTCTAATAAGGTGTATTTGTTCTATTATGGCTCTACTTTGGACGAAAATACTGTATTGCGATGGTCCAGAAAACTAGGAAAATATGAAAATTACAAATAAACGCTCCTAACTTTGAAATAAGAATTATAATAATGATGAGTTACTTTTCAGGCGTTTTAGAGAAGAGAGACAAAAAAGCTGAATTAAAAAGTGAACGGAGGGAGACGTCATCTGTTTGAATCTTGTTGACAAACGGCAGAACATTAATTTCGTTGTAGCTCAATAAAAGAATATTGAATAGAAATTTTTTTTCGTTGGAATTGACATCTCTCTAAATAAAAAAAATAGAATGTTCCTCAACAACCTTACTCAAAACGTAATTCGATTTTCAAGATTTTTAACACACAACTGGTAACAGCCGTTAAATGCTGGAATTGCATTGTTTCGGCTACATACAAATATTAGTTAATATTTACACTACCATGCGACCTTGGATAAATTCACGCAGACATGACAACTAGGCTTGATGGACATTTACGACTATTTATAACTCAGCAAACAAATTATTAATTAGTTATAACTTAACAAATAACACGAGACAAATAAAACAAGTAGTTAACATTTAGAAAAACAAACATGTGTTTGATTAGACCATAAATGGCTGCCAACGAGAAGTCAAGTTGAACATATCAGAAAATTTTCAGATTTCAGAACATTTCAGCAGACAGAAATTAAAAACAATAAAAATGACTCGTATAAAATTTCTCACAAACTCAATCACAGAATCACAGTCATTTTGCGAAAAGGCAGCAGCAACAGTCATAATCTAGTGGATGACTAGATCAAAGAGTAAGGCTCCAAATCAAGGCACCGATTGCTTGTTACAGAATCTAAGGAAGATAAATAAAATCAATAAAATCAATTCAGTTTTTGTTAAAACTTACTTGTTAGAGGACATGTAATATATTAAAAATATTACTAGAACATTGATTATAATATTGATGTGATGTAAAAGTTACAGATTTAGTAATATATTATAAATATTACTAGAACACTGATTATAATATTGCTGTGATATAAAAGTTACAGATTGCAGACAGCAGCAACACTAACCGAGCACCCATTTAGCATCCACGTTTTTTATAGATTTTCTTATGCGTTCACCAATGCACACTTCTGCTCCACGGAAACTCTTAATAATCTGAAACGAAGATTGGAGTTTATGTGATCACGTAATATGCTGATGTTAATCGCAAATGCATTGTATTGTCCTACTGAGTTTTGTGCTAATAAATGGATGTGTTTAAATATGTGGAATGGAATGTTTTAAACTAAAGTATGATCTTTAAAGATCTTTAAGTCATCATTGCCTTCATCCTCATCACTTTAAAAAATCACCACCACTATCATCATCATCACCATTATCATAATCATCACCATTATCATCATCATCATCACTCACCTTTCCTCCGCAGATGGTGACCAATAGTTCCACCTCTTTCTTGCTCGGCTGACAACCATTGGACACAAAGATTCCGTTGCATCCGGAGAACAAATTCATGGAGTAATTTCCCTCTTTCATATCCATTCTTTTCTTTCTTGACTCCTAATTAAAAGTGGACTTATGTAGACATTTTTGTCAGAAATATTGCAGAACCTTAAAACTTAAAAAATGGCCAATGCATAGACTTATGTTATCAATATATTTCAATCTGAAGAGAATTGATCTAATTAACAAAACTTGATACTTTAATTAATACTGCCACCTAAAACCTCCAATAAGCAATATTATTAATATGCAATGACGAAGTCATTGATAATTTATTCATAAACATAATTTATTCATAAAAAAAACATAAGTTATTCATGATCTCACGAGAGCTGCAGGAAAATAGGCAACTTCGAAGTCTCTGACGCAGACCCACTGCCCACGTTTGGCCGACTCTATGACCTTAAGGTGGTAAAAATAAATGTTCATTACAACCCAGAAGCCATCCGCCCCCTACAAATTACAACAGACCCAGTCGAGGCTAACAATCCAGCATCCAAGAGCTATCCCAAATAGAATCTTCATGGTTCTTCGGGCACTGCCAGAGACTATCACAGTCTGGGCATCGTCCACCCCATCCACCATTTTGAACCCCCCGATGTTTTCTAGTGTAGATTTCAAGAAATCTTGTTCCCTGAAAATAGGAACAGTAGTTAATTTTTGTTCAAAAATGGACAATTTATTGTGATTAACTGGGAATATCGGTATTTAGAGGAATACTTAAAATATAACTAGATTTTGTTGAAATAGCGGATATAGTGTTTAGTTATTTTGATCTCATAACAGTGCTTGAAATCTCATTCAGTTTTCATAACTGCACTCTATTCCTCAATTGAGTTATTCCTTAACCTGGCTCTCAATTTGTTCTATAACTACTTAACAAAAGCAGTCACAAATTGTGTATCCAAAGTCATGATTTCAGATTCTCCTTGCACAACAAAAGTTAATTTCTCAAAACTGACTTTTTCCAGATACTTAAGACGTAGTCGTATTTCCAAGTTTTTTATTGAACATAAAATGATGGAAGGTAATCATGGAAAGATCAAACAAATTCAAAATAACAAAAAGAAAAGTGATCGTCTCCAAAGAAAAACCATCAAAAACTCTTCTTTGAGGGTTGCCATAGTTGCAAACAAACGGAACTTCCAAAAATCAAAGGGATGCTTTTTGATCGGGAGAGGCAAAGATATTGAGCGACGCAAAAAAAAAAGATGCTGTTGACATCCGAAGCGGATTCTTATTAAATAAAAGTCATTGGCCGATCAGTTCGAACAAAATGATTAAATAATAATTAATTAAAAGCTTATGAGGTCGACACATTGCTCTTTCGGTGAGAGGTTGGAGCACAGGTTTGCTTTAGTTGTCCTTACTTTTTATAAAAAATTATGCATTAAAACAATATTAACAACTATAATCAATTAGTATTATTATTATGTATGTTTACATTCAAAAGGCACAGATCTTATCACATTTTCAGCAGCAGTCACAAGAAAAATTGGCATCGTAAAAGCCATTGAGGACCCAGCTGACTTATACAACTTATACATTTATTTGACTCTACTTATCTAAGTAGTTGAAACTTGAAACATATTCAACATCCTCTTTACCACTGGTGTAGGTTTGTAGATGCTAATTTGCCAGGTAGCGAGGGGCACGTGTTTTCCTTCACGGCCGAGAGGTCGCTGCTCGTCGGAGCGATGTCGGAAGAACCTCCAACTCCAGATATGACGGAGTTTGAGATATCTGGTTTTGAATTTGAGACTTCGGGCTTGGACAAATTGCTGTTGCTTGTGTCGTTCTTTTCCCTGGGTTCGAGGAATCTGTCGAGACTGATCTGAACTCTCATACTGAGTCTGCTAGACTTTCTGGTCGGCTGAGCGGACGGAGTTTGAAATTTACTGCTTGTTTTGGATGAACTCCTGAGTAGATCAGAATCTTCTGTTGTAACTTTGAAATTGGCAAGCGTTCTTCTCCTCTTCGTCGGCTTAGGAGTGACAATATTTAGAGACTCGAAGGTTGGCAGTTCATCATTGTCATCTTTAGTGTTTTGGTCGTTCATCTCCGGACATGTCGGTTTGGATTCTGGGATCGTCGTGTTTTTAACTGAGTTCGGAAGAACCTTGGACGCCTTTGATGCGGGACTACCATTTTTTTTCCTGCTCAGAGGCAGGGCTTTGTCCGAATTCGAGGTCTCGTCTAGTTTCAACTTCTTGTTTGCTCTCGGCTCGACTGATGCGCGCCTCTTTTTATTAGCGAGAACCTCCTTAGAAACATCTCCGTCATTGTTCTCTGTCAACACTTGAGCCTGTCCTCTAGAATTTGGCAAGATCTGTTGGCAAGGGGTCGTTGGGGAATCATTGGAATCGGAAGAGGGCGGAGTTACTCCGGAGGTAATTTCCGAACCATCATCTTTCGACGGGGGTTTGATCCTCTGCTCTGCCAATAGCTTCGCCCTGCACCTTTCGAATAGTGGCACGTACGCCTCCTCGTTGTCGTCATCGTCATGGCCACCCGCTGTCGTGGCCGGCGAGTCCACCCAGAGGTTGTAAGGGTCGGTCTTGTTCTTTTCTTGAATGGCCTTCAAACTCTCCGCAATGACTTTTCCTAGCTCTTCACTGTTGGAGAAGTCCAGATAATCTGAAATTGTTAGGGAAAATCTTGGGGGAGTGATCTTTTAACATGTTTGTATGTTCTAGTAAATAAATAAACGTAGACGTTGCATTTGCCAAGCACCTTCTACAAGGTATTTTAAAATGTATTTAGCATTCCGTTTAAAAATACACACAGTGTCGGTATGTTTTCAACGAGAGGTAACGAAGCAGTTTGTTGGCTACTAACTGAACCATTTTCTTAAGTCACCAGTTCCAGGCTCAGTAAGTGACTTCTGGCTTGCATCTATTACAATTATTATAATAATTTTTTTATGATTGCCACGTTGTCTTTGTTTGTCAACAAAAGTTGATATTTGCAACAACAACAACCACAGGTGTGCAAATTGGCCTTACTAGCGACGATTAGATGCAACATTCGTTCATAATGCAAGACGCTTGCAACCCAGCCCATATCAACACAGGTGCTACTTCAATGTTTGTAAGATCAGCGGGCTTAAACTTAGATGCAAGTACTAGAGGTACAACAACGACAAAACAATAATAATAATAATAATAATAATAATAATAATAATAATAATAAGATACCTTCAAATATTAAGCAAAATCTTTCTTATATAGTCATTTTTTGACTCTTGCAAAAATGGCATGTTTATGAAGCATGAGTAATGAATTATATAATAGCAATTATACTAAAAATAAAAATACATACCAATTAATCACCTGTAATGTTATAATAAGTATAACATTAATAAGTATAATAATAATTGTAATAAATATAATATTCAGGCTATTGATTATCATAATAAGCTAATATGGTTAGAAACACAATAATGCTATTAATACATTAACTAATGCCACAGCTAACATTAAATGTAATTTAATAACATAAAACCAATTATCAGATAAACTGGGTGGTCACAATCAAGATGATTTTAAGATGATAATTTGATGATAACAATGATGTTGGTGATGGTGATAATTCATGATTATAACCCACTCACCCTGAATTTTCTTCCTGGCCTTCCTACCCCCACCTCCCGTCTTGGGTGTTCCTTTGAGGCTCCGTGGGGTACCATTCTGTTGTGTAGAATGGAACCACATTATCAACAATTGTTATTATTATTGTTATTATTATTATTATTATTATTAATTATTATGATGCTGCTGATGATAATGATTATTATTATTATTACATTGCTAACTTAAGTGAGAGATCATTATCAAGAATGTTTTCACAAGTCTACAGCATTTAGATTTACACAAATTACAGACATTTAAAAGGGCTTATGGAAAGGTTATGATGCACTGTCAGAGACTGAATTAAACTAAAAATAGCTTTTACAAACATGAAAGAGATGTCGAAATATATTCAAGCATTAGGGATGATGATGTCAGTTTACAGAGCTTAAATTTAGTCTTATCGATAAAAAATTGTTAATATATATATATATTAATAATTATTTATATATGGCTATAATTTATAGACACTTGTGTACCATATATTCACAAGTGCACTTGTGGAAAGCTTAAAAAAAATAATTAAAAACAAAACTGCTTATAAACACTTAGAAAATCTAGCTAAATATTCATTACTAACCTTTGAGTTAGCTTTCCTGGGCGCTGAGAGGGTCAACCTTTCGGCATAGTAGTTGGCATCCCTGTTGTCCACTGGCACATAAGTTCCGGCCACAATTTCCTCGACCATCGGTTTGAATTTCTGGAGTTGTCGTTTAGATAAGAGCCAATCATTAAAATTGTGTTGATTAAACAATTGACGAGTTTACATGCTTTTTTAAAAGCAATTACAAAGATTGTGACTAATTGTCTTGAATGATGTGCTACTTTGAGTTTTGCAAGTTTTTAAATTAAGAATATGGCCAATGTGTCCACATACAAAAAAAAACTTTGTCAACACAATAAAAACCCTACTGGAAAACCATTAATGTTAATACGTAATGCACAATAAAAAAATTAATTCATAAACATGTAAATACAAACATATCCGCATAATTGAGCACTTAAAACAATAAAACAAAAATGATGTCATTATTATTATTAACAAATGGACAATCTGTGCATCAAAATAACTAACCCTTTTTCTGAAGAAAGGAATCTCTTCCTTTGGAGGTGGCATATCAGGAATGTACTTGCTTTCATCTTGTTTACATAAGTTGGCCTTGCTGTCGCTGATCCAGTGAGGGGCAACGATACGGATCTTTCGCCTCAGAGCGGTTTTGTACGACCTTCTATAGCCTTCAAAGAACACCAAGTGGGTGACCTCAGGCAGGAAGTTTTCCACTACAGTGGCCCCCAATTTTGTCATCTCAGTAGCCACGCAATCACTGGCATCTCGTTTTTCCAGACGTACATCCACAAAAGCAATGACACCTTCGAATTAAACATGAAACATAAATTAAGATTTACTTATTGATGTACAGTCATCAGAATCTCATGACAACTCTGACAAATGACGTCAAGCAGTTACCTTTCAAGAGCTCGCGAAGCTTTCGTTTAGTTAATGAATCTGGTGTTCTTTTGGTTGTTTTAGTTACGGTACTCACCGGGGTGTCAGAGCTCATGTCTTTCAAGGCTATATGAGAACAGAACATTGCTTAGCGGTCTTTTCAGTCGATATAATGAATGTGTCAATGAAATTTATACATTTCAATATTTAAAAATTAGTAAACAACCTTAGTATTTTGCAAGTAATTGATTATTAAACTTCCAAATTTAAAAACGACATCTAAGCCCGAACACGTCCAAATTTAAACACACCCGAAACATCTAAATCACAACCTAATCAATAAAAATAATATAACGTTCTTTATCGAAATTTAATAAAACTTAAAATTGTTTTATTGTATTAAAACACTTACGCATAAAATGTGTTTGATTATTAAAAATATGTTTTTCAAATTATTGGTACTTAATTCGGCTCAATAAATGAATCTCAGAAAACTATTGTTGGGAATCGTTAGATAAGTATTAAAATAGATTCTGTTTTAAATTGAAACCTATTATGTAATTTAACAAGTTTGTAAGTAAAAGTTTGGTTAAAGAATTTAAATCATTTCAACGTAGCTGTGACTGCGACGTAAAATATTCTAACAAGAAATAATAACATTTGTAGTGCTTCAAAATCCTTACCAATGAATGATTCCCTTAACGGTGGTTCCAACGGAACGTGTCACTCAGTACATAGGGCCGAATTTACTTAGGATTAGGAGGCACTAATGCAATTGGATGGTGGTGGCCCAGAAGCATCTAACAAGCAAAAAAAGTTCTTGTCTTATGTATGTCATTATGTGCACATATATAGCATCTCCCTTCCAAGCTTAGAGTTCAGTCAAAACCATATCGATAGGGGGCCTGATTGGTCTTCCACTTCTGGAGGGTGCTGGTCTTTCTTCCCCAACGAGGGCTGCTTGCTGAAGAGGTGTTTCTGATGTTGGAGTTTCTGCTTGAGAAACCATTGGATTCCCTGGTATGTGTGCAGGTCCTACCGCACCTTCATCTTCTTTCTAACTGATCCAAACCATGGCCGTCTGATGTCTTCACTGAACACATTCTTGGACCAAAAACATTGTTAACCTCTGCTTTCCTCCATCCATTCTCTATTCTGAACCTTATGAGGGAACGATGCCGAGTCGAGTGGAGTTGATCATGTGTCTCTGTTGTCTTCTGCGTTCCAATAATTAATAATAATAATAATGGCGTCGAATGAATGATATATGTACATATATGACAGGTATGATGGCTGATTAATGGAAGGGGGGCTTTTCAGTAGCCCACCCTGACCATCCCTAAATCCATAATTGTCAGTATCTTTATCATTCTCATTCAGAGACTAGCACTAGAAAAATGTATAAGAGGAGGGAATGTAATACTTGTCAATTTGACTATACAACAAACAACCATAATTTAAACAAAAATAATGTTTTTGTTACAACATTTTTTATGATGTTATTGCTATTTGTATTAACACAATATTTTAAAGATCTCAGAATTGTTTTTTAATGTCGTGGGACGTTTGTAAACAATACAACCTCGTGAGAGCGATATTTGACTGAAATCGACTCTGTTGTTGGATTACGCTTCTCTATAAGCACTCATGGCAATAAAAAATGTAAAAAAGACTTTTAAGAAGTCAAAACCCAAGCCTCCTGCAAAAGAAGATGACCGAGAATCAGATTTCAGTGACTCAGAACAAGTGAAGTCAAAAGACAAGAGTAAAAAAATTGTCAAAAAGAGGAAACTGAAGGTAAGCTATGGCAATTGTTTTGAATATTAAGAAAACGTGATGGTATATTTGTTTGTGCACCCTGCAAAACGAAGGTCGCCAGTGATCAAGATGAATGCGAGGCAGAAGATGCGGTCAAAAACACCAAAAAGGAACAAAAACAACCGTCTAAAAAACGTAAACTTGAGGTTAGAATGATTAAGCCATATTACGCTTTGATTTAAAAAGACGTTTCACTCCAATTGAAATCATTGAATTGGTGAAAAGGTTGCAAGTGACCAAGAGGATAGTGAAGATGAATCACAGACACAAAAGAGGTCTGGTAAAGTCCTGGTCACTCTGAAAATGGTCAAGAGATGGGAGAGGCTTGTTCATGTAAGTATTGCAAATTTTAAGGCTAATTGACTTATTATTTATTCAGAATAACTGTCCGGACGACTCGAAGTTTGACATGAACTGATGATATCATAATAGCTTGCACAACTAATTGGGCACACTTTTCGGATAATGATTTTTCATCCGTCACTGGCAACATTTTGATTATTTACCACCTTTAGCATCTTGTAATCCAATCAGATGTACCAATTGCGATACTGATTTTATTCAACGAAATGTTGATCTCGTTTGGACAACAGATAAACATTGTCGAGGCCTCAAGGGAACTCAGTGAGGCATTCAAGGCAGCCGTTCAGCTGAACGAAACGACCGAGGACGAGACTCAGAAGCAGTCCAAGTACATTGTCAAGGGAACTGTAGGCAAGGACAACTTGATTTTTATTTGTTGAATTTCTGGCCAATCACACATCAGTACAGAAACAATATTTAATGGTTGACTCTCATAATTTACCAATTTACTCTGGTAACAACTAATATCACAAACTTCTAAAATTGTTTAAAATCAAGACCATATATAATAATAATTAATGATAATAAGAAGAAGAATAATATTAATAACAATTATAAATTTATTATTGTGCAGTATGAATAGCATCAGAGTGTTTGAACCATGTGATACAACACATTTGGGGCATGCAATGAAAGTCATAATTTCTATTCCAGTGTGTGATGCCATAATCAACGCATGCATGGTCGAATTCATCCCCTCGTTGATCGAACACCTTGCCCTCCCCAAACCAAATTCCGACACTAACGTGGTGATGCCCTCGAAAAGTTCAAAATGGAAAAAGCTCAGAGGCTTCGTTAAGACTTATTTGACAGATTTTCTGAGGGTACGAGTAGTTTGATTCCGTAAAGATTAATTTTTTTCCCATTAAATTTAGAGTAAAATTCTGCAACAGTTTATATATTTTAGTCTTCTTCAGCGTTATTTTTATTAGTTAACTAAACAAATCATTAAATATTTAGCAAGACTCCAATGTCAGTATGGCAATGTTTGAATATTAATAATTATTAACCTAATTTATATTAATGAACCTCTACTTAACACTAACAACCCATACATTCCCTGTTGCAGCTGTTGGACCAAATGTCTCATGCCAAGAGTCTCGGTGACCTGATGAAACACGTCTTCCAAGTGACTCCTATGTTTGCCTGCTTTCCAAAACTCATCAAGCCTTTCATAAAGGTTGATTTTAGGGCTTGTCCAAATTTCTTTGGATGTCATTATTTGTTGTCATCTGATTAGTTATTCATAATCTAATTATTAATTATTCATACTCTAATAAAGCATCAATTAATTAATTAATTAATCATAATTTAATTAATTATTCATAATTTGATTAATTATTCATAATTTAATTAATTATTCATAATTTAATTAATTAATTATTCATAATTTAATTAATTATTGTAGAAGCTGATCGAACTATGGGGTTCTTCGGTGGACACTGTGAGAATTCAGTGCTTCAGATGTCTCTTCATCATGGTACTCACCATGAATGAGAAGGCCATCAAGTACACCTTCATGGTTAGTAGTATTACTGCATTGATGTATTTGACAATAAATTAGGTAAAAATTCAGTTTAAGCTCAGTTTATGACATCCTAGCAAATGGTGTTATTATAATCATTAATCTTTTTACATGTAAACATGTATGTTTATTTCTTTAATAATCATTCACAAGTTTATTGACAAATTAAACATTGCCCTTTAACCTTTGGACTTGATAGAACCTCTACCTGATGGCAATGAAGAACTCCCAGTTCACATCAGTCAACTCTCTGCCTGCCATAAACTACATGAAGACCTCTCTCATCCAGCTGTTTGTCCTCAAGCCGGACGTTGCGTACTTGTGCATCTTCAGGTCGCTCCAGCAGATGTCTCAGTATTTGGTTGGAATTCTCAACCAGAACAACAAGGTTGGACTGGATGATGATGATGATATTGGTTGTTATTATTATTATTAGGTAATACCACCAATGCACTTATTGTTATTATTATTGCATATCTGTATTTATAACTAAAATCAGTTGTTCGAATTTATTGACCCTTATTCTCAAGCAATGGATAAACAGTAATGATAACAATCAGACAACGAATTGTAAATAGTAGTAGTGATAGCACTAACAATATAAATATTAATAATAACAAATATGATGATCAAACATTTCCTCCAAAACAGAAAAAAACCCAGCTGGTTAACTGGAGGTTCTGCCACTCGTTGTCCATTTTCTGCGACTTCATTGGCAAGATGAAGGACGAGGAGAATGTCGGCAAACTGGTGCACATCGTGTCTGACATCATCACGGGCACCATAAAGTGAGTCGTGTTGTTGTTCTGTAGATGCAGATTGAAGAAGATTTATTCAGTTTATTTAGTTGGTAGAATAAATTGTTAATTAATTTGCAAATACTTTGTCAATATTATATCTATACTTACTAACTGTGTTTGCATAGTGATACACTATAGCTATATATATATATATGAAATGTAACTTTATATAAATAACTATGCCCTTCGGTATATACATAGCAATAGTGTAATATATATATATATATTTTCTCATCTTGATGAAACATTCACGAGACGTCAACATTCATTTATATTTCCATCGTTCCAGCCTCTACCACTCCCCCTGCTACATCCCGATGTGGTTGTTCGGATCCAGGATCCTCATCCAACTCGTTCAAGAGACAGGGCAGTTCATCCAAGTTCTGCCCATAGTTCTTGAGGTGAGTCGATAATAAAGGTTCACGTACTGGCTCAGTCAGGTGCATTGCCCTCAACAGACTACTTGGTCAAATGTATTTATTAATAATCTGAAATGTTAATATATAAATAAAGCAACTTTTAATGATATCTTAGCTATTGAATTTATCACAAATTCATAATCAATAATTTGCATCCATAAACAACAAACTTCATCAAAACTGTGACTAAACCATGGTTATGCTGTCCACGGGGTTCCATCTAATCGCAGACTCGATCAATTTGCATTTGAATTTACTTTTCATCCTCTCTTCAGCCCCTCAAGACGAAACTGTTCGACAAAACTCCGAAAGTTGGAAAGATGAAGTCGTGCATATTTTCCGTCTGCCTCAGGATGAACAGGAAGGAACTCAAGGAGAAGGCTTTCCAGGTCTGCTAATTAAATACTAATTTAATTATTATTATTATTATTATTATTATATACTAATAATTATTATTAAATACTAATTTAATTATTCATGGTTTAAATTATGTTAGGCAAATAATTGAGATTGGGCAACAATTTCAATATGATTGTTTGGCATGGCTACTGCCTATTGGCTTTTTGCTCGAAATCAATTTTATTCGGAAATGATTAAATGAATGAATATTGACTTGTATTTTACGACTGAGTTTGATATAGAGATGTTTAACGAATTTATTATTACTTTAGGATGAAGCCATCGAAGAGATTTTTGAACTCATCCTCACATATTCCTCATCGATGGCCCACAAAATCACATTCCCTGAACTGGTCTTTAGGGATCTGATCACTGTGAGTATTGGTATTTAGATTTTACAACTTGTAATGATTGACATTAGTAATTATTTAATTAACTGCCAGTAATAAATAATAATAACTAATAAACTAGCAAGCTGGCCCAGTGGATTGCATTCATGTACAACCCACAATGCCATGGAATGCATTACAATACAATAAACATAAGAACATAGTTCAATACAAGGTTTCCACCTATAAAAAAGTTTTCTCCAGATGTAATAAATGGTTCAAGTTAACCTGCACTACCTTAACCATGGAGTTACAGATGTAGTACTGTACAATATCTAGATATTTATGTATCAACATACCTGTTTTAATAAACATATTAGCAATAGTTTTATGATCAATTTGAGGTTATCTTGTTGATCTTACCTAAGTAGCGCTATATAAATGATTTTAAAGAACACATTATTATAAGACATGTTAATTCACTAAATGCAATCTGGACAGCATTGAAATTATTGAATCATCTTAATCAGCTCAAAGATTACATCAGAACGAGCAGGGCCCAGGTCTACGTGAAGAAGTTCAAACAACTCCTCGAAAAGATCCAAACGAGGTGCAAGGAGGTCGAGAAAATCAGAAACTCAGAGGGCATCGACCTCAGAAACCTGGATGCAATCGTCAGTTTTGATTATAGTTCTGATTAATTAATTAATGGAGAACAATTGCAATAACGTTTGAGATGAAAAAGGATATGTAGTCTATATATCCAATATAGCTTATATATTGTTGGTAGTATTGATGGTTTAAATTTGTTTTGGTAATTTGGTAAGTCTGTCATGGTGAGTAAATTATACTCGTCAATAGTTAGTGGAGGTTCTCATTGTGTAACGTGTTCCACATTTTGTCGTCTGATTTTTTTACATTCGACTAAGATCTTTAATTAAATAATTGCTGTGTAAATATATTGTTTTAAAATACTATTAACATCATAATTTCGTGCTTAAAGGCAGAACGAGAAAAGAAACTGAAGGAGGAAGGATGTGAGCTCACCAAGTTCTGTGAGTGTTGGATCAAAACCAGACACAGGATCCTCGAGCTCCAGGCATCCAATAAGGATCAGGTGGGACAACACTTGTTTGGACAATAATAATAATTATAATTATAATAATAATAACAATAATAATATTTATAATAATAATAAATATATTTTGAAACTCTTATTATACTTTGCAATTGCAATAGTAAAGAACATGTTTTATGGTAATGATAATAGTAATACCTATACCATTAGCATAATTTATTAATAATAATAATTACTATTTCACTTTTTTATTTTATATAATTACGAGTTCATAGAATATTATTCATCATGGCATCCACCAATCGCATGAGCTTTTTTAATTGGGGGTCTGGTTAGACCTTCGCTTAATCATCCAATCTCTTGCCTCGATACAGATCTGCACGGACGACCTGCCAACCATAACTCGTCCCGAGCCCAAGAAAGCTACAGAGGAAGACAGGGAGAGGTTCAAATCCCTCTTCAAATTTGGTGACGATGACAACGAAGATGACGATAGTGATGATGACGATGATGAAGAACATGATGCAGATGTGGCACGGTGGGTTGAAATATGTAGCTACTTTGTAATCATTTTCCCGTAACTTTAATTGATTAGATGTTTTCAATGCCTTTCAAATTAATTTAATTTCTTTAATATAACATAACGCAATGTAAGCATTAGAAAATTAAAAAAACAACTTTAATCTGCAGCCATTTACTAATAGCATTTTACATTTATACTTTATTATATTATATTATATTTGTTTTCAGATTCCAAATGAAAGATACCAAATCCATCAAGAAATCTGCAAAGTAATTGAATTTTCAAACCACTCCTCAAGATATTGATTATTTTTAATTGAGAATTCAAATAAATTAAAAGCATTAATTCCTAACTGAAACTATTATTTGCAAGCATCAATGACCTTTCTGATTAAAACAATACATTTCTCTCTCCACCACCAGGAATGAAAAAGTGAAAGCATCGAAGACAAAAGCTAAGAGTGAAGAGGATGAGTACAGGTGAAGCCTTTCTTTGTGTTTAATTAAACTTATTTTCATTAATTAATGCCGACCAATGGGAGCGTGGTGTGATGTCCGACATGTGGCAATAACTTCTATAATAACTATTATTAGCTGTTTCATATTCACATTTAAAATGGTAATATGTTTTATTCATAATAATGCTTGGATTTAAAAATTATAAATCAAATATTTCTTTGTTTCTATGTATATATATATATATATAAGTTGCAAGCTTAACCAATTAAAAAACTAAACAATTTTTGAATATTTTTCAGTGATTTTGATGAAGATGAATTAGAAAGGCTAGCCAGGTCACCCATCAGTGGTGATGATGATGATGATGACGACGGTGGTGATGATGACGACGATGACGAAGAAATCGATTTGGAAGATGATGATGAGCATCCTGACGTCGTTAAGGAACTGAACTTGGATGAAGAGGAAGACGACGACGATGGTGATGACGATGAAGATATGGAATATGATGATGATGATGACGATGACGATGATGATGACGACGACAGCGATGATGACGAATAATTTAGCTTCGCGCATTATCATTGCCAAATAAAGGACTCTTTCTGAAACCAATATGTTTTTATGTTTTATGATTAGATACAATTGATTTAAAAGGTTTACATAGTTTAAACGTTGTATCTACTTTTCAAATAACGACATCGTTCCAAATAATGGGTTCAGAAAGGTACAACCTTTGAAAGATCAAACAAATAATATTTATCTGAGAATTTTTACATTGCTGGCATTTCTGACCAAACCGAGGCCAAATTGGCCAGCTAAGTTGGATACTTTGGGCTAATAAAAGTTTATTGTATTTTAATCCTCAATTACGTCTTCTATTAATATTAATGTATTAATATTCGAATCATAACGAGTATTTTTGTGAAATAAGATAATCTTTGATATTTATTATCAATCAATTCGCCTTTTA
This sequence comes from Whitmania pigra, assembly GCA_021613335.1. NCBI lineage: Eukaryota > Metazoa > Annelida > Clitellata > Hirudinida > Haemopidae > Whitmania > Whitmania pigra. The sequence continues at coordinate 2,253,419 of JAJTWR010000182.1, read as the reverse complement.
AAAAACTAACTATTAAAAACTATTCAATATCGTTGGTAGTGCTGTCAATGGGCCAATGGCGATTCGGCATACTAGATATACATATTATCATTTGGAACAGCTAATCTAAATACTGAGTAAGTCACATAATCTTTTCATTGCTTAATTTACTTAAAAAAATTATGTTTTGTTACGAATATTTTGGTAAGATATGTTTTAAGATAATTAATTTTTTAAGATAATTAAGTTTTTATCATCAGAAAGTACTCAAATTAATAAAGTCAAAAGTCTGAAGGATATACTCCTGGAAAGATCTGTAGTTAATTTCGACAAAGTATTTTTTGACTTGGACCTAAATAAGAGAAACGGTTTGACCCATCATCCTTTAATCTTAATTTTTCTATTTAACGTTACATAGATTTATGTATTCAATTAATATATTTTACTTCTAATATTAAAAAAAAGAATCTGTTTGCCCATGGGAATGTTTGAATTTATCCAATCAAAGGCAACAGAAATTTGTTGGCCAATACCTCACGAGTATTTGAAAGTCTGCCTCTCAAACAGGAAGGCTTTAAACTGGACGAACGTTAATTTCTCATATGGATTGTTGTGCGAAGAAGACTTACTCAAAGTCAAATCTGATTTTCCTGTGAAGCAGTTGTCTTTTCGAACAAATCGAATGACAAATGAAATGGTGAATTTCATCGAAAAAATTGCCCCAAACATTGAAATCCTTGAGATCATGAATGATTTGCCAAATATATCTAAAAAAGGCCCGTGAGTAATAGAAAATTGGACATCATAATTCCAAAAATTAATATTACTGTAACTATTTTTATTAAAGCGCTCCTGAAGTCATTTTGCGTAGACATGATCCAATAAGATTTCCAAAACTGCAGAAACTTTTCATTGACACTTGGGCCATGCCTCCCAATTTACTTCAACGCTTTGACTTAAAATCGTGTTCCGAATCCTTAAAACATCTAAGCTTACACGACATTCGCAGTTCTTTTGACCTCTTTAAAACCTTGTTTTGCTTATTTGTTGAATCTTTCAAATGTCTCCAAAATCTGCAAATCCTTTCTATGACAGGGCGCTATGATTATCCAGAATTATTGGATGTCATTGGTATTGGAAGAACTTTTCTATTTAATGAAAAATTACCCATCCTTCCAGGACATTAGATATTCTTGATATAAAATTCAGCAATCATAACAAAATTCGAATACTCGTTCTACCGAAGCTCAGGAATATTCAGTTGCACTTCTACGATTTGAGGTAAAATTTCTTTATTTGACCATACAATCCTCTTGGGTTTCCAACTAGCTTATTGAAAGTCACTTTTAAACAGTAATAAACTATAGCACGACATTGTGAGTTCTAAACATTGTCACCCATTTTGTTAAACAGCGATGAATTAAGGTATTTAAAAAACAGAAAGTTGGATTTTGTGAGCACCTATTATCCTATTCCCAAAGAACTAAGACATTTATCAAAAAGGGTATGTCTTAAAGTGGCACATATGAAATGTTAATAGAAATTGGTTATTTGATTAAACTGTTAATTGATTTATCAATTCCTTCAGATTGGTGCAATTAAATTGGGAGGATTTGGAATGATACTTAACATTCTTGAACATTCAAGCAATTTAACTGCCTATCTGGAATTCACCGGTAGCATACCCAAAAATCTTGTTTTCAGGGAACCTGCATCAAGGCATATCCCAGCTCCCGAACTACAAAAATATGAACGGGTTTGAAATTAATAACCCGTGAAGGGTCTGATTCTTTTATTAAAATAACATTTTTATGTTACAGTTTATTTTGGTGCATACAAGATGGAATTACAATAAGATTGAGTGTAACCTGATGTAAGTGACTTTTGTTATTTTTAGTTTTATCATCGTCATCATTATTATTTAACTGTCATTGTGACAGACTGATGTATGGCACACGTTCACAATTGGCTATATTCAAATTAAGTGCAGTTCGCAAATATTTTGTAATACATGGTTTCATGTGCTTTCAATTATCGTTAGTATTATGTAGCGAGGTTTTTCATTACCCTCGCATACTACAATACTGTTCTTTGGAGAAGTAACGGGCAAAAGCCAACTCGCAAACATCTTCTTTCAGTTCTACAGAAATTATCAGGATAGTGGGTTAAGGTTGGGATTGGGATAGGGATGGAGTGAGATACCAAAAGTCTGCTCGAAAGACGGCCTTTCACATGTCCAACAATCGAATAGTACCTCTAAAGAGTTTTCATACCTTTATCAACTCATAAATTTGTGGAATTAGATAATCATATCACATAAAATCATGTTTTGGAGATAAAATATTTTTAACATTATTAACTTATAATTTTAATATTTCATTTTTGTAAAACTTAGAAATATGTTCAAATTGCTGAGAATTGTCAAATGTTGTTTGTGAATCACTCAGTGAACAGTTATTTAACGTAGTTCCCCTTTAATTCTGTAATAAAGACTTTAATAATCTAACTAATGATTGTGCTACTTATTGCTTGAATTTTTCTTTTTGTACAGGCAATATCTTGACAAGTACTGGAGCCAAGCATTTATTGTGTTAGTTTCGGTCAACAGTGGCGGATTTGAGGGGGGCATTAAATCTATTGTAATTTAAAATTTATTAAAATTATAGCAATTATTTCAATAAATTACCATGCCCCGCCCCGACCTAAATCGGCTCACTGTTTCCAGTGCGTGGCCCCCGCCAAAGTGTCTTAGATCCGCCGCTGAATGAAGGATCACTTGCTAACTAATCTAATTATTTTGTAGCCAATACGCTAATCTAGTCGTAAATTCAGCTCGACATACAAAGGTAAAACGACAAATATTAAGAATAATATTAATAGTAGACATAGCAGTTTAAGAACAAATACGATTATTAAATTCAAATTCAAATTTCGAACAGAAATCACACGAGCTCTGTCTACTGTGGTTCGTTGAACTGGTTAGTAAATATTGACAAAATTGGCGCCTCTGACGCTTGCTTATATCGCCTTACAATTTAACTAATATTATTATAATTAATAATACAAATAAATGCATAAGAAGCATAAATATTTCATGAAAAATTTACATATTTATTCTGTCGAACAGATGAAATCCAAACGCTTGAAGACCACCATGTTAGACTTTATCATTTTGAATCCAAGTTCCGCCTTGGCTAAAATGTATTTGAAGCACCTTATAACACCTGCAACTTTGAATATTGATCATAATGCAAGAAACTTTGCAGGAAAAAGTAAAGTAAGTTTTAAGACATCTCGTTTAGGAATGCACTTGTATCTTTGTCATAAAATATTTTTTAATGTTAATTGTCAGTGATATAATATTACGACATAGAGGCATATTTGTTAAGAGAATCTAGTGATTGATTTTGAAAATTTTGGCAGTTTATTAATACATTCGAAGTCATCTCATTGGAGCGGAACTTGTTGCGAATAAAAATTGGAACAAGATGGTATTTTCACTCGCTAGGAATACCTCAATTTTGCAAATTAATTTTTGATACATAAATAAAGAGTTTTGTAGTCAATTTATTGTTAAAACAAGACTGAATATGTTCAACGGATTTAGCAAAAAAATAAGACATTTTGGATTTTACCTGCCAGACAATCCTAAGATTAAGGATTGGCTTCTCAATAATGTTGGTCCAGATTCAATAATCACAATTTATAGAGTTATCTTTGAAATTACCGCTGAGTTTTCAAACAAATATAATTTACATTATTCACAAAATTGCAATTAATTAATATTCGATAATGGATAACTAAAACTTGAATATCAGCCGGATTTTGTCGATAAATTCTTTTAACGTCATTTTTTTGTTAATGTTATTCCATTTCTACGTGCAAGAATCGACAACATCAATTTGGTCCATATACATATGTCCATGTATGTCCAAACCAATTTCAGCTGCAAAGGTTTTACGAAAGCGAATTGATGCATACCGGACCAGTGTTTCATATTTCTTTTCAAAATCAATGCATGGCTTTTGTGTTGCCCTGTAACAATTAATCGAACTAGACAAAAAATGCAAAAAATGCTCGTTATTATTATTATTGCCGTTGTCTGATTATCTCTGATTCAGAGAGTGGCATATATCCTTAAAATGTGTATCCGAATGTTCTTGTTATCCGCAAAGCGATATAGTAATTTTTAAAGTGTTGAGATAATAGTAAAATCAGAAAGCGAAATTAAATATGAAGAAATTTTTTTTTGCGATCTTAACTTTAAATCTAATAATATATCTGATTTTTTGGCAAAAAGGAAATTCTGTTTGCAAATATGGAAATTGGGAAACGTCCGATCGTGACATTTTAAATGGAGATTCTGAAAATACAGAAGAACTTGCAAATAAACTATTGCCCTTTCGCAAGATAACAACTAGTAACTCGAAAACTAATCGCATGAGTTCTTCTCAAAATCCTACTTTGGTCATTTTTACAACTTTCAAAGCGATTTCAGAGCATCACAGATTGGCTCACAGATTGATTATCTCAAATTGGAATTCGTTTGGTGGAGCAATCAAACCAGTTCTGTTTGCAAATCTCAGCGGTCTCGGCAACATCAGTCGAACGGACCCTGAAAATGTTTTGGTTTTAACGGCATTAGAGAAGGGTTGGGATGTTTTGCCACTTAAGTCTGCCAATTCTTATGGAACTCCTTACTTGAAGCCAATGTATGAGGAAGTTTTTAAAAAATACGATGCTTCTTTTTACGGATATGCCAATGGTTAGATGTTTGTTCAATTTGCAATTTATTGTATTTAATATATTGGATTTTTAAATATACATTGTTGAATAATTTATTTTTATTAAACTGCTTAAATATCAGGTGACTTATTATTCACTGATGAGCTTTTAAAAAGTCTAGAATTTTTGGAATCACTACTGAAAAAAAAACTCAGTAATAACGTTCTCTTGGTTGGACGAAGAACTGATGTTCAATTATTTCAAAACTTGTCTTCAATTTCCTCCAATAATAACACGAAAGAATTAAATTCAAGCATTTTCATCAATGATTTGGAAGTTTACGAAAATTATTTCAACAAATCAAATCTTCCAGAACTTGCAAAAAGGGGTATCCTAAGAGAGGATGTTGCCATAGATTACTTTTTTTTCAGCAGAGAAAATTCTACCTTCAATTGGTCAGCAATAGCAGATGTTGTTGTTGGCAGAAGGGCATATGATCAGTATCTTATTGCAATGGCTATCAGGTTTAACGTGAACACCATAGATTTAAGCCAAGTTGTACTGGCTGCTCATCTTTCGAAAGCGGGAGTTCTAAATACCGGGTTCTTTAACGTGGATACGAATTTCAACTTGCAGGCTATTGGAAAATTTTCTTACAGTGGTGGACGAACAAGTACCACTCGTTACTTGTTACAACAAAATGTTTCATCTTCTGAGATCCTGCTATCAGAACGCAAGAAAAAAATAGTTGCCAAGGGTTGATAAAACATTATTGTTTTTGTGTTCCACCAGTTGCTGTCGTTGTTTCGCTTGTTTTTGTTTTGTTTTTGTTTGTTTGTTTGTATACTCACTTTGTGTTCACCCGTCGGTTATTAACCTTTTAGCTCCCAACAATCATGATTTTGGCTCATTTATAAAAAAAAATGATTTATTAGCGTCCGTTGCATAGCCATATGATTAGGAAGACGCTCATTTATGTCGGCAAACATTTTTTTTATAGGAAATGTTAAGTATTTTATGGAGAGTTCATAAGCAACTGATAAATCTGATAAATATTTATAAGTGAATAAAATTATTAATATTATCAGCATTAAAATTTATGTTAAAAACTGAGGTTTTTTCTGATTTTTGAAATTAATTGTAAAATGTCTTACAAAGGAAAGATTTCGCAGGGATAGGCATATTTATGTTGTCAAATAGTCCTGTTTTGGTGCTAGTATGCGATTGAATAATATTTGCTAGCTTGCTTACGAGATAAGTACACGTTTTGGACTATGTTCCACTTGTGGAACTTTGGGCGGTTCTCCTCAGCACACGTGGCCACACATAGAAATTTAAGAGCGTTCAAGTATTTCTTTTGAAAAACTTCATGTTATTTATTACTTTTAAAACAAAAACTAGTTGATTTAAGGCATAACTATATACTTTTATTTAATTATATAATTGTACTATATCAATTTTATTTAGAAATTGTAAATTAGTTTGAGGTTTTAAATTTAATTTTTTCATTTTTAATTGGTCGGGGGTTGTACGGATTCAAACTCCTTTAATTATTATTAACGTAATAAATATTACCCTGTTAGTGCACGTGTTTAGCAAAGTACCTTAACTTGCTCATATTAAGGTGGCCAAAACACCTGTATGGCTGGATGAACAGTGCCCTGCTAAAGTATGCAATCAAGTTTTCACTTACAGCATCAGCTATTGTTGCGTTCATTATAAGATATGATACATTACTATGGGCATCATCGAGCCAAAATGTTGCTCGGGCTCAAGCAGATTTTATGTAAGAATTCGTTTATTAATTAATTAATTAATTAATTTTTAGGTTATTCTCTATTCTCGGTATGGCAACATTTAACTTAAAAGTGAAAACTTAAATGAACCTTAAATTGTTTACATTTCTACATTAATCAGAGTTATCAAGATTATATAATATTCTTTGTCACTTCTTAAGGAGCAAACATATTGATTATTTCCAGATCCCATTCGAGAACAATTAACATGCAGTTGACTTTGGTCATGGACTCTAAGAAGTAATTCCATCAATCTTCAACGATTGGTCATGATTAATCGTCATTGCAAAGACCAAATAAAAAGGAAAAGTATGTTTGAATATAAATATGATGTTGTCAGCATTTATTGGAATCCTTGAAATGAAAACTTCGGGGCCTTTGTCAGTGGCATAACTTCAAACGGCAGACCTCCGCAAAAAAAATCAAAATAGGCCCCTTCAGGAGTTGAAGGGTTATGTGTAACTTATAATGTCGAATTACCAAAAAAATCGCAATGCACGACAAAATTAGATTATGAAATGTTAAAGTTTGAATTTACGCAATATTGAAGAGTTATAATTTTTATAACATAAAATTACATTAATTTATAGTTGTTTATATATAGGAGACTAGTGTCTATGTGGTAAACCACTCCTAATTTTTTAACTCAGTATCCAAATTTCGATAGTCGTATTTTAAATACTTCTACCGAATCTGAATATATTGTTTGCTCATCGAGCTTATTCCAAAGATTAATTACTCTGGTGCTGAATTAATCATTCTTTAGAGTTCCCTATAAGATCGCATAGCCGCTACTGTAGGGTCCTAAAATTTCATGCTATTTCATATCAGTCATTTTGTTTCACGTTTGTCACTATGGTAATGGAAAAGCAAAATAAAAAATAATTTAATAACGGTGTTGCCTGTCTGTTAGATGTTCATTGCTGATACATTGAGAACTATGTATGTTATAAACAGAGCAGTCGAAAGAGGATAAGGGGGAAGTGCCCTGAATTAAATCCAGTGCAATCGGATAATTTAAATGTCTTTTCTTTGCTCGAACTTGCAAATGAAAGTTGACAGAAAGGCATGACTTACGATTTCATTCAACCATTACCATATTAAATATGTTAATTAAAATGGTTGCAACTTCTTAATATCATATCTTAACTTATATATTCCAGAAATTTCTTAATTTTATCGTTTCGTTAAAAATATAAAACTTATAATTTTAATGTGATTAACGGAGAAATATAAATCAGTAAAAATTAACAGGTAAGTAAATTTCTAATTTTTTGGTTTTCGATTCTGGACGTACCCCCATCGCAGTTGCGGACCCTGTGGGCCCATGGTTATCCCACTGATGGTTTGAGGATATTAAAAAGACCACAACGATAACAGTAGGAGCTAATTTGATGTGGAATAAACTTTTTTTATTGGACGAGGCCTGGTCACGTGCGATTGTTTTGCATTTTCAGACGCCATGTTGGATAGTAGGCTGTTGTTGTTGTATGTGTTGGCCTGATATCCTGTACGCTGCTTATAGGTGCAAGGTGCATCGAAATTTGTGCTTTAATTTGTAGATAAATCTGCAGGATTATTTCCTAAGAATTTACTGGCAACTCTGTGGATTTGTTTCGGATTTTAACTTACTTCACTGCGTTGGTTCGGTGTTTGCTAGTTTTAAGTACAAGTACAGACGAAGTACATATTTTCGAGGACAAAATATTTTTTGCACCGAGGAAGATCATGGTAAGTTTTAGATTTGTTTGAGTGAATTTTTTTGTATTTGTCAGAAGAAATTCAAGTTTAATGGAAGCGTTTATCAATTAGTTCCTCAAACTCTAATTTGTGTTTGCCTAGTTGCTACAATCGTAGGATTAGTACTGATGTACTTTTATGACTGCACTAAATTGCCAAATGTGCAGTTTCCAGGCATAATTTAATGAATAAGCAATTAGATATTTTAAAAAAGTATTCTAAAAAAGTTAAACAATCTAATATTGTTTATTTGTTATTTCTAATGATACAACGCACTGGCTTTGCTTTCAGTTTGTGGAATCATAAGTTTTGAGTCCTGCCAGACATACAGACCAATGGCCAAAGACCAGAAACAACCTTCAGGCAGGACACTTCAGTGCATCTTGTACTTTTTGGATGATTCTGATGCTGAATTTGAGATTGAAGTTAGTCAAATTCTAATCTAACTTCATTATGCAATCGTTTGAATTTTGTGTTCTTGAATTTTTATTTAGCTAATTACTAATTATTTAAGTTACAAGAGCTAAACAATAATTGGTTGTATTAGCTGAGACGGTTGTGTAATTGGTAGGAAATGTTATGTTAATTAGCGGTTATGTTATTTATCATATTATCTACTTGCAAAATTTTTATCATTTGAATCAACAAAATGGGCATATTTCAATGTTTCTGTTATCAACAACATTTAATAGCTGCACTACAAAACATAATTTACTGTTTGAATGAAGATTCTTTAAAGTCTCTGGAATGAAATGCTAACACTGTCGTCTGAGACTCAAAGGGAAAGCTATCATTATCATTACTTCTGACAAGTTAAGAAGTGCTTAGTAACCAGAAATGATGTCACTTCAGCTGTTAAATGAATCCCATTAGGAAGAGCTTGGTTGCTACTAATTGTTCCTGACTGAACTCATGAATATTGATGGGCTTAAAGAGAGAATCTTGATTGGTGAAGAATTTGAAGGGACTGTGGCATCTATTAAGTTGAACATTGTTGGCTCACTGCCAACATTTCAATTCCTACTCATCCAATAGAGTCATACTTTCTTGGCAATTGGCAAATCTTGGAACCAAGCTGTTTTTAAGCAGCTATGGAATTAAAAACCACTAATTTACTGGTAATAATGACATAACAAGTAATTTCAATAACTCCAATTTAAATAAGAATAATAATATTAATTCTACTACTACTACTCATAATAATAATAATAATAATAATAATAATTAATATTAATAAATAATAATCTTAATATTAATAAATAATAATCTTAATATTAACTACAACAACAATAACATCAATAAATAAATTTTAGCACTCGACTTTCGCATTGTTTCTCGTTACTCAATGGCATTGCTCAGAGCTTTAATTTTTAACGATTAAGTTTTAATTGCTTTACATGCACTATGCGACATTATGTGCTCTAAAATCAAGTCAAACTTTATCATTGATTGATTGAGTGATTGATGTTGCACGACTGAGTGATTGAACGATGGACTGATGGTGGTTGACAGAAGAGAGACAAAGCACAGGTGTTGCTGAACAAAGTGTTCGACCATCTGGACATCAACGAGCGGAGGTACTTTGGACTTCAGTTCGTCGACTCCGTGTCTCCAGAGGAGAATGTTGGTATTGTTGTTTGTTGGTATTGTTGTTTGTTGGTATTGTTGTTTGTTGGTATTGTTGTTTGTTGGTATTGTTGTTTGTTGGTATTGTTGTTTGTTGGTATTGTTGTTTGTTGGTATTGTTGTTTGTTGGTATTGTTAGTGTTTTTTGTCATTTAGAATTACAACATTTTTATTGTCTTCGTTGTTGTTGTTGTTGTTGTTGTTAAGGTTTTTATTGTCCTTGTTTATTTTTTTTTTCAACAAATTTCAATAAATGACCACCAATAGAGATATTTGAAGCCAAACCACGAATAGGAGAGTAGAAGTCCTCGATATTAATTTGTTTTAAATCGTTAATTTATTAATTTATTCATGCTTATTTACATTCTACCATTAGACCTATAAATAAAATTATTAAATAACTAAAAAATTAATTATTAAATTATTAAAGTTAAATAAAATTAATTCACCATTTTGCCACCTCCACGAGAATTATTATCTTTATTTTTATTTGATTGAATTGATCAGATCAGACTAACTTGCTGCCACATTTAAATGGAAAATTTGTTTGCAAAAAAGAAAGTCATTACCATTCATGGTCAGGTGTTAGAATGTTTACGTTTCATTGTTTACAAAGTGCTTTTAATAACCTTTACTCAAGGGAGAAGAGCTTTGAGTTGTTATTCGTAGGTGAGCATCATCATCATCATCGTGATGGTGGTATGATCACGTCATAGCTGTCGAATTCGTCATCATAATCATTATCATCGTTGTAATATTATCATCATCATCATCATCATCATCATCATCATCATCATCATCATCATCATCATAAGAAACTAAGTCTCTAAATAATGATTCATAACATACTCATGGTTAAACCCAGAGCTCCAGTTGTTTGTGCGATTCTCCCATGTCGTTATCACATCTTCTCTTTTGCTGTTGTTGTTGTTGTTGTTGTTGTTGTTGTTTTTAATGAACAATAATTGGGACCACTCTTTTGTTTTATATATTCTTTTTATAACTTTATAATTTGAGAGGTTTCCATTTAATTTTATTGATTTTTGTTTTTTTCTTCTTGAGAAATTCTGCTTTCAAAACGAGTTTTTGGGTGGTTTTGACTTCATCATCGATAACTCTGCCGATAAATCGTCGTTGTCATCACCACCACCATCATCATCATCACCATTATCATAATCGTTCTTCTCTTTATCATCACGATCAACTGCAACAACAACAAAAACATTGTCATCATCACCACGAACAACAACAACACCAAGAACGTAGTCGTTACTATCATCACTATCAACAACAACAACAACACCAAGAACGTAGTCGTTACTATCATCACTATCAACAACAACAACAAAGTAATCATTATCATCGTCATCATCATCGTAATCATCATCACCGACGTCATAGTCGTCGTAATCTATAGCACGTTCAAATCATCTTGATAACAGAGTGATTCCTAACCATCATTGGTCAGGAATTTAGGAATCATCGTCGTCGGAAACATTTCCAGCAATCAAACACGCAAATGATTCAATCCTGCGTTCCTTCCTTCCTTCTTTCCTTCCTTCATTCCTTCCTTCTTTCCTTCCTTCTTTCCTTCCTTCATTCCTTGATAAAATGCCGATTAAGTTTCCGTCGTCGTTTTAATATTTTTGGCTCCTAGATACGTAGATCCTGTGTTCGATTCCCAAACATAAAGCTCTTCATCATCACCATCATCACTATCATTATTATCATCATTATCATTATTGTCTTGATCGTAATCGTCGCTACCATTGTTATCATCATCATCTTAATCATCATCACCATCATCACTATCATTATTATCATCATTATCATTATTTGCTTGATCGTAATCGTCGCTACCATTGTTATCATCATCATCTTAATCATCATCATCACCATCATCATTATTATTATTGTCTTGATCGTAATCGCCGACGCCATTGTTATCATTTTCCTCATCTTAGTCATCATCATCATCATCGTCGTCATCGTCATCTTCATCATCTTGAAATTGAAATATGAACTTCAAAAGTGGACATAAAAACTTAGAATAAATTTATCATGTAATATTTATTTTTAATCATTATTTTAATTATTAATTTAACAGTATTAATTGTTAATATAATTGTTATTGTTACTAGAATATTAGCAGCAATAATAATAATAATAATAATAATAATAATAATAATAATAATAATAATAATAATAATAACCATAAACCTATTCCCGTAATACTTCTTGTTGACATAGAAATATTCTCCCATCAACAACGTCATCCTACGAACCACCAATCTCTTTGCCATGACAACGGGCTTGACGATGATGGCGTTATGACGACGATAATGATTTCCATTAATCCGACTAGTCATTCATTTACTTGGCTCGATTCCCAGCTTCTTGTACATTTATATTTATTTATTTATATCTCTCAATCTTTCTCTTTCTATCCTTCCTTCCTTCCTTCCTTTCTTCACCATCTCTCCTGTGATGGAAGTCCCTTCGATGACGTCACACCTTCCTCCTGATGAATGGAATAGCTCGTCGTGGCTTCTCAGACTTAATTGGTTCTCTTGCCTGAGATGATGATGATGATGTCTACGTGATGACGATTATGGTGATGATGATGACGATGATAATGGTAGCGATAACGATGTGATGATGATGATGATGATGATTATGGTGGTGATGATGACTGACGAGATTCGTTTACGTTTCTCACGAATATGGCGACATACATGGTGAGTGAATTAGTCAATTCGGTGATGTCATCACGAAGACGACAGATGTCGTTGTGCTTAAAGTCGAAAATGACTTTCAACGATGGTCACTGATGCAACAAGTGAAAATTGATGACGACGACAGAGATGAGTACGATAAATGTGCCTATTCACTCTTCATTGATGGCCATTGATTACTGATAAGAGTGAGGACGGTGTCGATTATGATTATGATTACGATTACGAGGGTGTTGATTATGATTACGAGGACGCTAGCTAATGATGATGGCGATGGTGATGATGATGATGATGATGATGATGATGATGACTACGACTATGATGATGACTGTGGTGGTGATTATATTTTTTTTAGATAGCAGGTTCTCAGGTAAAGGAGCGAGTCTTAATCATCGTCATCGCATCCGACGAGTTTATGATGTCAGTGTTACGTAGCTGTTATTAACTATAATAATGATAATCGTAATCATCATCATCATCAATGCACTTGTTATTATTATTATTATTATTATATTATTATTATTATTATTATTATTTTGATGATAATTGATAACGATGGTGATGATAATGAGCTAAATAACAATTGTAATAGTAATAATAATGTAATAGGTATATGAACCAAATAGCAACAATAATAATAATAATAACATTAATAATAATAATAATAATAACATTAATAATAATAATAATATTAATAATAATAATAATAATATTAATAATAATAATAATAATAATAATAATAATAATTACAATAACGGCAGCAGTCTGGTGGCTGCTTTTCAGTGCTTGTTGAAATGGTTTAGGCGTGAACGTTATGCGCCAATGACGTGGGAATTATCGGATGCTTGTAATAGCAACATTTGTGTTTGTAATGGGATCATAATAATATTATAATGACTATCTAATGTGACCATTATAATATTATAATGACTATCTAATGTGACCATTATAATATTATAATGATTATCTAATGTGACCATTATAATGCTATAATGTTCGTATTAGGATATTACGGTGATTACACTACAATGACCTTGTTATGTGTATTTGACTGTAATGTAGCATGGGTACGCTTTTATTGCTGCTATTATTATTATTGTTTTATTGTTATTGTTATCATCATCATTGCTATTGTTATCATCATCATTGCTATTGTTATTATTATTATTATTATTATTATTATTATTATTATTATTATTATATTATTATTATTATATTATTATTATTGTTATTATTATTATTACTATTGGCAAAATTGAGATTAGTAATTTTATTATTATAAAGCAGGAGACTGTTAACCCCACCTATTCACATCTTTCACATGTACCTTTCACCTATTCATCATTCACATGCATCATCCATTCATCATTCACATACATCAACCATTTATCATTCACATGCATCATTCACACATACATCCACTCACCTTTCACACTTCCTATCCATTCATCTTGTCCGCCACGCCACATGAATGCGAATAATCGACAGGCCTAACTTTGGCGTCGTCTCCTGTCGCTGACTGGGTTTTGAACACTAACCCCGGGGTCTTGCAAGTCTAGTCTATTATTGTTAATTGCGGATATGATAATGATAGCAATGGTTGGTTATGGCAATAATGATTATGACCCATGATAATAGTAGTAATTGTAATAACAATAATAATAATAGTAATAATAATAATAATAATAATAATAATAATAATAATAATAAAAGGTAATATGATAATGATAAATAATAATAAAGGTTTTGTTACAGTTTATGATGGTACCGTTATCGATCATCATTATCATAATTGCCATCATCATCATAGCCACCACCACAAGCACCACCATCATCATCATCATCATAATACGGCATCCCATTTGCAGACGAGCGCTTGTTCACAATTGGCTCTCATTGCATGTTCTGTCGTTCATAATGATTTGCAGCCTTAACTGAGTGTGTGTGACAACGTAATAATTGTCTTGTCAACAACTGATACAATGCAATACAATGCGATACAACGAATATTCGCATTTATGTGCATGCTGAACATTCTTGTTCTGTTTCTTTTTGGCTTTACATTTTGTGAATACAACTATGAAGATGATAATGATGGCGATGATTATGGTGATGGTGATGATGGCCATGATGACTGGTGTTGTTGTTGGTGATGATTGTGATGATTATGACACATTATTGATGATAATGATAATAATTTTTCCGTATCAACGTGAAGTTTTACACCCACCACAAAAAATAATGACAGATAATATAGTGATTATAATTATTACTAACCAACGCTATCAATGTAACGTTCATACTCTTTATCGTGACCATTTTTATTTGAATTAATTTTTAATCGATAAACTTGTATTATTTGATCTCACCACTTGATCTACTTGGGTTGGTTGGCTCTGTCACGCTTTTGTAAATGAATCACTTCATCTGGAGCTCAGGTTCACGTAGATGACGTCATTTGTTTTCATCCATGCCTGGTACATCAGTAGCTTTAATCTCCGCTCTGTGGAGGGTGCGTTTTTGTTTCTAGATGACGAGAATGATCTTATTATAATTATGTTGTTGTTGTTGTTGTTATTATTTTTATTATTTGCATAAAAACGTGTTAAAATCATTTATCTTTTATCATATTTTTTTTTTATAATTTAACAAATTTGCTGTCCGGATTTTGGCAAACTTATTTTTTCTTTTGAATCATTCGACAATATTAATTGTTGGAGTCACAGTGGAGATTGTTATCAAGATCATCACAGAAGATCTTTGAGTGGAGGGATGAAACTTAAAATGAATTGATTAAATAATAATTAAATAAATTTATTATTATTATTATTATTATTATTATTACTATTATTATTATTGTTATTATTATTATCAT
The DNA here is from genome assembly GCA_021613335.1 of Whitmania pigra. NCBI lineage: Eukaryota > Metazoa > Annelida > Clitellata > Hirudinida > Haemopidae > Whitmania > Whitmania pigra. Next base: position 2,237,943 of record JAJTWR010000182.1, on the reverse strand, counting down.
TATCATCATCATCATTATTATTATTATTATCATTATTATTATTATTATTATTATTATTATTATTATATTATTATTATTATTATTATTATTATTATTATTATATTTGCTTTAAGATTATTTCTGCCGAGTACTTTCTCTGGAGTATGTTTGAATGAAGAATATTTTTTAAGTTCATAAGTTGAGATTGCCAACAAAACAAAATAATAGAAGGATCTTTGTTGATGGAGATAAAATCTTTTTATTGGGTCCACAAAAACTGTTCACTGTCTGCCATTCATAATTCATTCGATTTATCTGAATTCAGTGCAAGCTGCTTAAAGATGATGAACCTAATTAATAATTTATAATAAATTCTATGTAATTTATATTAAATTCTATGTAATTTACATTAAATTCTATGTAATTTACATTAAATTATATGTAATTTATGTTAAATTCTATGTAATTTATATTAAATTCTATGTAATTTATATTATTTATTTATAATACATTTTAATGTCGCTTGCATTCAAACATTTGAATTAAATGTTTTATTTCTCCAGGCTGCAGGTTGTAGTGACATGGAACTGATGGTGAGTCCTTTTCATCCATCCATTCATCCATGTCCTTATCCATCTCCCCATAATGAATATTTTGTTTTAATTAGATAATGACAACCATTATGACTTTCTGCCTGTTTCTGACTTTAACAGCAGGCATTACGAAAAGTCAGATTCCAATTTAGGTGCCGTCGTGTGTCATGTTGAATGTCGTGTGCCTTTTTGTGTCGTCCATGTCGAATGTACATGCATGCGTGGTCCTTGGTTGTGAGGATGTATGAGTTTGCATCTTGTGCAAGGCTAGATTCGGAGATAAGCCAGCCATGCACCAATGTCAATAATGTCCTGCAGATAAGAAAAAAAACTAATAAACAATGCAGTCACTGCAGTTTCACCCTGTTTTGGATTTCCTTGTACTCCCTTGAAATGCACCCCCCAAAAAAAAGGGCTGGATGAATTGTGAATAGAATTAGGAATTGATTGCTGGTTGAAATCTTGCATTCGGATGGATTGAAGCCATACCAGATTAGCTTAGTGCAACTAAGTCGTTACGGCAGTGATGATGATGTTGATGGTGATGTTAGTAATAATAAAAGTTATAATAATAACAATAATAATAGTAATTCATCATAAGGCATTGATGCTTTAAAACGTTTAAGTGAGTAAGTTATGTGAGTAACCACCACATTCATTGCTACTGTGGAAGAATTATCGTCATCATCATCATCACCACCACCGATATAAGAATCACAACTTTTCACCTCTGCATGATAAAATTAATCATCACCGCCTGGAAATATGCTCGGACTTCCAATAAGGAGTTCTGTGCACTCATCCGGATGTTGAGATCCATGTGGAGAGGTGATTGACGCTGGATGATGATGATGATGATGATGTGATGATGATGATGATGATGATGATGATGATGATGGTGGTGGTGGTTGTGATGATGTTGATGATGATTGTGTTGGTGATGATGATTATGATGGTGGTTAGTGGTGATGATAATGATGACGACGATGGTGATGGTGTTGACAGAGATGATGGAGAGGCTTATTTCTCCATGTAAAGCACTGTGGAAGCTCAGAAGGATAAAGTTGTTCTTGGAACATGATTTGTCATTTATTTATTACATTACTTATTATTTATTTATTTGTTATATTTTTTGTAATTTATTTATTACACGATTCATAATTTGTTTACTACATAATTTGTTATTTGTTTAATTATTAAATGATTTTTTATCGATTTATTGAGTATATTTATTGAGTGTGATGTCATCAATCAACCTATTCTAAAGTTGTACGTTGTTTTAGTTCTCCTGGAGTTGTTGTTGCTGGAGCGGATGTTGTTGTGATGGTTTGTTGTTGTGATGGTTTGTTGTTGTTATTGTTGGTTGGAGTGTTAAAAGTTGAGATACTTCGAAATGTAACCTTGCCTCTGTAACCGCATTGAAATTAATTAGTTAATTTTATTAATTTTTATAATACTGTATTACTATACGATAATCAGTCTTGCAGTGATAATGCTGTCATAACCACTGACTTGATTGATGATTCAGTAATTTTTTAAATGAATTTTAATTAATTAGTAATGGAATAATTGGACAAATGAATTTTAATCAGTTAATTATTAATTGTTTACAGAGGTGGGTGGATCCAGCCAAATCTCTCAAGAAGCAGATTAAAAGTTGGTGTTGAACTGTTTCTCTTGATCATTTGCCGTTAATATTATTATCGTCATCATCAACATTATTATTATTATTATTATTATTATTATTATTATTATTATTATTATTATTATTATTATTATTATATTATTATTATTATCATCATCATCATTGAATACATAATATTTCGATGAATTCTGCAAGGTGGATTGAAGATATTTTTTACTTCTTATTTACTCTTTATTTAAAAGGTTTATTATTACTTACTAATAATAATTAATGCTTCAAGGCTCATTTTAAATTAATTTTAAATTAAAGAACAAAAGCTTGTTCGTGTTAATATTATAATTAATACTTTCCCATTACAAATTACTTCTGCATTTGGCAATAATTCATATTATTACATTATTAATTCTTCTGCCCATAATATTATAATGACATCCTCTGTCAGGCACAACCATTACCATCATCATCATCATCATCACCATTATCGTCATCATCATCATCATCATCATGGATATCAATCTTCGTTTGCCTCCATTCATCCAGTATCCTTCTCCTTCCACATCCGTTGTTTAACTTTTCCATTCAAACCACCGGAAGAAGGGATTCATTGGCATTATTTTCCACCGGAGAATAGTGGAAAATAATGGACGGCCGTTTCGAGATAATGAAGCTCCGTGGGTCGTTTAGATTTGCCGTGGTGAAGGTCGTTTCTATAAATAGAATCGTCAT
>JAJTWR010000182.1:2097500-2232500 GCA_021613335.1 Whitmania pigra | reverse complement strand
AAAGTAGTATGTTAATGGTGCTTCGTTCGTGACCGCATATTAATGGCGGTCAGGAATTCCTCGGCAAATTATAACCCACGAATTATTAATATTCAGATGTTATGAATTATAACTCATGAATTATTTAACAACTCCCATTAGGGCAACTCCGATTAATATCCTGCACGCTTAACATTAACATTGACATTAACATCTCATTAATATTCAAACGTTACGAATGTGACTGACACTCAAAAAATGAAGCATCGAGAAAAATAGAGGAAGGAGTGAACCTAAGATGACGCAGGAGTTATTGATGGTTCCTCCCACTTGTCAATCTAATGATGATGATGATGATGATGATGATGATGATGATGATGATGATGATGATGATGATGATGATGATGATGATGATGATGATGATGATGATGATGATGATGATGATGATGATGATGGTGGTGACGGTGATGATGATGATGATAATGGTGGTGGTGATGATGTTGTTGATGATGATGATGATGATTCGACTCGTGTAAATTCTTCAAGAAAGTGGTGATGCTGATTGTGATGACGACATAGGCGATAGTGATTGTGAAGCCACTGGAAGCCACCTCATCGACGAATCAATGATGACTTTGTTGTTGTTGTTGTTGTTAAAAACCAGAGAAACATAAATACTACGAAGAAAATGAGATTGTTCCCTAATCTCCTGGAAATTGAATGCAAGCTCTCACGCACACCAGCACACACACACGCACGCACACACACACACAACTCGACTTTGCACACACGAGCACGCACAGTTCATGTTTTCCAGCTTCTTTCCAACTATTATGGAATAAAAAAGTATTTTGACGTTGATGATGATGATGATGATGACATCTGGAAAAACAATAAGATGGTTGAGGTTATTAATAGATCATAACAATGTCACTAAATATTGTTATTAATTACATTACTAATTGGTAATTATATTATTATTATTATTATTATTATTTTATTATTATTATTGTTATTATTATTATTATTATCATCATTGTTATTATTATTACTATTTTTATCCTATGCAGCTTTCCCGCCGTATTTCTTCTACTTTCGCGTCAAGTTTTACGTTCCAAATCCAGACTGCTTGGCGGAGGAATACACGAGGTGAGAACATACTATCAATCCATTCCGTTGTTTAATACTACCGATGTTGTTTGTGCTGCTGCTGCTGCTGATGATGATGATGATGATGATGATGATGTGATTATGATGATGATGACGACGGCGATGATGATTGTGGTGGTGTTGATGATGATGATGATGATGATGACGATGATAAATGAATTTAAAACGTTTTTTGTTTCTAGGTGCATTGTATGTGTACAGTCACAATGCTGATTTATTTTTGCTTGTTCGCAAATTTTATCATTAAAAGTTGATAGACTTTTGAAGGGCACCTTGTAAGACATCAACCGTGATAAGATTTAAATGATGGCCGTTCGTTTATGCTGTTACTATGGCAACATGCTAATTGTAATGGCTGCTTAATTATTTATTACCCGGAGGTTACCAAAACCTCGTTCACGGTGTATCATTATTATCATTAATAATAATAATATTATAATATATATTAATTACTGCAGATTATTATGATATATAATATATATTAACTATTAATAATATTATAATATATATTAATTATTAATATATAATGTTATTATTATTATCATCACATTATCCGTGACTATCACATCGCCTGCCTTGGTTACAGCTTCTCCAGCTGCCACTACCGCAGTCGCTTTAGCAGCCCTAACCGCCATCATTACTACCCACTGCTTTATCCTCCTCAGACCCACCAATACAAGACGCAAACATTTTGGAAATTTTTTTTCAATTTTATAACATTTCAAAGAGTCAATGAAAGTAACTAAAAAGTTTTTCAATTATTTGTTATGTACACTACAGTAACCAACTGGTCTCTATTACTACAATTGATTGTATTATCCGCAAAAGCTTTATGACCTTATGTACACTTATGACAGTGCACGCGGATCTGAGGAGGATATGGAGTTCTACCTAAACGCCATAAAGCAGTCAATAGCAGTCATTTTCTTATGAGCTCAGTAGTCAGTCAATTTGCCCACCGCCTCCTATTGCCTCCTATTTCCGACGGACGTAAGGCTAATTGCTTGGAGTTAACAATTTCCTTCTTCAAAGAAAGTCTGAACTGAACAGTCCTTGTCTTTTCTTTCAAGTCGCCTTCTGTAGCTGACTAGATGAGGTTAGGCGTCCTGATAGTGATCAAGGTTCTTCAAGGCTTAGCTTCAGACTATGTATTTCTCATTTCGACCTACTCTCGATTGCTCTCATTCTTCAATAGTCTGTTGTTTTGACTTGACCTACAAATTCAACCTGACCCGATTCCTACAAGACAGCGGTGGTGTTCAATTATTTACGACCTCCTCTCGAAGCAGCTACCCACTCAACAGCTATCTATTCATAATACCTACCCTCTCAATAGCCATCCATCCAACAACTACCCACTCCACAGCTACCCACTCAACATCTACCTATTCAATACTTACCCACTCAATACCTGCCAATTCAATAGCCACCCACTCATTACATACCCATTCAACAGCTATCTATTCAATACCTACCCACTCATTTCATATCCATTCAACAGCCACCCATCCAACAGCTACCCACCCTATAACTACCCACTCCACATCCACTCACTCAAAACCTACCCATTTAACGGCTATTCATTACCTACCCACTCAAAACCTACCCATTCAACGGCTATTCATTACCTACCCACTCAAAACCTACCCATTCAACAGCCACCCATCCAGCAGCTGCCCACTCTCGCTCTGTTTTGTTAATGGAAACTTAAAAGCTCCGACTCTTCTTTCGAGTTGTTTTTCGGGATTTTTTTTTTATTTTTGCCTCTGCAACACCATGGAAAAGGAGCTAATGCTCTTCCAAAACAACAACAACAACAACAATAATAACAATAATAACTGTTCCAGAAAAGGAGAACGCAATTGTGTCTAAATGCTTGCAACTTTTCTCTTGTTTTTCAAAAACAATGCCTTAATTTTATGAGTGAAAAGAAAGAAATAGACGAATAAATATTTAAATATGTAATTATATAAATATTAAAATATAAATGTGCTTCCTTTGAATGCTCCTCAAAGTATTAATAAAATGAGTTGATGGGTGAATTAATGAAGCTTGAACCATTTTTGCATTGTCAGCTCTTAACTGTTAGCAGACAGTATTAAATTGTATTGTACTGCATTGTGTTGTAGGGTATGGCGTTGTATTACATGGCATTGTATTGTGTTGTGATGTGTTGCAAATTATGTTTCTGTTGCAGCTGAACGTTTGTTGAATCTCATGATTTATGGCTATGTTTTGAGCATTAGTATTGTTACTTCAACCAGCATGGAAATCATGGCATGTTCCAGGTCGTCATCATCATCATCGTAACCATCAGCGTCAACATCATCATCGTCGTCGTCATCATCATCATTATTATCACTATAAACATTGTTAGTCCATTGGAATGCTCCACATTTTTAAGTATTAATGAAGATTTGAAAGCATATTTTAGTGGATGCATTAAATCATTAGACGAAAAGAAAGGATATTAATAACTATGATGATAATAATAACAATGATAACAATAATGATAATAATAATAATAATGATGATGTTGTTGATGATGACGACGATGATAATTCGTTATGAATTAATGCAAAAAACTGGAGTCATAGACAGTTAAAAAACATTTCAAAGCTTTAGTTCAATCGTCATTTGACCAAGACAACAACTGAAGTTTAATTTATCAACTACTTGTTTATACCGAATCCTCGTCCAATCACAAACAGGTACTACTTCTTCCTTCAACTCAACAAGGACATTCTGAGTGGCAGGCTAAAAGCTCCGCCCCAAGAGATGGTAACCCTGACGGGCCTCGCCGTCCAATGTGAGCACGACCTTTCAACTTTCTGACTTTTTTATGATTTCCTCTAGTTGTCATTTTTTTCGTCATCTTTTGTGGACAGCTGAACTGGGGGATCACAACCCCGAAGAACAGGGCACCGATTACCTGTTCGGAGCGACCTTCATGCCCGACCAATCGGAAGAGTTCATGAGGAAAGTCTCCATGGTCCACAGGAAGCTCAAGTGGGTTTCTTTGTAGCGATTGATGAGGATTGTTCTTGATTGATTGAATGATTGAACACAATTAGAGTAGTTATCAATTAATATTAGTTAAATGCCAGTTATTGAGCTTTGCAGGGTGTATCAGTACTAAACCATGTATTGTGTAATATGTTTAGGTTAGTTAAGGTTCTGACCAGCTCATTATTCAACAACAATTTATACCTTCTGCAGAGGCCTGCGACCGACCGTGTGCGAGAGAAAATACCTGGCCATAGTTAAAAACTTCGATGGTTACGGAGTCAATCTCTACAAGGCTGCTCTGGTTAGCTGATCATCCACTGCTTTGATGATTATGATTATGATTATTGTGGATTATTATTATTGTTTATTATTATTATTATGATTGATTGTGGTTGTTACTGGTGATTTTTATTATGTTTATTATTACATTAGCTTTACAAATTACACAACATTACATTCGCCTCAATGAATATGTCCATCTTGAGGCTTCCGACTAAAGTTCGTTTTTCGTATGCAATTTATTCCAACCAAATGACGTCGAATTAAACAATTGTCGTTCGTCGTGCAGGAGCAGACGAACGAGGAGATTCAACTGGGAGTCACGTCGAAGGGACTCGTCATGTTCAAGAATGACGTCAAGATCAACACTTTTGCCTGGTCAGAAAGATCACGTAGTTTTATATGCCATGTGATTATAACCACATGATTGTATTATATACTAACATCTATTATTTACTAGGATCGTATTATTACTTAATCATGTTGTAACACTTGCCTGTTTCGCACCATGTAAATGTAATTTGACGTTGCCACCATCTGTTTGTGGTCAAGATGACGATAATCATTTATTAATATTATTATCACTTATTTATGTCATTTATTATATAGACTTTTGCCATGATTTTAATTGTTATTTGATGTTTATTATTATTAATTTATTATTACATGATTAAATTCACCTTTTCAAGGGCAAAGATCGTAAAGTTGTCCTTCAAGCGAAAGTTCTTCTTTATCCACCTCCACAAGGAGTCGGTGAGTTCAAAGAGATTTTTGAGGAGTTTTTAAGATGATTATTTAATAATTTAATGGATTAATAATTTGATAGATAGATAGGCATTTATAATGTCGACCACAATAATATTGTGGGTAATGTTAATTTCTAAATTCAAGTAATTGATTATTATTGTCACTGACATCATCATTACCACTATTAATGTTATTATTATTATTATTATCATTATTATTATTATTATTATTATTATTATTATTCATTATTATTATTATTATTATTATCATTATTATTATTATGACCATCAAACAAATCAACATCAGCCATTAACATCAACTACCAGCATTGCTAATAACATCAACAACAAGACAAACAAACATCTGTCTGTAAACACATGTGTTATCGCATTCCAGCCTACGGACGACACAGTGGAGAACGTGTACGGCTTCCACATGGCCTGCTACCGAACGTGCAAGAACCTCTGGAAGTCATGCGTGGAACATCACACGTTCTTCTGTCTCCACGGTCAAACGTCATCTTCGTTGTCATCCTCCTCCCAACAACAGGATCTGATCAAGCAGTCCAGTGGTGACTCGTGAGTGGAGTGATTAGTTAATTATTATTATTATTATTTATTATTGTTGTTGTTATTAGGGATATGTTATGTTAGCGATTATTACGAAAGGTTGTGTTTTAATGTGCTTATTGATTAGCTGATGTGAATGGATTGTTAAAATCATTATCATTACTATTAATGTATTTTATTGATTATTAATGTAGGTTTGGTGTTTTGGTTTGTTTATTGGTTAGTTGGCGTTGTTAGCCTTCAACTTAACAGTGGAACGAAGTCAATTCGGAAAAATAATTAATTAATTATTACTGTGAGTGGTTATTAAGTGATTGTTTTGTTATTAGTGACCTTAACAATAAGATTGGTCATTCATCTAGAAGTTTCAATCTTCCAAATAAACAAATCTCCTTACTTAAATTTCCTTGTATCCAACGGTAAGTGCTTATGCATGTGTGAACTGAACTTATCCTCCGATGCTTGACTGTACGACAGCAGTCGTATGACATCGTGTCGTGCCACATTCCAAAGACCTCCACATTCGGAGCCAAGGATTTAAATAGAAATCTTTTTCTTTTCTAGTTGTTTTTTTCTGCAGAGGTTTTTGTTCTAAAAGAAAAAAAAAGTGAACTTTTTCACGACACATGTTTTAAACTCGCCCGTCTCTTCTTAAAATTTAGCTTTTCAACATTCCAAGGACATTCTTGCATCTGATTCCGATTTTAAAAGAAAAACTTCAAAGTCTGACGAAGACTCGCTGTTTTAAGGCTGTGTTCGGTGCTAAGCCACTGGGATTCCATTGGTATTGCACTCAGTGATTCCAAGGACTGACTTTGATGCTCAGAGTGGTATTTCTCAGTCTCTTAAGGTTGCTTGTTTGTTGTAGGAAATTAATTAATTGCTCGATTCTGAAAGTTGTCAAGTTATCAAATTTGTGCAGGTGATATGAGTTATAAATCTCACAAGTTCATATTTTTAAATATATGAACATATAAAATGAGTCATAAATGTTCATTTGTAAATTCTTAACATGTTAACCATCAGGATCCAAATGACTTCAAAAGATCAGTCCTTCAAGCCTCTCAGTTCTTCTCTGCACAGGGATTCCCCAAGATTCGATTCTCCATCTTCTCATTTGATAGGTCCGCAGTCGTCTGCTTCGTCGTCGCCATCCCAAGGCCTCGGTCCTTCCTGCTCCATTCCGATGCTTCAGTCCGGCACCAAACAAACCTCTCTGACAGCTCTGCCACAAGAGCAACAACAGCAGTTCGTAACGTCCGCAACAACCAGATCCGCCGCTCACCACCACCACCAGCAGCAGACTTCCGACGGAAAGAAATCCCTGGCACGTTCGGCCGCTTTCCGCTCGTCGCCCGTCGTGGAGCAGTCCGCGACCGCCTACCACCCCAAGTCTGCGTTCAACTCTCCGTCCGACCCGCCCGTGGAAAGCATTGCAGGCAAGATCAAACCGGTCGAGGTATCTTCGTCTTTTCCGTCATCTCCCGTTCTCTCCTCGCTCCTGCACAACGGTTGGCAAATGTTATGTGTTATGTGATTTTGAAGATCTTATCTTCTTATTATCTTTTGTTTTATTATTGTTTATCATTTTACTCAAATAATGTTAATTGTATAACAATATTGATTACTATCCAGTTTGTTGTAATTATTGTGTTACTATTATTTATTATTATGATTTATTGATATAATTTATTATTATTATTATTTGTGACTTTTTTGAACTACAACATCGTCCTTTCCAAATAATACCAAAACGTGGAATGAACATTGAACATTGTGTTTTGCTATTTTGGTTCTTCATTGGAATCTTCATCAAAATCGTTCAAGGTTCAACCAAGGTCAGTCAGGGCACATCGATGTGTGACTCGAAACAACTAAACAACAACAACACGAGCAACTTCGCCAACCTCTACGACAACGAAGACAGGCTCAACGACTGCTCGCACAACAGGTTTACAATTTCACATTGAAATTCGTAGATTCGATTTATTACCGTGATGATGACAATGATGATGATTATCATGCACAATATAACTAGTGTTTATGATTCATATTTTTTGAATAATTTAATAATTAATTTTATAGTATCAATATTAACTGGAAATGAAGCAGTAAAGTTGAGAGTTACAACAAGTCGCACAAGCAGAACTATGTTACTATTTTCAACATTATTTTGGTTGTCATTCTCCAGCTACAAGAAATCATCATCTCCATCGCTGCCAAAGAACGGCACCAGATTCGTCGGGGTCCACCTCAGGGAGGGGCCGACCCCTGGCAGTAGGGACCTCAGGGGTAACTCTTCCGTCCGGCACTACCCCACGGGCGAGAGGAGGAGGACCTTCGAGAGCAGACCGATCAGCCATAGGCCAGATGATGAACTCTCTGAAGAGTAAGTTGTAACAATAATAATAATAATTAATAATAATAATAATAATAATTAATAATAATAATAATAATAATAATAATTAATAATAATAAATAATATTAATAATAGGTTGTGTTTGTTTGTAAATGTGAAGTGTTGTGTTGAGAAATGAAAAGCTGGCTTGGTGATGAATTTTTATTGTTTATTATTTTATTTTTATTTATTTGTCAATTTATTTCTTAACAATGTCCTTCTGCATCTTCTAGGGAGGAGGGACAGATAGTTGAAAAATCAATGGCCAACATGATAACGACGCTCTCTCCCGTCGTCTTGGTGACCAGCAACGACAATTGCAAATTTGCAGACGACAAGTTCATCACCAAAGATGGCCAGGTTGAGTTAATGTGTTGTTAATTGTTGTGAGATGTAGAATTATAATAAAATTGTGTTGTTGTTAATTGTTGTGAGATGTAGAATTATAATAAAATTGTGTTGTTGTTAATTGTTGTGAGATGTAGAATTATAATAAAATTGTGTTGTTGTTAATTGTTGTGAGATGTAGAATTATAATAAAATTGTGTTGTTGTTAATTGTTGTGAGATGTAGAATTATAATAAAATTGTGTTGTTGTTAGTTGTTGTGAGATGTAGAATTATAATAAAATTGTGTTGTTGTTAATTGTTGTGGGATGTAGAATTATAGCAAAATTATATTGTTGCTTATAAAGTTGCACGCCAAATTTATTGCCAATTATTCCAATAAAATGCTTAATTTTAGTTTTGAAACAGAAAGAAAATTTTAAGTTTTTCTCTGAATATTCAGAAAATTCCGAGAAACAGTTCGAGCAATTGTCTCGACGGTTTGAAGACCGTCAGGATGAAACCAGACGCACAGGGTCGATTCGGATTCAACGTAAAGGTTGGCGAGATGAAAGTTTGTTCGGACGGTTTATCGATATCAGCATAAATTAGGCAATTGATAAACATGAAAAGATAAATAATATGCTCGGGAATGATATGCTAAGGATACATATGCAAGGGAATGATATGCAAAGGATAGATATTTTAAATAATGCCAAATATGAATCAAACAAACTTGACTTACTAAAGCCAGAGCGAGTCAAAATCAAAATTGCCACCAAATAAGTATAATAAATATTAACATGGCCCAATTTAGTCTGACCAATGAGAACAATGAATTACAATCTCCAACTGCATGACAGGGCGGAGCTGATCAGATGCAGCCAATCATAGTGAGCAGGGTGGCACCAGACTCCTCTGCGGATCAGTGCATTCCGAAGCTCTGCGAGGGAGATCACGTGCTCTTCATCAACGGCAGAGATGTCAGTCAGCACACCCATGCCCAGGTTGATTGAGGAATGATTGATGATGATGGTTGCTTACCTGTGGCATAAAATGGCAGCCTTGGTGGGCCATGTTGGCATCCAAACTTGCATTGCCACAAGGAAGCTATATACATAAATGGTTGGCCCACAATCCTATCAAGGATCAATGGGGTCTGCTTATGTATACTCAAACATAAATCGTTGTCATTGTTGTCATCATCATCATTGTTGAGATTGTTGCTTAATGAGTTCATCTGAGTCTGACTTCACAGGTCGTCCAGTTCATCAGGGCTTCGAGAGAGATACACTCCGGTGAACTGGTGCTTGTTGTCAGGCCCATGGGTGAGTCCTTGCATTGATTCTGGGGGGTTTTTGGGAGGCTTTTTATAGCCAAATTGTGGTGATGAAGTTAAATAGGTGATCACCCAGCTAATAATGAGTTAACAAGATTAGCATCATCTCAACAGTGTTGTTGGGTCAGCACTAGATTGTTCAAACCTTCCAAACAATGTCATTTTAAATTCCAGTTCACTCCAAACCCTATCAATAATTCCAGTTCACTCCAAACCCTATCAGTAATTCCAGTTCACTCCAAACCCTATCAATAATTCCAGTTTACTCCAATTCTGACCTGAGTCCTGGCGAACCCGACTTCCAGTACATCCCTGACACCCACCACATCGTTGCACTCCTCAACCCCGGAGAGGACAAACTGGCCGCCTCCATCACGCAGCTCAAAGAATCTATCGAGAGCAAGGCAGGAATCCTTCAATTCGAAGTATGTCGAGTGTGCTTAGAGGGTATGGCCTTGAAGCACATTAGGGTACGATGGCCTTTTTGGGCCTTAAGGTGCTATGGCCAGTGGCTAGATGATCTTAGGGTATGATGACCCAGTGGCTAGATGAGCATTTAAGTTGCCATACATACTAACTCTCCCAAGGAATAATAATAAGATGTAAAATACGAAGGAATTTGTTACTTCCTTATTAATAATAGTAGTTATTAATGATAATATTTATTAATAATATTAAGCATTATTGATCAAAATAAAAAATGTTTACTATTATGCAATTTTTTAATTTTAAGCGACAAATGCATCATCCTCAATTTAAATGCCATTTTGTGACACTTTTGCCTTTTGTCGTCATAGCAACTCTATCGCAAGAGGGCAGAGATGTCGATGAGCGTGTCACAGATGCCTTCAAACCTAGCAAGGAACAGATACAGGGACATCAGTCCATGTGAGTGAAAGTCTTGATATCGATCTTGTCATTGTTGACTCAATATGTGTCGTGCGTGTGACGTCATCCGTAATATGAATTTTTACGTATATACATTTTTTAAACACAGAAATGTTGTTCCCAAATATATGGATATATTTAATAAAACTATATCATTACACCATATAAATTGGCTATTAGTATCATCAACATCATCATCATCATCATTATTATTATTATTATTACTTTTACTATTGCTTATTATTATCATCTCGAAGTTTTGTAACCTGTTCTAAGTTATTTATGTTTTGGTATAAATCTAAAGTCTTATTTATACTTTCTTGTTTCTTCTGGAATAAATACAGGTTTAATCAGTGTTGTAAAAGTTACCTCATTTCGGTAACTAGTTACAAGTATAAGTAATAGCTCAAAAAGCTACTTAAGTATGAGTAAGAGTATTGTCTCAAAAAGTTACTCAATTAAAAGTAAAACGTTACAGCATCCAAAAGTTACTTTTAAGTAAAAATTACAAGTAACTTTGATACTGCCATGTGATCATACACCATTCCGTATTTAAAAGGAATTGTCTCTGTTATTGTTATAACAATTGTCTGTATTAACTGCTAGCACTAACAGTAATAAAATTTGAACTAATGCATAAAAACACCAAGTTTTTATTATATATTACAAGTTTTTGTTTATTTTTAACATGACTAAATTCTCCAATAGTTTGTCACTCATTCTTGTCCTTCGGCTGTTCATTGCCGTACCCGCACAGCTGAATAAACGTTCAACAGTGGCACTAGCTGGCAGAGGAGTGTTCAATTGGATATATAATTTCTTCAGAGTCTCGCTTCCAATAATAACCTTCATGTCATCTGATCGGTCTTGGAGGTACTGCATCAGAATATCAGTGTGAGCTTTCAGCTCATCCACCACTGCTGCATTAGAAGATGCGGCCAACAGATTTTCTAAGTGCTGAAATTGATTAATTTGATTTAGAAGATGTATGACATTAACTTGCCTCTTTTAAGCTGCATAATATGTAAGATATAACAAACCTGAATTCCACTGTCGATCAATGAGCTGTTGTCTGTCCAATATATTTTGAACTTTGGATGGATGATGGCGGCAGCTGTGATATCCATGTCGTTATATAAGTTCTGGAATCTTCGGTCAATGCCATCCAACAGTGCATTAATAAGCGGTTTGCATGACGTTGCAGACACCATTTTGGCTCCCAGTTTCTCACGAAGCTTGCAAATCGTTGGCAACAGATATCCCATGGACATGTTTTTCTCCGACTGTAATATATTCAATGCCTGGACGACTGGCTTCATGACAACCACATATTCATTAAGGAATGCCAGCTCTGCTGATGTGGGGAGTGACACCCCCAGTTTAGTACATACAACAGACAAGGCATCTTCTCCCTTCTCATCAACCAACCGTAACAATCGTTCCACAGCAAAATACACCGAATTCCACCGACTTGAGTTAGGCCTCTTCAATCCAAGTTTAAAGGTGTCTATTACATTATCAACAGCAAGTGAAGACCTGCCATATTTATTCCAGAGAGCCTGGCATTTTCCAAAAGCAGATCTTGATATTTTCTTATATATAGCATCACGTTCTGCATTATCGGCATCCTGGGTAGATATTAAATTAATTGTGTGACAAGCACAACGCAGATGACGTGGAAGGCTGTAATCAGGAAAATCTGAGGAGTTAAGCGCTTCATTAACATCAATAGCAAAGTCAGCATATGTATCATTATTGTCATCATCGTCATCATCATCATCGTCACTTTCGAGATTACTCTGAGCAAACACAGAAAAGGCTTTAATGAAGTTTGCCCCATTATCTGTCGTTGCTCGCACAATCTTCCAACTAATGCCATACTGTGTGTGGATTTCGTCCAAGATGGCCGCAATGGCTCCATGCGTATGTGACCCCCTCATTCTTCTGAGTGCTAAACAGGCTGACCATCTGTGCAAATCGGTCTGGTCGATCCAATGTACAGTGACACCCATGTAGGATTTCCCATACGCAGACCAACAGTCAGCCGTAGTAGCAACAAAGGTTTGCTCTTTCAGCAAACCAACCAACTTTTCCTTTGATTGCTTTGCTTTAATATCAATATTTTGCCTCAAAGCATGTCGTGTAATAGTTTGTCTATTTTGTTGAAGTACTGATACAAAGCCAACAAACTCTGGCAATTCGACAAAACGTAAAGGAAGCAGGCCTCCAACGACAAGGTTCAAAACACTATCATCAACTGCTGCCTGTGTCACGAGATTTGCATTGCCAAATGCCTGGGGAACTGTTGTTTGAAGACATTTCCTCTTTGGTTCACTGTCATGGTCATTGTCTGCCTTTCTCTTACGTGCAATTTTTGTTAACGATTCATATTCCTTAACTTCTGTTGGATGCACGCGTTCCACGTGCTTCTTCAAGTTAGATGAAGAACCTTCATATGCTGAACATATAGTTTTTTTCGGCTGGCAGAGTAGGCATGCATACTTGTATGATTTTCCTTCCTTTGTTTGAAATTGGAACATTTTGTTTAAGTACGGCCACGGACTATCTTCAACGTTGTTCTTATCCTCGCTAACGACACTCAAACTGGCTTCAAGGGAATCCATACTACGATATATTAAATTTTATATTAATATATATATATATATAATATTGTATACTAAAAAAACATCGCAAAAAACTATGACTAACCCACAATCTTCGATTTAACAAAAACGACCGTCGACAATAACAAAAAGAACGAATGATCGGAAAGAGGAAGGTTTTCGAACGAACCAAAGAATAACAGCCTAGAATTTTAATAAAATTTTAAAATAAAATAAACTAATTTAAAATTTTATTTATGTTACTTTGTAACGTTTTGTGCAAAAAAGGTAACTAATTAAAAGTATGACTGAAAATAGTAAATTGTTACAAGTAAGAGTAAAAAAATTTTTTTGTAACTGTTACAAGTAAAAAGTACCAAAAATTGTAATTAATTACAGTAACGAATTACATGTAATTCGATACTGCACAACACTGGGTTTAATCAAGACTTTAAATACTTATTTTTTACTTAACTTTTATTATTTTTTTATTATTTTTATTATTTATTACTTTAAATATTTATTTGAGAACTCTTGTTCAAAAATAACTTTTGAATGTCTTCCAGATGATCTGACCAGGGTTAAATTGCTGTCCACTTCTCATGACTACATCAACGCAACTTTTGTCAATGTTAGTATGTTAGAAATGGTGATGATTGTGGTGGTAGTGGTGGTTGTGATGATAGTAGTGGTGACTATGATGGTGCTGATGTTGGTGGTAGTGGTGATGACGGTGATCATGCTAGTCATGTGACCCCATATCAGTCATATGACAATATGATTGTTCTGCCAATTCCAACGAGTCGCAATCGGATCATTATTCCTTCAAAACGTCGTCGAGTTTCAATGCCGTAAGTTTTTCCCAACGCAGATGAAAATCCCTGGCACTAATCTGACGAACCACTACATAGCCACGCAGGGCCCTTTGCCCGGTACCACGTCAGACTTCTGGACCATGGTGTACGAGCAGGGATGTACCCTGGTTGTCATGCTCACGGTACTGGAAGAGAGAGGTCACGTCAAGTGTCATAAATACTGGCCAGACCTGGGAACCACGATGACCTTCAAGGACCTTGACTTTTCGTTGACCTGCCTGTCTGAGAGCAGTCCCTGTTCGTCCTTTGTCTGCCGGTACTTGGTGCTCACCGTGGGTCCTGAGATGGTAGGCTCCGTTTGTTTTTGTTTTTGTTTTTGTTTTTGTTTTTGTTTTTGTTGTTGTTGCTACTTTTGTCGTTGTTGTTAATGTTGATGTCGATGTGATTGTTTGTTATTAATGTGTTATTGTAGTTCTTGTTGAGTAGAGGCTCAACTAGAGTTTGATGGTGATGATGTTGAAGTAATTGTTTATTTTTTAATTCATAACCTTACCGTGGTAAATAATGCTCTCGTGAATGAGCTTACCATCATTTTATGGCCCACCAATCAACAACACAATGACCTCAGTTTCATCAGCCATTTCATAATTAAATGATTCTTGCCCCCCTCGAGCAGCAAGAGCACCATGTCCACCAGGTGCAGTATGTGGCCTGGCCCGACCACGGTGTCCCCGACGACTGCACCGACTTCCTCGACTTCATCCAGCTCGTCCGACAGACCAAGAAGGGGTCTACCGAGCCCATGGTCGTCCACTGCAGTGCGGGGATAGGCAGGACGGGGGTGCTCATCGCCATGGAGACGGCGATCTGCACCATAGAGGCCGACCAACCCGTGCACATGCTCGAGATCGTCAAGCAGATGAGGGACCAGAGGGCCATGCTCATTCAGACTTCAGTGGGTGCACTTTGTATTTTCATCTTATGTATCATTGCTGGCATCATTAGTATCATCACCTTTAATTTGTATCTTCATCTTATGTATCATTGCTGGTATCGTTAGTATCATCACCTTTAATTTGTATCTTCATCTTATGTATCATTGCTGGTATCATTAGTATCATCACATTTAATTTGTATCTTCATCTTATGTATCATTGCTGGTATCATTAGTATCATCACCTTTAATTTGTATCTTCATCTTATGTATCATTGCCGGTATCATTAGTATCATCACCTTTACTTTGTATCTTCATCTTATGTATCATTGCTGGTATCATTAGTATCATCACCTTTAATTTGTATCTTCATCTTATGTATCATTGCTGGTATCATTGGTATCATCACCTTTAATTTGTATCTTCATCTTATGTATCATTGCTGGTATCATTAGTATCATCACTTTTAATTTGTATCTTCATCTTATGTATCATTGCTGGTATCACTAGTATCATCACCCTTACTTTGTATCTCTGTCTCATGTATCATTGGTGTCATTAGTATCTTCACCATTGTTATCATCGGTCATGATGATTGTTATCATTACCATTGTACTTGTTTTAGTTAATATATGTTATTATATTGCTTTTTATTTGTTTTCATTACCTTGCATGGCTACATATTATTTTGTATTTCTATTTACTTTTGTATGACTAATTAAAAGCTTGCAGCAGCAGTTATCAATGTTTATGATTAAAACATATTATTTTTCTTTAACAGAGCCAGTACAAGTTTGTCTGCGAGGCTGTGATAAAGGTTTACGATGGTTAGGATTTTGATCTGTTCATAATCCTGTGTTCTCTTTGACAATTCTTCCTCTGAATTGATGCAAAACATTTTGCATTTGCTATCTTTAATTTAAGTTACTAATGCAATACTGTTACTTTGTTACTTATTACAGTTTACAGTACTTTTAAAATTGTAACAACTGCTGGGAGAGGTAAAATTTTAGAGAAAGAAACAAAATCATTGTTTGAGCTGGCTCATCAATTTGCATTCGTTAATAATTGGTTGGGTTATTAGTTAAGTTATTGATGGTAATTAATTCAAAACTGCACACCAAGTATAACTAACTGTATAGCTAACTGTACCATGCATATGAAAGAGCTGCTTTTAATACATTTTAAAAAGAAACATGAAATAATTCTAACCCCTTCTGTTAATCTTAAGTGGCCATCGGAGAATTTTCCTAGAAAACATTCGTTCATCCATTTATTCATTCATTTGTTCTTTTAGAAAAAATCATTGTCCCGATGAAAGAGTTTGCCTGCTGACAGTGAACTCCGTCGCCCGAAGTATTATCTCGTCCCCGACATTGTAACCCGTAACCCTTGTCTGGCTTCCGACGACCCTGTCTGACCAACCCATTCTCCAAGACCCCGTCTGACCAATACCCCAAAATCTCGTCTAACCCATCAACCAAGGCCCTGTCTGACCAACCCATCCCCCAAAACCTCGTCCTCTGCCAAATAAAGTTCTTTCACAGTGAATCGACATTCATGGAGTCTACTTAAGGTGGTCCAGCGTCCAATCGATTAGATTTTCGTTAGTTTTGCTTCAAATACTGAATCCTTTATTTTTATTGTCTATTTTTTTTTTTTTTTAATTTTTTTGCTGTTTGCACGTCTTTTTCTTCTCCTCTGTGTTTGTCATTGAGTTTTTCGATAGTGTTTTTTTTCTAGTTTATATTTATTTACACTAATTTCTAATGAACTTATACAAGACTTTGTATAGAGAGAGGACGGTAATACGTAAGCTTCATCCTCACAATCTTTCTTATGTGGTTATGTTTTTTTTTTATTTTTTTGAGATCCACAAAGATCATGACAAAGGAGGGATGCGAGATGTAGGATTGAGACATGGATCGCTTATTTTCGACAGCTCGCCGTGATTTCTAAAATTATCCTTCTCGGTTTCGGTTTGCGTTCCACTCTCGGGTCGTTTCGTCGATGTCAACGTGCGGTTTTCCTGTGTATATTTTGCAACAGCAGATACGTTTTCGCGAGAATGCATGGTATGTAAATCCTGCCCGAATTATAAATTATTGATTAGCCTTAACATTATGGTGTTTACCAGTAGAGTTCATGAATATGCAATGAGTTCGTGAATAGCAAGTATCCTCACTCGAATCTCATTAACTCCCCAGCTGTAGTGCACAGCCTGCTGAGGATGTTTGGATAAACTTGAATCGGTGTTGAAAGCTTTAAGATGTCCTGAGCTAAAAGTTATTTTTAGCAGCTGTAAGGTTATTATTCTCCAGTCGGTTTGGGTCTGATTTGTGATTGGAGAATGTGATGCCCGTGAATAATTATGCCGTTATTATTGTTGCCATTATTATCTTGTTTTATTAATAATGTTATTTTTTTTTATTACTATTGCTTTTGTTGTTGGTGCTCCAGCGGCAAATTACACGATAAGATATTTTTTCCGACGCAGCGTCCGTAACATGCAAGTGACACGGAATGAAGTCTGTCCAGATGGCTGAATGTGATAAAAGTATGTCTGTGGTGATGATGGTTTTGGTGAATCGATTGTGACCTAAACTCTTCACTTGTCTTCAATGCTCGACTGTAGAAATTCTTAATTGAATTTCAAAATTTAGTACTGGCAATTTGTAGCTGCAATTTGCTCATCCATTACGTTTTCGTGCATCACAAGCCGATTGAAGAATGTTGCAGATCTTTGGATGGACTTTTTGATGGGCCTTCATTCATTTAACCATTTTACCAGTTCCAAATATTTTCTAAATTTGTGAGTTTGAAACTCACACGGATAACATTAATTTATTAATTTAAGTCCCATTTTAATAATTGGGATATTAATTCTCTGATCTTATATGCCCACCATACATCTGTCAGAGAAGCAGTTGTGGCTTGTTTTCAATTTTTCTACTAGTGGTTTTAGGTAATGATTAAATAATTTATTGTTATTTGCAATCCTGTTATTAATTATTATTATTATTATTACTATTACTAATTTTTTTTACCTTCTGAATGATGCAAGCACAGCATGTATCTGTTATATAGAGTATTGCATTGTTTGCACGATAATAAATATTTTCACTGCGTTTGCACTATTTCGAAATGCTGTATATGTGTGTGAGTTTGCAACTATTGTTTGGGTTTCGTACATCTAGCACAGAGTGTCATGTCTGATTCTGTGACGGGCTGATCTTGATTTTGAGTTACGCTGGTGCTTTGTCTGCTGCGCAGTGTATACCACGCTCAGCGGGGTTTTGTGAACACGATTTTAACGATTTGTGTTTTTGCATTTATACAAATAAAACATTTATGGAGTGAATTAAATCTGGTTGAGACTCATTTGCTGAGCTTTGAGTGTGTTTAAAATAGCTTAAATGGCTTATGGCCATTAGTGAGAGGTCTATCCGAGGGTAAACATTGCGATGTAATTGCTGGGTTGCGTTGTGTTTTGTGACCATAGTTGTCCAGATGGGCCATCGTGAAAACATAATTAAATGTTGAAACTTTTGGGTGGAAGGACAGTGCAAGAAGATTTCGCCAGGATAGAGTAGAGATACGTATCTATCGTTTCGAATTGCCGTTCTAAGGAACTGATAAGCGTGTCCAATATGTTCGATGGGTATTCGCGTAGCATAACTTTGCTTGGAGTTGGAAGATTATGCTTTCAGCATTAGATTATGTGCGCTGAAGCCTCCGTTATTTCTGTCTAATTATAATACTAAGCAATTAAAGATTACTGCCATTCAGGCATGATTTGATTTGTAAAATCATGACATGTAATGACGAAATGGACCCTGCGATTAAATTTTCGCCTATTTTATCAAGCTAAAACTAAAAATTAGAACAAATTCTATTTTTAGGAATCATTTTGACACTCTTTATGTTTATTGTCTTGTGTTGTCACTGTCTGACGGTGTATATGCCTCATTCGTTCCAACGGGGTCTTGTGCGTTGTTGCAGTTTCTAAAATTTGGACAGAATATTTAGTAAGAAACATCAGAATTACAGTGAGTGTCATGAGCACTGAAACATTCGCTTATATAATTTATCAGATATATCGACTTGATTAATGTGGCATGTTTAGAATTGTGCCTCTTTCCAGTTGTAGGTAGATGGAAGACTACAAATATTTATTCAAAGTTGTTCTAATTGGAAATGCCAGTGTTGGAAAAACATGCCTTGTCAGAAGATTTACACAGGTTGAGCATGATCTTAGTAAACAAGATATTGTATCAATTTAAATGTTCTTTAATGGTCAAATTTGCTAGAAATTTTATTGGTGAATTTTTTTGCTTTTAATAAATTACCCAATGGGCTAGTGGTGCGATCAGCTAAACATCACCTGTTCTTTATTATAAGGGTTTGTTTCCACCTGGTCAAGGAGCCACTATTGGTGTTGACTTCATGGTTAAGTCCTTAGAGATGGACAAGGAAAAAGTGAAGGTAAGATCAAAGGTCAAACCTGTTGGTGAAGATGTTTAGTATTGCTTTCCATGGAATCATAAAGTTGACAGCAATTGGTTGATGCTATTTGGCAGTTGACAATATAGAATGTAATATTGTATTGTGCAGTATTAAAGTAATTGCTGGATTTAATTAGTGATAAATTGAAACTCAGCTTCAGATATGGGACACCGCCGGACAGGAAAGGTTTCGTTCCATAACCCAGAGCTACTACAGGTTAAATTGGAATATAACTTCAAAACTTCAGAAATGTTTATTATTCAGATTATTAATTGTGTAAATGAGTTTGTATGAACTGTAGTTGTGCAGGACAGCTAGTTACCATTTAATTGAGCATCATAATTAAGGTTATGTTAATCGAACTTTTACAAACTGTCATGAATGCAACTAATGACATGATCTGTGTCACTAAATGTCTTGTTAATATTAATATAATTAATAATGTTTATTGCATGTTTCCAAGTTGCTACTGAATCCAAAATTTGAGTATTAATTAGCTTTCATTAGCATAATTGCCGGTCAGTTTGGTAGACAATGTTCAATATATTGCGTTAACATTCCGAACAGGTCTGCCAATGCATTGATCCTTGTTTATGACATAAGCTCGCAGCCAACCTTCGACTGTTTGCCACATTGGATACAGGAAATTCATACATACGCTGGCAACAAAGTCCTTACATATTTAGTTGGTGAGTGGTTCGCATTGTGGCTGCCAATGTTTTGTGTCCATGCATCGTGACATTGATGTTTATGATGTCACCAGTTGTGATGATGATATTTTACATTTACTATCGCTGCTCCTTGCAAGAAGTTGGATCAATGGTGAGCTTGTTTCTGGTCAGTGCAGGATGTAAACTCTCGGATTGAATTGGGTTTTTTGACAAAGTCGTTTCCTGTAATCTAAGCCACCTAACGCATATTCAGAAGGCATGTCTTTTGCTCCTTAAAATTGTCTGACTACCATCTTATCATCTAGACAATGAGTCTCCCTCAAACATAGCAGGAGCTTTATCAATTCATAAATAATTATGGCAGCACAGCTAATTATTTTACAAAAATTATCAATTAAGCTAAAAATTACAATTGAAGTCACAGCGATTACTTAATAAATTCAGTAATATCAGTTATTCATAATGTTTACATTACATCTGAATAAATTGTTCATTGGTAATGTCATGATGTTCTTCAATAAAGTTATGATTATGGCCACAATTGTTCATCAGCTGTTGCTGTCGATAAATGTCTCCAGGTAACAAGAGCGACAAGGTTTCATCTCGTGAAGTACCTGCCAGTGTGGGGGAGGAGTTTGCGCGTCGACAGGAAATGTTCTTCCTCGAGACTTCCGCCAAGGAGGCAGAGAACGTCGAGAAGCTCTTTCACGACATTGCTCGGGAGCTGGTCAGAAGGACGAAGGCAAATGAAATTCCTGTGTTTTTTGAAGAAGAGGTCAAGATTCCCCCGACGAGGTCTCAAGGAATGGAGTGGTCGGGATGCTGCGCAAAACTTTATTAGAAATTGTCTCTAGTCGTTGGTATTATCGGATGTTTATTATCTCCAATATTGTCGGCATCGTTGTAGCTATTGCGGAGATTGATTCGACATCATTCTTGTTGACATAATCACCCGTTCGAAGAATATGTTCACCTTTTTCTACTGTTGTTTGTCATTGTCATCGGATACCATTGGTCGACTTTGTTAGTAATTGCACATAGGCTGATTCTTCTTATCTGAAGCTAGTCACATTGCAGCCATTCATGCAGTCTGTGCTTTTTCATGTTGTTAGGTAAATTGTTGCATTTTGTTGTTGCAGATTTGCATCTCTAATTTTTGTCCACATCTTGTGACTGCCTACACCAACATGTACATCAAACTTTTGCAGATGCATTTTCATTTGCTAATCACTGTCAGCATTATCAGCATTTATGTCATAAATTACTATCTGCAAATATCATAATCAAAATTGCTTTTGTGATTGAACTCTCTATTATGATCTCTTATCATTGATGTGAAAATCTTTCGGAGACTCACAAATTCGATTGTTTGAATATTTACTTGGTGGAACTGAAACTACTATTAGATGTACATGACTTTGCTTCATTTTGGATCACAGTATAGTTGGACTTACAGTTGTGTTTTCATTGGGTTCATTATGTTCTTCATTTTGTTTCCATTGTGCGTTACCATTTGTTGCTCTTCTAACTGTGAGGTTCTAAGTCAAAAATCAATGTGGTCAATAAATTCTTATTTGTGCTTGATAGCCTGTTCCTCTCACTGTTGGAGTTGCTCCTCTTTGAGATTTTGTGAAAGATGGTTTTTATTTGTTATTTTTTTTTAATGGAGTGCTCTTATAATCTATGATCTTTTTTAATCTACTCACCTATGGTTGGCCATCTTGTGGCTTGATTTTTCTACACTTAATTGAGGGAATAAGGGGAATGTGTTTTCGTTGCTCTTGTTGTGACTCGCCCAAAGCCAGGGACTTAATTTGGGGGGCCGTTCCCTCTCCTGATTTTAGACTAGATAAAAAAAACATCTCTTTTTTAACGAGGGTTTGTCCCCTTGGAAAGAGCTAAAGTGACGTCCCAAGTAATTTTTAAAACGTACTTGGTGACAACTTGAATGTGTTTAAACGAATTCTTATAAAAGGTTTAGTGGTTTAGATCGTGTGTATGAAAGTTTGAAGCCGCGGAAATTAAGACTCAAGCGAATTTAGTTTAATCTTTTAATCAACGTAGACACTTTAGACTCTAAAATAAATTTGTTTTAAATTAATAAAAATTGGAGAACATATTTGCGGTTTGTAAACAACTACTTTCAGGGTCAGTCCCACAGCGAAGGCGTGTTCTTCCTTAAGGCTGACTCTTTGGGTTTATTTGAATTTATTCGCTTTTGTTTTTTGTTTTTTGCTTTTTCTATATATATAACGGGTTGTTTGATTAAATAAACTCATAAACAAAAAAACAAATAATAGCCTAAACCACTCGAAATGTTTTAGGCATTAAATATTAATAATAATTGCCATTCTACTTAATATATTTTTCAAAAGTATAAATTAAAATTATTTAGAATTTACTACTTTCTAAGTAGAATTTGAATCATCCAATAATCTTAAAGCAGCGTGTTCACGTGATATTATGAGAAGCTAACGGGCGCTTCCATAGTCGTCTGCTTCCATATTCTTTCTACGTCTACGGATCGAAATGGTTCCACCTTATGTTCTTCATCGTCTTCGACAGAGATTCAAAGTTCTTTCGACCGGCGTAAATTTTGATTTGGGTACAACCGTAAATACCCTGGCAATAGCAAACAATTTTGATGATATAGAGTTCATTCCTGGGAAGAATTCCTTCAATAAACAAATCAGTTTTACCTCCACGACACCGACTGGAGAGGTCGAGACCAATGTAGTCACTTGCATCGTCTCAGCGAATGGAAATTGCTCAATAAAAAGTGCAAAAAGCCTCCAACAGGCTAATGATGCAGCTCAAATGATTGTACATTTCTTGAATAATCAAAATGTTGATCCAATTGAAGCAAACATAATAGGCATTAAAGAGTTCCAAGCTTACGGCAAGGTCGAAGCTGGTCCCACAGACCTGGGTGAACTGGTTCAATCTGAGTTTGGACGGGAAAAGAAATTCGTGCTCGTCGGTCAAGTGGCAAAGGCGAGAATTCTTGAGAATGTGGATGTGACCATTAATTCGATGGGCCGCATCACACTAATGGGCCCAAGCATAGAACGACTGCGTTATTCTTTGGCGGTCATAGCCCAGTTGCCAGGGATCGATCCTCCGACCCTGCCAAACATTCAGCAGTGAATATTTGTTTTTGAATCTTCGTGAATTAGTTTTAATTGGTGGCTTTCGTTTATTCTGATTAGTAATAATGTGTAATTTGTTTTGTTTAGCGAGCGACTTGACTCGTTATTTCATTTGAGATGTGACTTTGCGTTCATTTGCTTGTGCTTGTGATTATTTCTAAATTTGATGCAAAGTATTCAAACATTTTGCAATCTCGGACATCAAATCAGATGATGGACCATGCTTTCCATTTAAGCACGTTTGCTCCACCTACCTTTTGTTTTAAGGTGAAATTAATTATGAGGTTCTGCATTTGTAACTTCATTGTCGGTAAATTGCTAGGGATTTGGTGCTTCAGTCCCTCCCAAGAGCTTCATTAGTGAACGTTTGGTTTTGCTTTGAAACATTTTTGAACATTTGTTTTGAATCATCGCGAGTTGGATTTATTGATGGCTTATCGTTTATTCCGATCTTTATAATTTGTGAGTGACTTGGCTCATGTCTTTTCATTTGAGATATGACGTTTGCTTGTACTTGTAATTATTTCGCGATTTGATGCAAAGTATCTAAACGTTGCAATCTCTCACATCAAGCCAGATAATGGCCCATGCTTCCCATTTATGCTCAATATTTATGCACCAATAATTTGTTCAAATGTGAAATTGTGTGAGGTTTTAGTTTACTTCATTGGCAAATTGATGGGGATCGGTGCTCCAGCTCCACCCCAAGACCTCCATTAGCGTTCGGTTTTGCTTTGAACCATTTTTGAGCTTCTTGGCTTTTAATTCTGATTTGTTTGTCATTACATCTCAAATTACAAAACGTGATTTAAACAAGCAACATGTAAAACGTGTTTTGTTGATATTCCTTTATTTGAATAGACGGCTTGGTCGCCTTCTAAGTAGTCCCGAAGGATGCAAGGAGTGCGAATTGTTTGTAGGTGTTCAGAAAGCTCGCGAGTCCAGATACGCTTGTATCTGTCATGAAACTTGTGGTATCACCTCTGAAACTGTTACCAATAACCATAAGTTAGTTTATGGTGGTCCGCGAATCTGATGAACGAATAAAAAGAGGTTCTCAGCTCGTTGGTGGGACTTATCTGTTCTTGTTCCCTCTCAGAAGTTGACAAAAAAAAGTTAACATTGCAAAATATACGGGATAAAAACATATCTGCTTATCGTGTATTTTAAGATGATATTAATTATGAAACTCTTTATTTATATTGCACCAAAGATTAATTAATAAAGTTGTTATATATATTCTCCCAAGTCATTTTCATTAAATTCCGATTTGTTACAAGTGTTATTCACAGAAGGTTCCACTCCAAAGAGATGACATCGAAGTCATTTATATACTGCAAAATAATCAAAGTCGATCACTGGGTTCTCTTAATAAATATGCTTTTAAGTTATATTAATATATCACTGATAATTAACCTATTTCAGAACCATTTTATGATTTTTGCACTCCTAACGAGATGTTTTAAAACTCACAATAATTTTTCTTGCAAACATTTTCCCCCAAGTTATTCGGATGTCCAAAGCCGCAGGTGTTATAAGGTGTTTCAAATACATTTTAGCCAAGGCGGATCGTGGATTCAAAATGATAAAGTCCAACATGATGCTCTTCAAGCGTTGGGATCTTAACTGTGAAGTAGAATAGATTAGTAAATTGTTCTTAAAATTAATTCAAGGACTTAAATTTATTTGTTAAAATGTTTACTCACCAGGCTAACGAACCACAGATCGTAGAGATAATAACTTCTCTGGTTGAAAATAATGTATTTAATATTCTTAAATTATATTTAAAACACTCTCATGCACTTAATATCATTTTTAATAAGCTTAAACTACCTCAAATGACATTGTCTTTGTATAGCGAGCAGAGTTCACGATCAGATTGGCGCATTTGCTAGAAAATTATTGTTATTATTATTATTATTATTATTATTATTATTATTATTATTATTATTATTATTTATTATTATTATTATTATTATTATTATTATTATTATTATTATTATTATTATTATTATTATTATTATTATTATTATTATTATTATTATTACTATATCAAAATAAAATTGTAAAATTTAGCAGGCAGCCTTGGCTTGTTGAAAGAAACTAACATCAAAAACATTTGATTCCAAACGCTGGAGGAAAAATCAAAATCGGATCTGAACAAAAAAAAAGGAAAATAAAGCATTAAGTAATTTTGAGTGCAAAGTAAAATGAGTCGAATTGGCTAAGCTAATTAACATAGCCTAACATAACAGTAATAGTGGTTTAAGTAGACTGTGTGATAAACCACTCCAACACAGTACGAGTTACAGTAAAAACACGATTGTGTATTGTATTCAATTTCAGAGTTTCAAGAGGGTAAACCTATTAAATTTATTATTACTTGGTAAACATCGTAAACACGATTTTATGTTATAAGATCGTGTCCTTCCACATATTGATAATGAACAATTACGACAACTTTTCAGAGTTATCACCAATATCATTGTCATCAATACAATTGCCACCAATATCATTATCATCAATACCATTATCAACAGTTTGTGAACAAAACTTTTTATGAAATCAGCTCTAAAAGTAATACAGATCAATGAAACAACAGCACCAGCTAAGTAATTGAAATAGAAAAAAAGTAATCTGCATTATTTATAAATAATTTATTAAATTCAAATAATATCATCAAATTATAATAATAATAAGTCACAACTTACGTCAAGCGATTTTCTACTATGTAATTGCAATACCACCTGATACATACCAAAATAGCCTACAATACAAAAAATCATATTTTTGTCAATGAATCAAACCCATATAGTGACTATTAATTTCAAGCCTGTTCAAAGTTTCGTAGTTCAGAAGCTGTAATCTTTTGTAGAATTTTAGTGCCAGATCGAATGAAATTTATGAAATCTGGAGTTGGTCGGGTCATGGATACATAAGTAGTTAAATTGTTTGCATGTTTAAGTAAGTTCCATATCACTTCACTTCCTCCATAATTAATTGCACAAATCTGGAAGAATTGACAAACCAATTAACAGTTTAAACAGGTAATCAATTTTTATTATCATTTCATATATGCCACTTTAAGACATACCCTTTTTGATAAATGTCTTAATTCTTTGGGAATAGGATGAAAAGTTCTCAAAAAATCCAACTTTCTGTTTTTTAAATACCTTAATTCATCGCTGTTTAACAAAATGGGTGACAAAGTTTAGAACTCACAATGTCTTACTACAGTTTATTACTATTTAAAAGTGACTTTCAATAAGCTCCTTGGAAACCCAAAAGAATTGTATGGTCAAATAAAGAAACTTTACCTCAAATCGTAGACGTACAACTGAATATTCCTGAGCTTCGGTAGAACTTCCAGTATTCGAATCTTGTTAGGATTGGTGAATTTTATATAAGGAATATCTAATGTCCTGGAAGGATGGGTAATTTTTCATTAAATAGAAAAGTTCTTCCAATAAGTGAGTTTTAAAATTCTTTTACCTCAGGTTTTTAAGATGCACAATTACATCCAATAATTCTGGATAATCATAGCGCCCTGTCATAGAAAGGATTTGCAGATTTTGGAGACATTTGAAAGATTCAACAAATAAGCAAAACGAGGTTTTAAGGAGGTAAAAAGAACCGCAAATGACGTGTAAGCTTAGATGTTTTAAGGATTCGGAACACGATTTTAAGTCAAAACGTTGAAGTAAATTGGGAGGCATGGCCCAAGTGTCAATGAAAAGTTTCTGCAGTTTTGGAAATCTTATTGGATCATGTCTACGCAAAATGACTTCAGGAGCGCTTTAATAAAAATAGTTACAGTAATATTAATTTTTGGAATTATGATGTCCAATTTTCTATTACTCACCGGCCTTTTTTAGATATATTTGGCAAATCATTCATGATCTCAAGGATTTCAATGTTTGCTGCAATTTTTTCGATGAAATTCATCATTTCATTTGTCATTCGATTTGTTCGAAAAGACAACTGCCTCACAGGAAAATCAGATTTGATCTTGACTAGGTCTTCCTCGCACAACAATCCATACGAGAGATTAACATTCGTCCAGTTTAAAGCTTCCCTGTTTGAGAGGCAGACTTTCAAATACTCGTGAGGTATTGGCCAACAAATTTCAGATGCTTTTGATTGAATAAATTCAAATAATCCCTCTGGCAAACAGATTTCTTTCTTTACTTCTAGAATTAAAATATATTAATTTAATAGAATATAAAAATTATGATGAATACTGGAAGGGATTATGGGTCAAACCCATTCTCTTTTTCTGGTCCACGTCAAGAAATACTTTGTCGAAATTAACTACAGATCTTTCCAGGAGTATATCCTTCAGACTTTTAATTTTATTCATTTTTGGATTTTCTGATGGTAAAAACTATCAAAATTACTTATCTTGCGACAACATTCGTAGTGCGCTTACCAAACCAAAATTTATAAAAAATAAATTAAATAATAAAAAGATAATGCGCTTTACTTGTCTAGGTATTCAAAACGACTTCGTGCAGAACTTGTGCTTTGCCCGTCGATTCGCTCATCGATCAGAGCCAATGCTACTGACGATAGTGAATATGTTTTAATAGCCAAAATTTTAAATTGTTAATAAATACTCAACATTATTAGTGATCATCATTTTAAACAAATAAACCCGTTACAGTTCAAACATTTATTTTTATCCGATGTGTTAAGCATTTTATTTTGATAATAGAACAGTTAAAATATTAGTATTAACAGAAGACTTTATTTAGGGTTGGTTTTAGTATAGATCAAAGACCTGATATCAGCAGTGTCCAACTAACATGTGATTCCACTTTTAAAGCACCCCGTCATAATAGCCCGGCGACAATAGCCTCGTGAAAACAACACCATCAAAACATAAAAATTATATCATTAAATCAAGTTTGAAATCAGTTATCGGTTAATGTCTTCAACTCATACAAATATTTTTTATAAAGAAATATTGACCGGGATGTTTTGACGGGTGACCCACTTTTAAGACTTCTGCATCTCTTTTTGGAACACTGGTTCGAAACCCAACTAAGAATTCGGTTCGAAGCACCAAGACTGATTAATAGATAATGAGACTTATTTTAGAAATAGCAATGGCAGGACACCCGTCATAATAGCCCGGCGACAAAAGAGCCCCGTCAAAACAACACCATCAAAACATAAAACTCATTTCATTTAATCAAAGTTGAAATCAGTTATCGGTTAATGTCTTCAACTCATTTAAATAATTGTAATGCCACCCGATATAGACCAAAATAACCTACAACACAAAATCCTATATTTGTAAATGAATCAAACCCATATAGTGACTATTGATTTAACCTGTTCAAAGTTTCGTAGTTCATAAGTTGTAATATTTTGGAGCCTTTCAAAATCAGATCGAATGATATTCGGATGATGTCGGATCATGGATACATAAGTAGTTAAAATGTTTGCATTTTGAAGTAAGTCCCATATCACTTCTCTTCCTCCATGTTCAATGGTCCAGCAAATCAACGAATTTCCTTATTTTTACGCCATCCCCATTTCAGTTAACATGCTATATCGCATGAGCTCGTAATGCGAAGAATTTGAGAACAAATAAGCTACTATTAATGTTGTTGTCGTCTTTGCATACTGCTGATTATAACATTCGCCTCACAAGCAACTCTCCGACAACTCCTACTCCAGCATAATAAGTAAATCAGCCAGTACTAAGGACATAACAATCCAACAACAGAGGACACAAACACAACAACATTTACAAGCCAGCAACAATAAAAGTTAGATCAAGTAAGTGAAGCATCTTTCATCTTGTGATTTCTTCTATTCCCTAAGATCTCTGAACATATTCAGTCTGTTCAGATGTTCAGCATTGGTTTCCATAGAGCTGTAAGTGGAACATGATAAAATGTTAAATAAAAATTGGTAAACTGAGTATTAAATAAATGAATAACACAATTTCATTAAGATCTTAATGTAATAGCTTGTTATATATTTACAGAAAGAACACTTCCCATTAACAATACTACTTCATACTTATCCTATTTACCATCTTCTCAAGAGAACAAATACAAATATTAATTTACATGCCCAGGACAAGAAATGACTCCATAAAATATTACAAAGTGGGTGTCATTAAATCATCAAAATCATAATCATCATCAGCCATCTGAACATCAATGCCAATTTACCTCAATCCATCCTTAAATGTCACAGTGATTCTGTATATGGCCGACTTCACTTCAGATTTAAGAAGAACCTTCATTTTGGCTTCGTACGAGGTGCACTTCTTGCTCGGAGCTGACATCGGCAGAGGTTTGCAGAGAACCTGAGGAACATTGAGATGATCGATGAAAATTGGAGATGAAAAATAATGATCATTCTATTAACTGGAGCAGGCTAATATCCACAATGTCTGACAAAACAAGATATAAAAAACTAATGCCAAAATTGTGGCCAATGTTAAACAAGTATTACATATTAGTTTAGTCATTAACAATCTACTACAATCTTTCACCGAGCTGCTACTCAACTGGTGACCTTTAACTAAAAATGTAGACAAGCCGAAAATCCCTTTCCACGTGCGACACGAAAATTCTATCATTATACAAATTGTCCAAACAGATTTAGAGTGGTCGTTTGTAACCTCGTAGAATGCCAGAAGACTGTTGAGCATGATGGGCAGGTCCTTTTGAACAACCCCGTACTGATCCTCCTCAAAGGAATGCAAGGCCAGAGATGACAAACCTGCAACAATCAAATCCCACGTGTCCATTCATACAACCTTTTCATTTGTGTAGTCATCCATTCATCCATCCACACATCCTTCTATTATATTTAAGCTTGAAAATCCATACGTTCACTGAACTATACTTCCAGCCATCCACTCAAAACTAGGTTAAGAACAAGAGGCGTAATGACCTTGGACGAGCCAGACGTATTTCTGAGCATCAGCAAACATCTTCCTGTTTTTTCTTTCGAGGATTTCAGAGAAGAAGTAGGAAACTGGTCGAGACTGCTTGACGCTCTTTAGCATCTGCTCAACAAAAATAACAATTTATTAAGACAAATTCATTCTCAAATCAAACAATTGTTATATTATTTGTTATTAAAAATTGCATTATGTTGTTAATAATTTATAAAAAAAATAACATAGTTTATAGAAATAAATCGCCAATCCAATTAATCCATCTACAATTCAATGAACAAGCAGACAGATGCAAACATGAACGTGCATATCCCTTACGTTGTCAAAGATGTTCGGCTGCCTATCACCGCTGGTGTAACTCGAATAATTCTTCGGGGGTTGTCCGGACGGGGAGAGGAAGGCAGAGGTGCTTTGTTGGCCGGTTAAGGACAAAGAGGCACACCTGAGTCTCGATGAGGGTTTTGATGGTGTGGTGGTTGTGGAAGTCAGAATGGAAGAAGAAAGAAGGGAAGATGATGGTGGTGCCGGCGAATAGGAGGGAGAATGGGGTGGTGACTTGCCTATGCTGATCGTCCTTGGTCGAGCCACTTGAGAGTCTAAGGATTGAAGTTTGAATAAAAAAATGCTTTAAAAAAGACAAATTCAGTGAGAATTTAATTAATGTAAAGAGTTTAAAAGCCATCAAGATATTTAATAATAGCCTGGATACATTGATGACAACATGCAAGATATTTATTTTTTTAATTCCCATATTCTTCACTCCTGCTATTGGATCACTTCCTAACAAATGCAAGAACTCATAAAAAAGAAACACAAGACTCATAAAGCATCCCAATTGCTGATACATATTCATACCATACATATTGCGATATACAATACAAATCGTCTGCATTTACTTTTAAAGAACATCAAATCCCACTCATCAAATCTCACCTCTATTTCTTCCAGCCATCCTTTCTCCAACAGTCTGCATGTAGCTTCCATCAAGGACTGAGTAAACATGAGAGCTGAGGGTGGATACGTGCCTGTCCAATTGCGAGAGGCACTCACCCACTAGGGCCTGCCAGTGGACAGGGTGTCTGCCGGGGATCGAAAGGCTGTACAACTGGAGTCGCCTCTTCTTGTCGTATTGGGAGAGTCGACAGAGATCGAGGAATGCCAGGTTCTGAAAGTAAGGAAATGTTCTTAAAGCAACAAGAATGATAGAAAATAATATCTTCATTATTAGTCATAATAGTGTCAAAAACAATAATAATAACAACAATAATAATAATATAAATAATAATTAACCTGCAGCAGCTGAAGATCCGAACATGAGAGTGCTTTGGAGAGACACTTGTTTTCCTCGGATGCGTGTTTCGACATTATCGGGAATTCTATCGGCTAGGAACATTCATATTACGATGATGAGCAATATGTAGGTTAATTGTTTTGATGCTGAATAAAAAATAAAATAATACTACTTCTACTACTACCAGCATCAGCAGCTTATTGTGAGAAAAATAAGTACAACAAAGTAGTAGAATTAATTATACTTATACAATTTAATATACTAATTAATTAATACTAATTATACAAATCAGCTTGATTTGTTTACCTTATCCATCCAAGTACTTAAATAATTATACATTTAGTTAGTATAAGTAAACAAATGTTAATACAAGTGCTATTAACTGCTTAACCATTCTAAATGCTGCAATCGCAAACGCTATGAAACACGAGGCAATCAAAATAAGTGAAGACAAAACACTTGCTAATCATTAACATCATGACAAAAGGTCAACAGGTATAGTAACCTGGGTGTGGAAAATGTTGTGGAGGCAGAGGTGGAGTCCAGACTGGAACTGGACAGAGAAGATGATGATGAACTGCTGGCAGAAGGACCACACTCCGATGAACGATGTACTGTCATGTTCTGCAACGTCTCTGTAAATTGTAAACAATAATCATCGTTTCAAGATCACATTGTGCCGATTCAACATTGTGTCTGATATGTATGATTTGTTAGCAAATTCAAACATTTAAAGCATTCTACATAGTCAACAATTAAAAATAAAATCAATATAACAATTGTCATAACTGTGGAGATCTGATGAATTGTTTAACCATTCTAAACACAAGTAAATTGAAGCTCACCTATTTAGGAGGAGTCTCAGCAATGAATTTGAGCTTGCCTGGGGATCTGTTAACAACAACAACAACAACAACCATTACAACTCAAATAATCCATGACTAGTCAAGTGACAATTAAGTTATGGAATCCTCGGGTAAACTTTAGTTAATAATTAACTTAAAATATAATATCCATTATTGTTTTCACGTTTACCATCGTGCTACATGGTTTTATGGTCGCAACCCAGCTTGGACTATCACAAAGCACCTCTGGCAGACAGTGCACAAATGGTCCGAGTACCCTGGATACTTATGTTCAATGTGCCACACAAATATGCCCATTATTATTTAACCATATCACTTTCATAAGATTAAGGGGTCCCTAATTTAGCCAACTGCAAGCATATCATTGGTCACTAAGGTAAACGTCAAGTAACCAAGGTTACTATAAACTCACAGACGACAAGGCGATGGATGATGTAGGCGAAGAGCGTGATCCAGATGGAAGAATGGAACGTGGAGAAAAAGAGGAGCCTCAGGTTTGTCTTTGCTTGGACGAGCTTCGGAAGCTGGTCGAAATAACGATAATAGTTGAACAAATCTCCACAATGACTAAAACAATTATTAAATTACAAAAAAATAATAAATTCATTAATATAAAAAAATATTTAAATAAATTCCCATACATGGCAAAACTATTTGCAAATTAGTTGTTGTAGTTAATGTGCAACACTCTCGCAACATTATTACAAGCCCATTAAGCGAGGTATGAATGAGACTCACATGCACAAGAGGGATGTGGTACTGGTACAACCTCCTGGTGTCAAAATGGAAAGGGAGATAGCAGGCCAATACAACAGAAGTGCTAAGTATTAGCAGGCAGTCCCAACTGCAATTGAGAAAACAAATGTAACAAGATTAGCAGCAATGGTTAAAACTGCAACAGTAGAATCTCTGTGTTTTATAAATTTGCATTATCATTATCTAAAAATAACTAATCATCATCATTATCATCACCGTGCAAACCATCAACCAGTGATTTCAAATCACAGCCCATAACAACTCACTTCTCTGAACCTCCATCTCTCAATCCATGAATGAGTGAAAGGATGACGAACGAGGCGACAATGGAAAAAATGAAGTAGCAGCAGCTGAGGATGATGTTGGAGGGATGGAAAAAGAGGAGCAGATGGTCAACCCTCCTGGTGGAGATGGATGGAAAAACTGGAATGAAGATAGTTTGTTTACGTGAACCATTTGTGATGTTGTCATTCACAGCTACTGATTGGTGAGTTCTACATCAAGGAGTGTTTCATTAACAGCTCCGGTTTTATAGACTTCGGACTTTTAGGCAATTTAAGAACCTTAGCTCATCAATAAGAACCTAAATTTAGAATCTCTGATGTTTCCTTTCACAACTTACTCCCATGAAAACCTAACGCAGTGGCAATAAATCAGAATTGGTTTAAAATACCTTTAAACTTCTCCACATGTTGTTTCATGAGAGGAAAAATAGATGCAATGGCCAGCAGGCAAAAAAACCAAAATTTGATGCTGATTAGAAGCCACAGACATTCTACAAGTAGATAAATTTTAATGCTTGTTAATCTACCGTCAAACAAGTATATTTTCACAGCTAGTACGATCGCAATCTGAGCATTAATAAATAAGTTCTATAAATAAAAAAACTCACTCATAAGCCATGTGTAAGGTGACAGTGGTTGAAAAGTACTAAATAACGCAAGCAAAAACAAGCCAACGGGAAGAACAACAATCGTCCATAATAATGCCGCAGCAGTCCTTCCACGCAAGTGCTAAAAAAATCAATTATTTCTCAAATATGTAAGCCCAACTTTCCAAATAGCGTTAGATCAAATAATATTACATATTACTTAAGCACAAAAAACATTTAATAATCAACTCACAGAAGACGTGTAATTAGTTACAAAGTTATTATTGATTATGGATCCCATAGCGGTTAAACACAAATCTAGTTCTTAATAATCGCTATCGACCATTTTAGCGCTAGTGATTTGATTT
Source organism: Whitmania pigra (assembly GCA_021613335.1). Lineage (NCBI taxonomy): Eukaryota > Metazoa > Annelida > Clitellata > Hirudinida > Haemopidae > Whitmania > Whitmania pigra. The sequence goes on along the minus strand of JAJTWR010000182.1, from coordinate 2,198,040 downwards.
TGTCCACCAAAGACGTAAAAGCATCTGTAATCATCTTGCATATATTGTTCGATGTAATGAAAATTTTAATTTAAAATATTTGTAAAAACCGATATATTAAGAATTTTAACATTGCAACAATTCTGATGCACGAAATTTATGTCAGCCTTGTTGCTCCTATTGTTTCAAATAGGGCTCCTAAAATCTCTAAATCGTGATTAAAATAACTTGCAGAACATCATATCCTCTAAATCAGTGGTCCCCAACCGTGTGCTAGCTGTTTTGTGTTTGCTACCATAAAAAAATAAAGAAAAAAAAAGGCAAAATTTTTAAATTTAAGTGATTTTTTTAATTTATGAATGCTTTCCCAACTTTATCGCCTACCATTGTATAATCCATCAGTAAGTTTTGAGCAATAATTGAATCAAGATCAGATCATGAAGATAGTTATGAAAATTGTTAACTCTCACCCAGCCAGCCACCACGGAAAATGTAAGATGTTTAAAGCATGGGCAGCGGGAAAATTGAAACTTTTAGACTAGACAAAAAAGCCATCTCGTGTTTTGCGAAGGTTTGCTACTCCCACCCCTTGTAAAAAGTTGAAAGAGGTTTAGAGGCTAGGTTTAAAGGTTCGGTGAGGAGAGCACTCTGATGATTCCCTGTCGATCCGTGGCAGGAGTTTCTTCTATTTGCATAATTTCTTTTTCAAAACGTAATGTTAAGGTCGAATCATAACGAGTTTTTTATAATAATATAATAATCTAAATTTGAAATTTTAAAAATTAGCTATAAAAAATATTCACTATCGTTGGTAGCCCTGTCGCGGGCCAACGAGCAATTTGACATGCCAAATATATATTCTCCACGAAGTCATTTTGAATAGCGGACGGTCATGAGTAAGCTACATGATCTTTTCATTATTAACTTTATTTGTAAAAATTTTGTTTTGGTAAGGACGTTTACAAATGTTGTGGTAAATAATTATTATTGATAGCATCATCAGAAAATACTCAAACGAATAAAGTTAAAAGTCTGAAGGATTTACTCCTGGAAAGATCTGCAGTTAATTTCGACAAAGTATTTTTTGACGTGGACCGACAGGAGAGAAAAGGTTTGACCCATAATCCTTTAATCTTAATTTTTATGTTTAAAGTTACATAGATTTGTGCATTCCATTAATATATTTTACTTATAGTGTTAAAGAAAGAAATCTGTTTGCCAAAAGGATTATTTGAATTTATTCAATCAAAGGGATCTGAAATTTGTTGGCCAATACCTCACGAGTACTTGAAAGTCTGCCTCTCAAACAGGGAAGCTTTAAACTGGACGAATGTTAATCTCTCATATGGATTGTTGTGCGAGGAAGACTTACTCAATGTCAAATCTGATTTTCCTGTGAGGCAGTTGTCTTTTCGAACAAATCGAATGACAAATGAAATGATGAATTTCATCGAAAAAATTGCCCCAAACATTGAAATCCTTGAGATCATGTCTGATTCGCTAGTCAACTCTAAAAAAGGCCCGTGAGTAATAGAAAATTGGACACCATAATTCAAAAAATTAATATTATTTCTATTTTTATTTTAGCACTCCTGAAGTAACTTTTCACCAACTTGAGCCAATAAGGTTTCCGAAGCTGAAGGGACTCAGCGTTGACATTAGAGCCTTGCCTCCTAATTTACTTCAATGCTTTAACTTGAAATCGTGTTCCAAATCCTTAAAACATCTAAGCTTGCACGACCCTTGGCAGCATTTAGGTATTGATCGCTCTAAAACCTCGTTTTGTTTATCTGTTGAAATTTTCAAATGTCTCAAAAATCTGCAAATCCTTTCTATAACAGACTTTTATCACTTTCAAGAATTATTGGACATCATAGTGCTTCTTAAAAACCTCAGGTAAAGCAATTTAAAAGCTCTCTTATTAGAAGCATTACTATTTAGTGGTAACGTAATCATCCTTCCAGGACATTATATATAATTTATCCAGTATCCACCAATACTAACAAGATTCGAATACTTGAAGCTCTACCGCAACTCACGAATATTTTTTTGCCACACCCAATGTTAAGGTAAAGTTCGATCTTTTGGGTTAGCAAGGATCCCGGTTATTTTCTCTTTTAGGAACTATATTGGATATTGCAAATCTGTGATTTGCCATAAAAAATCATCAAAGCTTTTAAACATTACTAAAAAATAGATCCCGATTTTTCAATTTTTGTTGAATACTCATCAATGGTTAATGATCATATTGAAATTGTGGGTTTTAAACGGTGTCACACCTTTTGTTAAACAGCGATGAATTAAAGTATTTAAAAGACAGAAAGTTGGATTTTGTGTTCAGTGCTAACCCTATCCCTGAAGAATTAAGACATTTGTCAAAAAAGGTATTTCTTAAAATGTCATCTGTGAAACTTTAAGTTGGTTGATTTATCGTTTCTTTTAGATTGGTGCAAGTGAAGGAATTGAAATGAAATTGAACATGCTTGAAAATGCAAACAATTTAACTACTTATCTGAACGCTATCGATGTGCTTTCTTTTGAAATTGTGTTGTGGCCCTATTACGACCCTCAACAAGAAATTACAGCTTCTCGATTACGAAAATATGAAGAGGTTTGAAGTTGTTAGTCACTATAATTGATGATGATGATATTTTTATCGCCTCTATGGGCTTTATTTTTTTTGCAAAAAATAAGAATTTTGTGTTGTAGATTATGTTGGTCCATATCAGATGGTTTTACGAGAAAGTAATAGACTATTGCGTACCGTAAGTGGCCCAATATTATAATTTATTTATTGTTTTGCCATTTTAATCGTCCGCCTAGATCTGAATCACATTTTTGGTTAATTGTATTCGGCCATAATGATGTTCACAAATAGTTTGTAATTGCTGATTTCATGAAAATTCAATGACTAAGTCAGTAATTTGTGGCAAGGTTTTTCTTTATCTCACAAATTATACCTCTGAAAATATTACATTTGAACATGGAATGGGATGATTAGTGATGGCAAAAAAGAATCATCCTCTCTGGTTTTGAGTAAGAGTGTGCCACTCTGGAAAATGCTGAAATCCCTGGGCATGACCTTATAATGTAAAATCATGTTATACTTTGCTTTGTACTTGAGTTTACCTATTTACACTATCTTCAATAAATTATTGAGCTACTTAATGTTACTTTTTTTTAGGTTTTATTCCAATCTATACGGTCTCCACAATTGGAGTCAAGAGTTTATTATGTAGGTTTCATTTAATTGTCTGTTTAAGTCTGCTTGCTAAATTTTATGTTAATGATTTTGTAGCAAATGCGCCAATCTGATCGTCAATTCCGCCCGTTATTCAAAGGTAATGTTCTTAAAAGAAGCTTTACTTAATGTAAATGATAGGACATACAACAAGAAATGTTGCGGAACATTGTAAATGCAATTTATGGTTATTAAATCAAAAGTCTTTTCAACAAGGATATCGAGAGATTCTCCAACTTGTGGTTCAAACACCTGGTGAGTAAACATTCTTAAAAATAAATTAATGCCTTGTATTAATTATACAACAAGTTACTAAATTATTCCATCATGCAGATGGAATCCCAACGCTTGAAAACCACCATGTTGGACTTTATCATTTTGAATCCACGTTCCGCATTGGCTAAAATGTATTTGAAGCACCTTATAATACCCGCAGCATTGGGTATTGGTTATGATAAACAAAACCTTCGTGTAAGTTTTAAAATGTATCGTTAAGAGTTTCTGCCTTCATCATAACAAAAAATGTTTCTGAAATACGTTAATCGTCAGTGATGATGCTAATATGCTAATATTTCTTAAGAGAATTTAGTTACTGAATATTTTGACAGTTAATTAATGACTTCGAAGTTATCTCCTTGAGGTGGAAGTTGAAGTGAATATCAGTTGGAACAAACCGGATTTTGGTGAAAAATGATTCAGGAGGATCGAACCATGATAATTAATATTTGGTATTATACAAATAAAGATTTTCATAATTAATTTTATATTGAAATAAAGAAAGGTGGACCACATCTACTTAAATATTTTAGTTGACTTGATGTGTGTGATTAGAAAATGTTTAAATACTATTAAAGTAATTGCTTCGCATTTATAAACATTCAAAATGTGTGCTATGTCCTCTTATCTCCGCAGTTTTCTCGATTTGTTTGCCACCTTGGCCATCTTTTATGGATGACTTCCAACTTACATAATACTGCTTAGAAGCATAGGAGCAAAAACACCAGAGTGTCAAATCTTGAAACAGACTTTTTATGAAACGTAAGCAGTCATTTATTTTTATTAGATGATAATGCCAAGACTTCAGCATTGAAAATGATCTCTGATGAATTGCCTTGATCTGATATCAGCCTGGAAATAAGAGACATTTTAAAATGTAAACCAATAATAATATTTCCCAAAATAACAAAATTGGTATGGGCCACAGTTAATCATGAAATCTGGAATAAAATTTTTTCACCATTAATTATTAACCTTAATTACAATCAATAACAATTAATAACATTGATTGGGCAATCAAGACAAATTAATTTAAGGCATTAGATGACACATCCAAGGAGGATAAATTGCTGGAACAACCTGACGGATTGGTTCTGGCACTCGATATTGACAGCACAACTTTACCAGGTCGATGGCTGTTTCCATGGAAATCTTATGCCCTGGTGAGATATACACAGGTTTTGTGGTGTGACTAGTGCTCTTGAAGGCCTGATAAATATTTAATATCCCTTGTCGTCAGTGATAACGTGGTGAAACTCCTTGAGTTTGAACGTTACAGTAAAGGTTGGACAAATGGGTGACGTGCTTGCAACAGGCAAAAAATAGCTTTGCAAGAGAGTAACTAGGAAATAACTTTTTATGACATGGATTTCAAAAATATATATAAAACGTCGTTTTAATAAATGTAAGATTTGTTAGTTGGTTAAAAATTAAGATAAATTAAGTTTATCTATTAATGTGATACCAATGAATGACCTTGCAACTTTCTAATTACAAAAAAAAATATACATATCTTCGATGTTGTCATTTGCATAAATTATCATAGAAACTCTACAAGTAAATACCTCAATCAAACAATAACATTCTAGTCACCACAAACCAAAATCAATCTACCATACCAACAAGATTATTGATTACTCAAAGACAATTGAAAAACACCTCACCACTCCAAGTACTTTACCATGTGATGTAGTCAGGGGGCATACATCTCCAACTTTGTTCATACCTGAAATCTGTCAGAACAAATAAACAGCACTAATATAGTCATATAACATAATATTAGTTTAGTTTAAAATTAATTATAATAGATAATGTGTAAACCTTTGAAAATTTTGCACTGCTAAACTATGCACTGAAAATATTCAATAACAAATAGTTGTATTATTGCTTCATTTTGAATAACTCATAACCTCATTAATATTAATAAAAGTAAACATCTTTTAAAATAGTTCAAAAATATTTAATAATTGCCAGGAATTCACATCATGCAATTTAGTTTAGGCTAGACTTCTTTGCAACTATTACAATTTAATTACCATTTCTTTAAGGGTAGTGTCGGTTAAATCCAGGTGCCTGGAAAGGTAAGGTGACTTGGCAACTCCAACAGTCACCAAATCCAACAGAACCCCAACATGGCAAGCCAGTCCAAATTCTGGAAAAGAGAAATCAATCATTTGGGATGTAACTAGTATGAGTAGGATGAAAACTTTCCAAAACCATTTTCGTGTAATGTTCCATTTCCATCGAGCATGACAACAAGAGGACTAAATTCAGGGTGAAGACTCCTTAATATTTTCACCTTCTCCACTGTATGTTCAGCCTCTCTGAAGGCCAGAAAACCAGGAATGTAGGGCACTGTCAACTTGACCATTGAAATATCCTCATAAATGACCTGTATTGGTTGAGGTTTGCATCTTTTAGAGATTACTCAACCTATTGCTTAATAATCCCCTCAATTTTTATTGGGTTCTATTATTGCTATTTGCTTTTCAAACTAGTAATTGGTTCATGTGTTCGACAAAGGTGATCAAATGCAAAGAAATATCTTATTAACTAAATTGTTAATAGAAATACCTCTAATTTTGGAAGCTTCATGACCACAATTGCAACACAAGCATCTTCATCACTACCTTTTATAAATGAAATATCTGAGCCAACTACGTATGGCAGGTCATCAAACTCAGAGGAATCAATACTGTGGACGGAAACTCCTGGTACTCTTGTAGAGCTAGTAATTGTAAGTTTCCTCAGCTGCAACTGCCATTCCTCTACATCCTGCAGCACGCATCTCTTCTTAAGTAAGTTTTGCTCCCATTAAAAATAAAACAATTCCTCATTAACGATTACCGATGTCGAGAATACTTAATAAAAGATAGAAACTTACTGTCTAAATCGGTCCTTAAGTTCGTGACTTGTTGTGGTTTTGGACGTGAAAAAAATAAATTTATGGCGAGCTTTCGAAAGTAGAGACGAACATCTTGCTCGCAAAGATCCACAAAGGCCGGATCGCCACATGAACATCACAATAACAAAACCACTCAAAATAGCGCATTCCACATTAATGTTGGACATTACACCACAATTAGAAGTTAACAATAACTATACAACGAGGTTTGTTTATTCAACTTTGTAAATCCCTCAAATAGAGGGCACCCATACCAGATGACAGAAATCTTATGCAACAATTTTCCCTCTCGAAATGAATAAAAATGGCCCGGCTATATGAATGTTATCTAAATGCTATATAAATATGCAATGATTCCAACATGATATAAAATTTATACTAATTATATTATCAACGACCGCGATGAATTTTCTCGAACCTAGTATCTGATTTAGCAAGTTACCTCGTACACGCCTAGAAAACTCAGAAAAAGTAAAAAACCTCATGCGGAGATATAAATAATTTTAATTAATCCTGTCCCAAGTTCTAAGTCTGACTAGCCGACACAGAGACCAATGGCTTGTCTCACTCGCCAGTCTTGCCTCGACTACACTTTATTCATCAATTCCCAACATGACCCCAGCTTCACAGACTAGTCAGACTCAAACAGGTCTTAATCACAAATTTTAGTCCTAGAAAGGGCATCTTAAAATTGAAAAATGATGACACCATCCATATATCCTTAAGAAAAAGTCTTGAAAAACTCTTTAAATTGACTGAAGAACCTACAAGATGCTTCAAATTAGTTTATTTAAAAGCACCCTTTCTTTTCCGGCCCCTGCGCTCGAGTTCGGGAAAGACTAAAGGAACTTTAAGAACAGCTCTGGCGTTGTTCTTAATGTAAGTATCTCCAATGATTTTAGTCACCTTGCAGCCAATCATTCGGAAATACTTTATGAGGCTGAAAAACGAAGCGATAATCAAGTCAAAAAGGCATCCTAAACTGTTTTTTTCTAAAAGGTATTAATACTGACTCTTTGCCTTTGAGGTCCTCATTTAAGTCAGACGTCTGAACGTCAAACTCATCTATGTGCAAACTCAGGACCAAAATGTGGAAAAGGAGAATGTCCTTCATCTTGGACGGCATGGATCTGAAATAATTACAAAACATTAAAGATTCTCAATTCTTTTAAATTTATGGAAATCTATGCAAAATTAAGTCAAAGTTGTATTCAATAATTATATTAAATAAATAAATTCAAAACAAAAAATATTCAAATTATATTAATTTAAATTCATAATTTTACACAACTAATTTATATTAGTAAAACAAAATGAATATCCTAGCAATAAACAAATTGGTGAATGAATGAATAAATAAATAAATACTTATGCTCACCTTCCTTGTTTCTGACCAACAAGGGGCACAGTGAAGCTCTCAATCAACTTGTTTTTTATCTCCGGCGGGATTGACTTTGGCAGAAAGTCTGGAATTAACAAAACGAGGGCAATGCATTTCAATAATTCAAAACGATTCATGGCAAGCAGAGCAGCAATGATCGAGCAATTCTCAGATAAACTACAAATACAAATGCTCACAAATTTTTAAAACAGAGATTATGAAATAGTATTAAAAAGTAATTCAAATGAAGAATTTTAGATTTATAGTTTGCTCTGATAATAAAATTATTTGTCTAAGTTGGAGTCAGCCTAATGATCCACTTTTGTATTATAAATTGCTAGGTTGAAAATATGTACAAGTATTGCAAAATTTGAGGAATTATTAAACAGCTAATTATTATTATTATTATTATCACCATGACATTGAAAAAGGCTTAACTATTAATTATACAATTGCTTAACCATCAATAATACAATTGTAGTTTGTTATTCAAACAATAACTGACCTTTCTTCTTGAGCTCGTGAGCCTTGAAAGAGTAAAGTGTGACCAAGTAATGGAAATACATGAGGATGCAGGAGAAGTGCTGTCTGACAGTTTCGTCGACGGGAAGCCTCCTCAGTTTCGAGCAGACGTAAGTGCCGTACCTGTTCGAGTTTTTGTCGAAATCGTGGAATTTGTATTTTGTTTCTAGTTTCGTTTAGATATTTTAGATAACATTCACTTAAGTAGTTTCAGAATTAAAATAATAGAAATTGGTTATTATAATGACAATAATAGTTTTCATATTATCTCATTTGAAATTCGCTTTTAACTTGTTATAACTGTATTAACTTGTTATAACAATTGTGTATTATGTCCTTAATAAACTGTATAACTGTTTTAACTTGTTATACAGTTCAAAACATTGTCGCTTGAAGGTTCAACAGCTATCAGAACAACAACAAGGACAGTATTCTAATACTTACAAACATAATGACTTGCAATTACAGAAACTTGTAAATTCAGAATAAAGAAACATCAAAAACTAACATCTTATTTGCCTCCCATTCCTTGATTTTTGTGATGTTGGATTCTATGAAATCCTTGGAAACATTGACCAACGCATCCAATTCTTCACGAGTTATGACTGAATACCATAAATTGAGAACTCGTTAAAGGATCACCGTTTCATCAACAATTTGAATAACATATGAATAACAACAATAATAATCACATGACTGCGTAATGTTATAATTAATGCATTGTTGTTATATCTCTTATTCAGGTAATTATTCAGGCATTATATCATTAATTCAGGTAATTATCATAAAATATTTCAACTCACTTCCATCCAATGGGAATGCATCTTTAACTCTTGCAGCCTCCTTGTTGTGAGGAGGGAAGTAAGAGGTCATGTCTTCCTCTTTAACAACAAAATTACCAGATCATTAAACATTGTAATGCAATTAAAACAAAGAATATTACATAAATATATTATTTAAAACCAAAAAAATATATCATATAAAACATATCATAACTGAATATGTTCTACATAAGATACATTCATGCAATGCGCCTGCATCGCAATTCTAAACATCAAACCCATGCAGAACAACAACTATCATTCAGCACAACTACCTTCTGCTTCATCTTCCTCCTTTATGTCGTTCATGATCTTGTCGTCAGTCTCCACAAAATCGATGGTCGAATCGATTCCCTCGCGATTCTCCTGGTTCTTGTTTTTATTCCTCACCAGCTTCCTGCTCATGGAACTTCCGAAGTTCTCCGACAGAGTGGCTTTCTGAGTCGTGAAATTTTTATTTTTAATTTTTTTATTGAATGGAAGGACAGAGGATTTAATGAGATGACTACAATGCACCAAAAATTTTGTGGCCAAACCGATTGTTAGATAGTTAGCAATTAATTATTATAACCAATTGCAGAAGTTAATTAATCCTAATGGAAGATATGCATCTTTTAAATATTTAAATTAAACTCACTTTTGAGTTAGAATTGTGTATTTGAACTAAAAATATACACAATTAACATATTCATGACTCACAAGTTTTGCTCGTTTTGTTTCTTTTCCTTTCTCTTGTTCTTCTTCCAGCTTCATGAGATGTTCATTGGCTGTTTATAATAATTTATTAATCAATTAAAATTTATTCAAACTATCCAATCAATACATAATTTAATTCATGAAAGCAGACAAGTAAATTTATGTTTAGAATGTGTTGTAAAAGCCCACACATCAGTTGGCTGATGCCTGACAATGCAACATCTATCCAGAGCAAAACAAATGAAATTTTAAACCATCCATTCAATCAACTATTCATTCATTTCTAATTTAATCATGTAATAAATGTCAAAATGATGTGATGATATTGAAACAGGTTGCATGTTCCAATGGATTGAAAATTAACATTTTTTGTGACAAAATACAAATGAAAACGTACGTCTTTGGAACTTCATCTTGAAGAAATCAGCATCGTAGATAACAGCTTCTCTGTTCTCCTCATCCAATAGAACCAGTTTTCTGGAGAAAGATAATTCTTATTGGCCTTAGGTCATCCAATCAATTGCTGATGGCCCAATTGCATGTTAATTAGCAAATATGAAGTTGAAGAAATCAGCACAGCAATTATATAAAGACCATTACTTTTTAACAAATTATTTATTAGTCACAATTATTAAATAAATTATTTAATTACATTAAAAGCTGTCTCAAATTTTACTGGTTTAATAATAATATCAATGTAAACCAAACTTAATTAAATCTTGTAATACCTAACTATCAATATTTAATGTCTGCAACATCTAAGAGTTTGATATTTTGTTTTTTCCAAGATAGAGTTTACTACTTACTGTTGGTAACACATGTCTTCTGGCTTGACAGATTGTCCACATAATTCACCAGCTTCCAACTTCACGAGCTTCAGTAAAAATTTTATAAAACAATTGTAAAAATACTTTACAGTCGAACTCAGAGTTATTATACTTTTATATAATATATATTTATTAATATTGAGTGGGTCTCAGTCACTCACCAAGGATCTTTCATTTTTTGTTTCGACGCATTGAACAGGCCATTCAAAACTGTTGTCATAAGATGGGAAATATGCTGGAATAAAATGTTTCATCACATTTCGCCACTGTTGAAATACTTCATAAAGATCATGCTTTATGATAAGCTTTGTTAAATATATTTGATGCGAAACAATACTTTATTAATTCGTTAAGCTTATTAAATCCCTATTAGAAGAGTTTCACATAAACGTCTACTGTAAAATTGGCATGACTATTAATGATGAGACAATGCACGCAAAAAATCTCAAATCATATTTGCGGACACGTGCCATGTGAAGTATCGATTGCAAACTATCCAGCTTCATTACCAAGAAATAATCTAATATCCTTTGGTGTCGGAGATTTTACATATCTCAGTCGCACATAATCCTTAGGTAAATCGTCCGCTTTAGGCATGGCAGTATTTATCCCTCTTCTAGTGTGTTTACAATTCAAACATGAATCAAAACAAAACAGGCGAATTTAGAGAAAGTTAAAAATTAGACTTTATTTTATAATGCATTTTACTTTACAAAATTTAAAAATATTATATGCAAATACTTTATAATACGGATATAATTTAATTAATAAATACATATATTTGGAACGACATATAGCATATGTGGCCTCTCATGCTCATAAATGCATTAAACTTCATTATTAATAAAGTGGTTTATCACCCAGTTCAGTTTTTCTAAATCACTATAAATAAAACGGTTTATTGTTACAAAATCCAAATATAACAAGAAAAGTGATTCCGCGGAGCGTTAAGACTTTTCGCGAAAAGATCATCGCAAAGCTAAGCCTTAAAGCAAAGATAAAGCTTTTTTAAAGTGTGTGGTTAATCAGACCTTAACAGTAATTAGCTTAGGCCCGATGTTCCCTTTCGGCGAAAAGGGCATTTTCAAACCCCAAAATGGCGCAAAAAGATTAAAACATCTTAAAATGTTATCTGGCATTACCTCATGCGGTTTATCATTTGGTCAACAGAACTGTCTTGCAAAGGTATTTTGTAAATTTCGAATGGGGATTAAAACAAAATAGATGAGAGAACTATTTCGATTTTTTTTATTTATGACCAATTAAGTAACAGAATGAAAGTGGCGATCTTTGACAAAAAAGGAACAAGTTTAGTTTAATTTCCTCTTTTTGAATTGATTTTTCTGCACCTTCCTAACTTCAGCGCTGTGAAACCTTTTGACAGACGAACTCGTCGGGCAGTTAAATATCAGAATCTTGTCAGAATTGTCTTTCTTTACAACTTTTTCTTTGAGACTCGCCTTATTATAACTCCAGAGGTCGTCAGTATCAACGTCTACAATCTCACAAGCTAATTCCAATTCGTGGGCGTCGCTTACTTTTATGTACAAATCTGTATATTGTGGCAATTGATCTTCTGAATTTGTTTCATCATCTTCACTTCCGTCGTGTTCCATTTTATTAACAACTTCGTTTCCCAAAGTGGCATAATCATGACCACCTTTGCCAAAAGTTTCGTCATTGTCCTCATTGTTCTGTTCATCCATCCTATCATCGGCCTCAATTCCACTCGATTCTTTGTCTTGCCCATCACTGTCATCATCAACCTTTAGATCTGTTGAAATGTTGCTTACATTCTGCTTCATTTCCATGAGTTGCCTCTCTGCATCTAACCACGGAATTTCATACTTCGGACACAATGGTGCCACAAATTCCACCAATGGCTGGAAGATGTCTGAGTCGTCATCCTTGAAATTCTGCCAAAGGAATAGAATCTCATTAATGCAATAAATGTAGATATTACACTTTTTATTACACAAATTTATTATCTTTATATAATTATTGGGATTGTAATGGCATGCAAGTTAGTTCAGAGAGTCAAGGTCCTGCTATGGCAACGGTGACATTTGTAACATCAACCTGGTTCACAGGTTGATCACTCGGGGAAGGGCTTAGGTTTTTGATTAACGAAATAAGACACTGATGATACAGTTGTACTAATAAAAAAGCCACAATATTACATTATGAAAATTATTTTATCATTACATTATACACTTCGATTTATAAAATATCTATAACACAACAATGTATATCTACTAAAGCTTGTCAATTGAAGCTGCCAAAAACTAAATTCCACCTTGACAGCAAGGACACAGAGTCTCGAGAGTGACAACAGCGGTGACACAGATTCGGATAATTGGTTGATAGCCATGGACGGACACTCCCTCAATGTAGACAATTGGATGAGATGCCTGTGAAGTTGCCATGGAGACGATCTGTCTACAATGATGAGGGAAAGATTCTTGTTTTCAAGGTTTCTTGTGACCTCTTGAACTCCAAGGGCCAATTGAGATCTGAAATGAAGGCATGGAAATACAACATTGTTGAATTATTTTGAGATTACTGCTTAACATAGCATTTTCATTTCTGAGCTAATAACATAATGCCTTAAATTGTTAATGGTTAATTAAATGCACACACTAATACATGGATTGCATTGACGTAATGAACATTTATGAAATAGCTATCCTTACTGAGGTTCACAAATAATAAATCTGTTTGGAATTAAAAGCTCAAATGCAATTCACAACGATATTGATGGGGTCAACCTTAATTTGGCAGTAACTGAAGATTTGTTTTTTATTGCGTGTTCTCTCAATTTGGCCTTCTTTTCAGCTTTCTTCAAGTTTTTCAAAGATTCCTTATTCATTGATTCAAGGCGTAAATTATTTTCATGGAAGAATCTGATAAGTAGTAGTACATTTTAAATGTGCAGACATGTCTTGCGCATATTTAAGCCAATTACTTTTTAAGATAAGAAATAACTTTTTCTTGTACTTTCTGATCAACTTGAGGCCTATTAAAACACAAAGAAAGTTGAAAATTCCTAATCTAGCCGCAATTACTAATCTTAACTACTAACCATTCAATTTTATAAGGTGTGCATAATACGGGTTTTGGGACGGACTTCTTAACTTTTGCTCTGACCGATTTATTAATGTCATACTTATTTAAACTAGTCGCTGATTTTTCAACAGTATTGCTCATTTTTGTATAATGCGATTAGCCTCTATTGAATCGGTATACATGGGCGATAATGTTGAAAATCACGCTCCTTTGGTAAATATAAACACAAATAAATTAGAAATATTTAGGCTTTTTATAAAATAATATTTTAATACAATAAAATTTAAATATGTTTAACAAATTTCATATTTTAAACTATTCTATTTTTTAAATATTTGGCAAATTTTGTCTATAGGATTGCATGAACATGCTGCTTTGACATGTTAGAACTTGCATTTATAAATATTTTATCAATTATCAAAAAGACCAGGCTCGCTAGAGTCTGTTAACTGGTCCAACTTTCTGTTCCGTTTTCAAGTTAGATAGCTATATCGAAGATTAATGAGTCTAATAATCCGAAATAATTAAATACGATTTGGGGCAGGCTGGCGTGAATTAAAACGAAATCAATACGACGACATTACTTCAGGCTGGAATAACGGAATGGGACCATATAATCTTCACGAAGATTCGCTGAATGAAAAATTATCCAGATTATCAATAGGATACATTTCCGACAAGGTTTCTTAACAAATTAATGCCTGAACTTTACATCGGTATTAAAATGATGGACAGACTCTAAATATTTTGTCTCCTTGCAAATTCGAGCTATTCATTTGACTTTATAATGTTTTTTATATCCGTAATATTCAACAAGCTACTTAATAATTCTGCCTCAGGATCGAAAGATGATATCATCTTTAGCTGGAAAATATCACAAAGAGGTTGAGAGACAGCAACTGGCAGAAGCCTACTACAATGTGATGGTGAGTTTAGCAATTCATTTACTTAGTAAGTAGTAATTCTATTAATATATAACCTCGCCCAATGCGCATTAGATTATTATCTTTTTCTATAGAAAGCAATAACATTGAGAACATTTAAAAGCAGATATCCGTTCAAACTATAATTTAAATACACTGAAGATGTTAAAATCGAAGGTTTTTAATTTCTATTTGAAGAAAGGATTGGGAAAGCCAGGCAGAGCTAACGACGAAGCTTTCTCCGATAGTGGCATAAGCGAGGTCCTCATCATTTTGTAGAATTCTATACTATTTTTAAAAGGTTCTATAATTAGTTATTAATAAATTATTCATTAATTTATTCATAATTATACTTTTGTAGCCGAAGCCAAAATCTCTTACCGATGCAGGGAGGTAACATAACCTTCTAAGATAATGATAAAAATATCTATTTATTATTTATTTATTATAAACGATTCGTTTCAAACGAATCATTTACCCGTATTACATTGTCATTTTAAAGCAATCCGGTGACCAAAATCTTGCAAAAGATGAACCAACGACAGTTGCAATTGGATAATTTAACCGCCTCAAGACAAGCCAGACAAGAACACCTGAAGTAGACTCCCTTTTGGTATCGAATGAAAATTTAATGCTCCGCCTTGCACACAGACTATACACACCCATATAATTATCAAATAAAGCCGCATTTGTAAAGTATTATCTCTGACACCACTGGCTTTGTTAGTGTACATACTAGGAATTACATCACCTCATTAAATGGCACCGAGTATGCAAAACTTAAACTATTTAGATTAATCCTGGCCCTGTAACTTGGACTTGCATTAAAATTTCACGACCTTTCAAAATTCTAGGAAAACTCACAAGGACAAACTGGAGAGGATCCAATCCAACCGAAAAGCTTACGAAACCGACATAGAGAATTGGAAATCGGACTTCTATCACTATTCCAAATTCGTAAGTATTGCTTTGCCGGTGCCGCCCGCCTGTTTCCAGCAAACCCAGTCAACTAAATCGTTTTTCCTTAAGATTGAGAACAAATGCGAGCTGAAATACAAACAGTTCTACCTGCACAGAAGCAACGTGATCTCATCTAAAAGGCAATCGAAAGAACGCAAACTGACCGCTTCCTTAGACAAGTATGTATCTCTAAATCTACCCGACCTTCTCAATAGTTGCAAACCATTCGACCAAGGAGTGTAAGCGCGTTTCGGTTGGCAGACTACGACAACAAGAGAGGCTCGCCAAAGAGACTGTGCTAGAATCAGTTCTCTCGAAACAGAAGAAAGCTGACGACATCAAAAAAGACATGCAGAAAAAAGTGGCGACGGTGAGCTCAGGAATGATTCCCACCCAGTAACAACAAGTTCCAAAATGAATTTCTGAAACCATTTCATTATCAACCGAAAATTGCAGAGCAGAATCAACTCTGAAATATCGAGAAGACTTCGTGAAAACATGAGAGAAATTCATTGCGCCAACAACTTTTCGGACATGGACAAGAGAGCCAGAGTAGAATCGCGAATCATCTTCAGAGATTACGACGAGCTCCAGTAAGTAAGCCATCGAAGGCTCTTATGATTACAATAAAACAATTTTTATTAAAAAAAATTATTTACAACAACAAGTCCAAAAGTGGGTGCTCAGGTTGATTTGTTAGAGTCAAATGGTCCATTTTGTCGGTCGTTGAGACGTGGATCGGGAACTGTAATCATGTATAAAAAAGAAATTAATATTTTACACTAATACTGCTGCAGATGATAAATAATAATAATAATACTAATAATAATAATAATAATAATAATAATTTAATATTTAAGGCACACACATGCATAGCATTACAGGCACCTATATTATTAATGGCTCGAATGGCAGTTGCCTAATACAGAAAAAAGTAAAATATGGATGTTAAATTTCATCCGTATTTCATACCATTACAAAATAGTTAATAAGTAATAACAAAACTACTACCACTAGTACCCCATTATTATTAATAGTAATAATAGTATGGCACTATATGCATATCTTCAAAGGCTTCATCGATCATATGGTAGCACTACTCAATGAACAGCATCAACACTAATAAGAGATAACTCGTTACATCGATTCTGACAAAAACTACAACGCATTCATAAGAGAGACACAAACCTCTGCAGTTGTTGGCAGACATGACGGTGTTGTTGCAGTCGGACGAGTCCTTCCTGTCTTCGTCCTTCATGACCCTCTTCCTTCTCTTGCACCACAACTCGTGGCAATCCTGACCCCTCGGGAAGCTGAACATCGTAAACGAATTCATGAGTATTTAACATAAAGCAAACACAAATAAATTAATAATTGTTTTATTCGACAAGCCATTAATATGGGATGTCTAATTATACCCAATCAATAATCAGTCATGGTTAATCACATCATAATCGATTTCCTTTATAATTTCTTCGCAACATTAAACAATTAACATAAACGAGGATAATAAAAAAAGGAAGGCAAGAATAAATTAGCATAATTTAACGAATGAATTACTTTGGAGGCGGGATGTCATCTGGTACAACGTTGGACAACCAGAAGGATTTCAAAGCCTCCTCTGCTGATATTCTTTTCGATGGATCTAAAATTAGCATCCTGTCCAGAATATCAAGGGCAGGCCGAGGAATGCTGAAAGCAATTGATTTTTCCGTTGGTCAATTATTTTTAATAGTAATAAGTAATTTAGTAATAAGTACAAAGAAATGCATGTAATTATTAAAACAAACACATCTACAAAAGCTGCCAGACGATCGACAACAAACTAACAGAATAATGCAATTTTTCATTATCACAACGATTCTAAAATTCAATAAAACTAAAAAAATACATCTAAAAGCCACGTGAATGAACGTGAAATAAAAAAATTACTCGATCTCAATCAAAACCCTGCCAAAATGCCACAGATAATATCGTAAAATCCCTCATGAACTCACAAAGCAAACTCCTCCCTGATCCTCCTCTGGTAAACCTTCCTCGGCTTGAAATGGTTGAACAGCGGCAGTTTGATGACCTCGGGCCAACAGGCAGGGACCGGAGGACCGCAGAGTCTGCTTATTTGCTCCAGTTGAGCGATCTCCTGGTTGCCCTGGAAGAGTGGCCTCTTGGTGAACAGCTCTCCGAGGATGCAACTGCCAACAATGGAAAGAAATGTCGTTAACGAATTGTTAATAAAGAAACTAATGACGTTGACTGTATTTATTATTTTTATTACATATTTTTATTATATAGTTTTATTATATATTTGCATTAAACGGGTAAACTATGTACTGACTATGGTGTTATATACATGGCACCTTATAAATTAATTAATATTATTTATAATGATTAATTAAATACAATCACTAAAGTGTAGCTTATTATTTTGTTTAAATTTATTTATATATTGACTTAAACAATTTAATCCTGCGCAGTTACTATTTGTCCTTTACAATAGTTCCAAGGCAGTTCAATCCCGCAATTTTGGTCTAACTCACCCACAGCTCCAAACATCGATGGCTGGCCCATACCTCTCCTCACCCAACAGCAGTTCGGGGGGCCTGTACCAGAGGGTGATGACCTTGTTGGTGTAGGGACGTTCTTTATCGTCGGCCAAGTAACACCTGGCCAATCCAAAGTCTGCCAGTTTAATTTGGCCCCTAAGAGTTAAAGAAGATATGTATTAATGACACATTTGTCTGCTAGGATTCCTAGCAGATTGATTGCTAGTAGTCACTAAAAATAAAAATAAGAAAAAGCAATCATATTTTAACAGGTGCTAAAGTACAATACCAGTAACTTTCATCTTACGATAAGCAGCAACCAAATTAACGCATAAGTAAGCTTTACAATAACAGAAACATTGCAAATAAGAACATTATATTAATATTGTAATTAAGAAAATTATAGTCAAGCAAGTCCACCACAGAACTGTCCTAATCGTAGCCAAAGGTTTGCAACACAATACAAACCCAGTCTTGTCGATCAATCTTCCTCACCTGTTGTTGAGCAGAATGTTCGAGCACTTGATGTCCCTGTGCAGGAAATTCCTCTTGTGGCAGTAGTTGAGACCCTCTAGAAGTTGCTTCATGAAAGAGGCTATGTGCCTCTCGCTGAACGTCACCATGCCCGACTCCAGGAGACCCATTAAGTCGTGGTCCATGTACTCAAAGACCAGGTAGAATGCACCTGGTTCAGGGAAGAGTGAAGGTAATTATATTAGTTGACTGATTGCAATATTAAGTAATTAAATTTGTAATCAATTAGGTCACAAAAAGGATCTAGAAAACATTGTAACTAATCACTAACCAATCGCTATTAATGACAAAGCATGTTGAAGTCAACTAATTAATAATAATTATTTAAAAAAAAAACTGATCAGGCAATTCAATTCTCAGAAGCATCAGCTAACCAGCATCGTTCCTGAAGTCGAGGACATTTTGCTTGTCGGTGACAATTTCCTTGAGGCAGACGATGTTCTCGTGCGACAACTGCCTCAGGATCTTGATCTCTCTGATGGCAGTGATGGGGAAACCTTCTTTTTCGTTTTCAAGCCTCACTTTCTTCAGAGCCACCAGTTCAGCTGAAAAATGGAGATCAAGTTGTGGTCATTTTTTCAAGATTTTTATTCGAGTTTTCATGAAGAAATGATGTTTAACTTGACAATGCAGATGAAATGTACGTGGCAACTTTGAAATGAACAGCAATCCAAATGAATGCAAAATAGAAAATATTGACTTTAACAAATAAACATTAACATCTACTTTATATTTAAAAAGAAACTTAGAAAAAAAAGACTAAGAAATTAAATGAAAGTCTTTCATAAATTAATCAATAAAAAATATAAAACCAAAGATCTTAATCTTAGTAAAACCAACCAGACCTCATAAACTAATGCAAGCAATAAAGATCTACTTAGCTTATAAAATAATCACATAGTATATAATAATAATAATAATAATAATGTGATTTCTTAATTACCTGTCTGCTTGTCCTTGGCTTTGTAAACCTGGCCATAAGTCCCCTCTCCGATTTGGCTGATGATTTCAAAGACGTCGATGTGCCTCTCGCCCCAGTCACATCCGGCATCGGGATTCATTTTGCTGTCCCTCGTCTTTTGTCTTAAATAGTCATCAACAGTTGTGCATAAATTAACCAGTAAAGGTCTATATTAACTGGAAATCATTATCAATAACCAGCATAACGACTAACTGATTATTTAATAATAAAGTAGCCTTATCATTCCTCAATTTGTTATTAACACAATGATTGAAATTTCAATCGATTGATTAAAAACAGAAAGCAAAAAGCATGCAAACCTCTTCAAGAGTCGACCAGGGGGAAGCTTCTTGACCTCTCTCCCCAACTTCTGAGGAGGGTTGGAAGCCTTGGGAGTTTCTTGGGATTGACTACAACAAGCACTTTGTCATTACTATTCTCCTTATTATTATTATAATCATGCAAGAGCAAGGGTCTTCCGTCAGACTAGTCATGGTGTAAGCAGCCACTGATGCCTAAGTCTCGGTGGGTTAAAAGTATTAAATCATTTTGGAGGTTTAACCATTTTTTTTTCTACAAAATACTATTTGTAATTCATCAACAATCAATTGCGCATTCCTTAATTAACACACGATTAATTTAATTTCCTCACGAATTTAATATTCTCTCATATTCCAACATACCTAACAGGAAACCTTTCTTTTGAAGGTCCATTCTCATCAACTTGTGTCCTGGAATTGACCTCTGCGACCTTTGAACCCTGCGAGAGTTTGAACGAATGATCTTGGACAGGTATGTTGGACTGAACGCATCCTTGCGAAGGTGAGGTCAACTTGACCATCGATGAGCAGTTCAAGAGGGAATCCTGCTCGTTATAATAAAATAACTATTAATTAATATCTTAAATGCTTTTTGATACCAGTAATTTGCATGTAAATGACACAAAATTCCCTACTTTTATTGGCAGATCAGCCGCCTTGCTCTTATTGGCCATTGGAGGCAGGGGCGTTCCTATCATCGAATTGCTATTGGTTGGATATTGCTTGGAGGAGTTTGATGCCACTTGATTGACCAATGGAAAAACAGGCTGAGTAGGAGTTGAAGTAGATGATTGATGGAGAAATTGAGAAGGAGTCGAAGAGCTCGAAGAACAAGTAGGAGTGTTCTTCTTGTCTCCGCTGGAGTTAAACGACACGGTGGAAGGAGTTCTCGCCAATTTGTCCGTTTCATTAACCGTCCTTGAACTTAGATTCTGCTTCCTCTTTTTAAGCTCTGCACCAAGACTAGTGGCATACTTGAAACTCTCGATGGTGACCTTCTTGACGGAATCCGACGACGGAGATCCGGAGCGATCGTGGCCTTTTTTCAAGCTTCCTTCAGATCTTTTGCTCTTCTTGTGTTTTCTCGACTCATCCCTTTCTGATTCTTCTCCGGAAGTCCGGCCGTCGCTGGAGATGCAACCGCTTCTTCGAGACGATGGTGATCTCTTGTCGTGAGGACTTCTGGAATAAAAATAATTTTCCACAATTCTCCTAAAAAAAAGAACAAAAAACACTCATGCATTGTGATTAACAACATCCAAACAATTGCTGCACATCTATGAATAATTAATACAACCAGGAATATAACTAATACATTCGCAAGTATTGTCAGAGCAATTTTGTCGTTAAATATTAAAACCTGTATTTTGGATCATCCAGATCTTGCGGAGAATATGGTCTAGAAGTGAAGGAATCATTGTGTACATCAGAGCAAAGTTTTTGCGGACTTGAATTTACTTCATTAAAAGACCCATTTGATGGTCTGTCCTCAATTTCTCCAGGAGAATAATGCCTTGCCCTCTTGGGTAGTTTGTCTGGGGAGACCAGGCCCTCGCTGTCACTGGAAATGTCAGAAGCTTCCAAATGGTCAACTACGATCGGGGAAGTCTCTTTATTCCCTTCTGGAGACTTATATCTGCTGTTATGTGACTTTGGCGCAACATGCTTGATAGGAATTCTGTCATCCGGTGAAGGCCGTTTCTTTCGCGAATGTTTAGCTTTGTTGCGGATTTCATCCCCCAGGCTAGAGCTAACAATCTCTACACTCTTTCGGTGAGACTTTTTCTTTGAGATGGAATCCTCGTCATCACTCGAAAGTGTTGAGTATCTGGACGACCTCCGTGAATGTTTTTTCGATTTATGTTTCGATTTGCTGCTCTTGTGTTTTCTTTTTCTGCTTCTTCTCTCACTTCCATCCCTTTCTTCTTCTTCTTCTGAGCTATACCTACCACCTGGTCTTGAAAAGTGACCCCTGTCTTCCCTATAATAATCATCTCTTCCAGATCTTGACTTGTGTCTGTCTCTGGCAGCATAGTCGTAATAGTCATGAGAGTAATGGTGACGTTGAGAATCGGTTCCTATAGGCGGGGGTGCAGGTAAATAGTACCTGGTATCATAATAATGCTGGGGAGGGTAATAGTTTCGGTCAGAATAGGTGGTAGCCAATGTCGGCGGTGGTGGAAGAGGGTGATATCCGTAATCCCCGTGATTTGTGTACCTGGGCATTTCTTGTGAATTGAAATTGGAAGACTTCAATCTGAAAGCACAAACAATTGTGTGAGAAGCAATTTAACTTACTGCGCTGCGCCAGTTTAATAGCAAAAATTGCACCTATTTTCTTTTAGTTTTAGTTAATCCTTTTTTTTATTAGTAGTGGATTAGTTATATTGATGCAGAACAACCACAGAGAGGCCTGAGAATCTCACTCGAACAAGGGCGAAATAACAAAACCTCATCGATTCGTAAAATAAACAAAAATAGCCAGGAAGCATAAAAATTATCAAAGACTTTAAATACCTTTGAATGTCAATTTATATTGCATACTATCACATCAAATATTTGTAATTTAAATAATAAAAATTATAAAATGCTGCTGCTATTCAAAGTCTATAATTTACTCACGTAATTTCATGATATTTGTCTAAGGAAGCAGAAGAGGAGAAATGTACGAATAGGTGATGATTGAAACCATCGTGTTCGGCGGTAGTATTCTATTTTATAACTACAAATATCTTTGCCAGCCAGAAAATGATTTCGATGGGGGTTCATCTTTATATTTTTCAAAATCAAATAATAATATTAAACAAAGGTGGTTTTAAGAATTTTTGATGTTTTATAAATCAATAAAATTTACATTTAATTTTTTTTTACAGGTTTGAACCTATGGTCCCCTCTAATCTTTACGTTCTCCTTGAGAATTCCAACCTGTGATATTATTTACCTTAAAACTTCATTCCTTCACAAATCAACGTATTTTTAGGCGGTCTTTACAAATAAACATGAAATATTCTTTCCGCGGGAAATTAAATTTTCTTGACGTAACTTGATTGAGTTCAGATATTTGAGACGAATTATGTCGTATGAATGAGTAGAGACTGTATAATTTGTTTCTTTTTTGGTGAATGCCAAGAGTACATTACCTATTTTGTATTTGTAGAACCACTCGTACATGACTCATACTCTTAGTATTTACTAACCTTTGCTTTTTCAAGTATTTCACTATCTTAAAGTTGCTCGATAAGCCAGGTCATCTCATCAGATTGAGCAAAAGCTTACTCATAAATATATTAAACATTCATTAATTCTAAAAACAAAACACAATTTTATTGAGATGAATGTAACGATTTAGTAAATTGACATAAGATTGTTTTAAAACGTGAATCCTTCAGCAAAATCTAGCCAGACAGCCGTAAAGGTATGGGAGTGGTCTGGTTTTTTTGACCGGGACGTGAAGGGAGCTCATTTAGCAATATCATTCGCCCAAAGTTAGGCAGAGATGATGAAAATTAAAATAATTTAAAGAGTAAATTAAAATTATAAAATGAAATATGTAATAATAAAAATTTAGCTTAATAGTCGTTCGTTATGACTATTTGGCGGAAAGTTCCCAAGCACTTATTAAGACATTTTGACTGACAAGAAATTAGTACTTTTATATAAGCTTTAAAACGCTAATTTTATGGATAATAGTAACTGCACTTGATCTATGAGTCATATTTCATAATTTATGAGTGTCGATACTCATACACCCGCAATATTTACATATTAAACATTTATTAAACCGATCGGTTTGAACGCATTCTATATTTGGATTACTGCAGTTATTGCTCATTAATTTTTGTACCAGATATCGTGATTAATAAGATTTGAATTCACTTGTTTTTGAATTCGACAGTTTCGTTTGAGAGTTCTCAATTCAAAAAAGTAAAAACTTTGAGGGATATCCTCCATTGAGAAATCTGCTGTCAATTTTGAGAAAATATTTATTTTCGTCAATCGATCAAATGAACACGGTTTCGTGAATTTAATGACAATTTCGAAACATTTTGACACTAAAAAAGTAATATTTCCTTGTCGACTTAAAGAAATATATTCGCCTGCCATCGTACGTGTTCGAAAACATATTTTCAAAAGGTACCGAAGTTGGATGGCCAACACCCCACGACTACTTGAAAGCATGCCTATCATACAGAAATCAACTGAACTGACTTGGTTTTATTTACCTTGTTTCTTTTACCACGTTCGTAATGTTTTTAAATCGTTTCAGTTTTTTTTATTAATTAGATTAAATGCACATTATTTATGTTTCTCATATTGATTTGATTAAATATTCGATTATTGAGTAACACATTCGAAATTATCTCATTGGAATAGAGAAAGTTGTAACAATGTACAAAATAAAATCTTTGTCATTTGTCAACAACCACAAAGTAAACGTTTTTAAACACAAAAATCTAACTAGTCGAAGCATATGATTAGTATTTCAAATCTCTATTTTTGTTTATGAGCAGGGATGTTATGTTGCTCAGCTTTTTCCAGGAAAAAAAAAACATTTTTGGCAAATATTCTCACAGTGACATGACAATTTTTAGCTTCTGGTCGAAAGGTGCAGCGTTGTCCGATAACGTTTTAACTAGATTTAATGTTAATTTAGTTCCTTTTTCGTTCTGGTCGGATATTTTATTCATCTAAGATGATGATATTAGACATCAACTGTCATACAAGAACTCATACATTTTGTTTACGATATAAAATAAGAATGAAATGGTTTTTTCAATGTGTTTTGTCAATTGAATCGTCACTTGTAAAATCCACAAAAGATGTTAACAAGTTTCCAAAATTAAAAACATTTAGTAGCTACTAATGTCGTGTTTGTCTGTCAATCTAAACGTCTTTATCCTTGTCAGACTAAGAATTTTCAACAGCAACAAATAATTTTTTATAAATAAAATAAAACATATAAATAGTATAAATATACCCATAATTCAAGTATTGAATAGACACAAAACTTATAAAAACTTATTTATCTTTGTTACAAATACGATGGGTTGTAAGCGATTTTAGAAACCATAACACGTTATCTGCTTTGAGGATATTCACGATTGTTTTGCTATGGAATGCGATTTGGGAAATTTAGTTTGTTGCTCAAAAAGTTCTCTTCCCAGTTCATTAAACACGTCAGAAATTTATTGATATTTTTTGGATTCTGGATTATAGCACGTTTGTCCTCATTGAATTAAGATATTTAATTTCAATTTGTGATTTCAGAATATCGTCGGAGGATTTACAAAATTTAGCCACACATTATGTGCAAGAGTTAGCCAATAAGTTGTGGGAGGTAATATAGTTCTTTGTTGACTTGTAAAATGGAATGCTATCGAATTTTAAAGAATTTATGTAAACCCATTTTTATATCCGTAGTTGCCTACAGAAATTGTTGAGGGAGTTACTGTGGCTCAGGTAAATTCTCGAATTCTAAACCCCGAATCGATGAACTTAGAACACTAATTTTTAAAAATGTGTTTAGCTTCCAGATCCTGCAATAAGACTTCCAAGGGAAAAACCAGTATGCTAAAATCATTTTCTAAGTTTGTTTAGTTTATCACATACTGACTAGTTTTTATTGCCTCATGAAGTGCCCGAAACCAAAAATGGAAACGAAGTGGACCAGATTTGCCAAACTTAAGGGCATCACCAAGAGGAAGAAAGGAAGGCTTATTTGGAGTGATGATCTTAAGGTTGCTAAGTTCTTGGTTTATGTTTGATGTTTATATTAAAACATTTGGCAACGACTTATTAAATGTGCACAAAGCAATGCATGCTTTAAATTCATGCTTCTGATTTAGCATGCTTTTTATTGGCAACTTATTCCGGCAAAAATAATCCAAACTTTGTTAAATTCACTTTTTCTAATTGTGGCTAACCCTCATATATGTTATTTCTGCCATCTAGCAATGGGTACCAAGGTGGGGATACAAGAGTGAAAACAATGAAAAAGACTGGATGCTCGAGGTTCCTGAAAAAGCAGGTGAGAAATTTTAACTTCAATTGAATGAATCTGAAATTTTGAATATGATTTAAATCATTCAATAGATCCTTTTGAGGATCAGTTTGAGAAGAAGGCAAGTGCAAAGAGGGAGAAAATAGCTAAGAATGAATTGCAGAGACTCAGGAACATTGCCAGGAATGCTAAAGGAAAAGGTTTGTATTTTTCAGTAACACTCTGCTCGATGATTCCCATATTTACCTTGATTGTCATTAAACATTGGCAACAATGTTTAAATCTGCATCCTGACTCAGTTCTCCCACTATTATATCAAATACTTGCATGAATCCTATCTATTAATAATGTTTAATGGCCACAATGTGCACACCTCTCAGTTACTGGCATCGGTATGATGCCCACCTCGAAGCCAGATGGTAAGCCTGAAATAAATGAGAAGCTGGTGGCTGTCAAAAAGAGCACTGCCTCCATGGGTGATTTCGACGAGAAAGTCAAAGGAGAGAATAAGATTAAAATAGCCAAGAAGAGGAAGGTTGGTTGATTGGAAGTCAACATACTCTAATCACTTGGTCACTCGGTCGATTGACTTTTCAGTTTGAAAACAACTTCCGAGATAGCGGGAAAGAGAAGGAAAGAAACCTCGAACTGTTCGCCAGGGTCAAATCTGGAAAATCAATCGTCGACAAAGACAAGGCTGCCAGAAATCTACAAGTGGCAGAAGAAGCTCAGAGGTAAAAATGTTGCCATTGCTGGAACCATTTTGAAATAATCAGAATAGACAGTTGACAAAATGCAATAATTATGTACCTCCAACAAAGTACTAAGAAACATGTATTTGATTAAACTCAACAGGGCCAAGAAGAGAAAGGCTGGTGGGGAGTCATTTGACGGCAAGCATAAGAAACAAAAGACACCAAAGAAAGAGAGAGGAATATCCAAGCACAGTGTGCAGAAGAAAAACGGTGTTGGGGAGAGGTTTGACACCAGGAATAAGAAGCCGAAGACCCCAAAGAAAGAGCGAGGAACATCCAAACACAGCATGAGGAAAAAGAAATAAAGTCGTGTAGACTTTTAACAGGCTCATTCTTCACTGTTTGCTTTTATATAGGCAAGCCTTCCTCAATCTTACATACCATTGAAATTTGGAAACAATTTTAAAGAACATGGGGCTGCTTTAGATTTGTGCAATTATTTATTCTGTTACATCATTGGTTTTATGCAGAGGCAACAATTCATAAGCAATTGATAAAGCTAAAACCTAGTAGCTAAACTCGAGCCAAGAACAGTTGCATCAAACACTAAACATGATGTCCCTGAGTAGACATTTTTCTTTCAACCAGCCTAAGGTTGGGTGCTGGACCTGATTTTAAAACTCTTTGAGGTTGTCCCATATTAATCCGATTGGTCTGCCCTCTGATAATGACTTTTTACAAGCCTCTGCAATCAGGCATGATGCGAGGACATCTCGACCCTTTACCAAGAGCTGCCTTTTGACTTCTGGATGATCTGTGCATAACAATAACTTTTGTTAGCCTCATTACGTCATAAAATATTGTTGGCGAACCTTGAACAGCGGACACGAAATGGTCAAGGGCGTTGATGTAGCTCAGTCTATATCTGTCGTCGAAAGAGTTGGCGAGAAGTTCGTGTTTTATTCCGTGTGATCCGTAGCGGATCATCCCATGCTCGCATTGATTTTCAGATACAAGCATTCCGTCGCGACCGTGTACCTAAAATGAGAGCTTCAAGATTAGTGGCCCAGTACATATTGACATTGAATTGACTGTACTAAAATATAGTACAACCATTGATGGTTCAGTAACAAACGTTAATAATATATCCACTGTAAGTGGAGATAACAAGAAAATCAAATGGGAGATTGATGTCTAACTGGTTATTAAAAATGGGCGTCATAACAAAATATCTATTAACAAAACAACTTTAAAAATGTCTTTAGTGACAATCGTGAACCACATGGAATTAGTCCACAATTTACCTCAACCCTTTGATCGTAGCCGTAATTCGATATCCGACTTATGTCAATGCAAGCCAGACCATCTTGGGGAAACTTCAAAACTATGATGGCAGAATCAACATCTCCAATATTTTTTATGACTTCAAGACTGCTCGAAGCTTCCACGTAAACCGAAGTCGGCAGTTGATCGTAAATCCAGCAGACGATATCTATGTCGTGAACGGCGCAATCGTGGAATATTCCGTCTGCGTTTTGAAATTTTGAATATTGGAAGAAATTTTAATATTAATGTTTTATTTATTTATTTTTTAGACACAATTTTACCGCATATTATTATTGATCAATAATTAAACTATGTAAATCGAATGAAATTACTTGATGTGGACAAATAACAAGTTTCTGGCAACGGATGATCTCTGCTACACGTTTTTACAGTCAGGACTCGACCAATAATCTTAGATTTAACGCTTTCATGCATCTTAGCGAGAGCAGGATCAAACCTTCTGTTAATGGAATAGAAAATTTAACTATTGTTATGCAAATAATTATTATCGATTTTAAATGCATATCTAGATGATTAGGACGGTGCTCCCGCTGCGGGGTTAGAAAATTTAATATTCTGCCCTTATATATGTATAATCTAAATAATTAAATGACATGAGGCGAAGAATTTATTCAAATCAAATAAAGTTATACCAGCCTGTTAAACGAGCAAAAAAGTAGCACATTTCTTTTGAGGGCAAGTTCATACAACTCGACTATTTCGTTTTGATCGTTGCTAATCGGTTTTTCGCAGAAAATGTGCTTCCCTAAAATAAAGTCAAATTAATGGTAAATATTTATTTAACAATTTTAATAAAAAGGATGTTGGAAAGAAATCGCCACGAAAACAATTAAAAAGAAACCCCCATTTGTCAATACCTAATCTTCAACAAGGATGCATCTTTGTTCACAATTCTTTGACACTTAACTAAGATGTGAATAATATTTTGCTGAGATAGTTAATGAACACATCCAAAATAATCAAACATTAAATTCAACAATGAGCTTATTATAAAATTAAAATATTAATACTAGCCATGTTCTATCGCAATTTTCACCAACTGGCAATGAGTAGACGTTGGAGTACAGATAAAAACTGCTTCAATTCTTAAAATAACAATATTCACGCCTTATAATAGGACCAATATTCTATTAAAAGGCACGATGAAAAGTAAAATATGATATATTTAAAAAAACATTACTATTTAGTAAAGTGACATTGTACGTTTCATTGCAAAGTTTGACTAGAGTTTCGATTTGCGCAATAATCCTTAAATCCATGGCTGTGTTAGTGATTAAAATTTAATAAAGCTAAATAATATAGATTATCCCAAAAAAATTAAGCGGATTTGGATTAATTCTTTAACACTAGTGAAATTAGATGTCTCAGAGATATATTTGGAAAGTTTAGATGAGGTTCATCCATTGCAGCATCCTGCTTCTTAAATATCAACAACCCTAATTAAAAGTGCAACTTAATTATTAACCAAGCAAGCGATTTCTCTGCTAATAAAATTTAAAAACTGACCTTTCGTCTGCAAATACTGCTTTTGCAGAATCCGCCAAAACGAATTCGACGTCACCGACGCCGCCAGTAGTGGAGGCTTT
Organism: Whitmania pigra; assembly: GCA_021613335.1. Taxonomy (NCBI): domain Eukaryota; kingdom Metazoa; phylum Annelida; class Clitellata; order Hirudinida; family Haemopidae; genus Whitmania; species Whitmania pigra. The sequence goes on along the minus strand of JAJTWR010000182.1, from coordinate 2,168,456 downwards.
GGCTTTTGCCGCTTCTGTGTTTTCATCAATTACAGAGTAAAGTTTCAACCTCGAGTCTGCAACTATGTTCTTCAAATGGATAAATCCTATTCTGCCCAGGCCAAACAACGCTACTCCCAATCTCTTACTCATTATGTACGCTAGGTCGGCAACCGGTTCAAAATTCAACCTAACATCGACTTATAATAAGGACGAGCCTGAGAACAATGATATGAACACGTGATCGTCTCACACCTTCTCTTCATTACTTGATTGGTACAGCTACTCAGAATGGTAGACATTAATTTCCTTGTTCATTAAATTAGAAAGTAATTGACGAGAAGTAATCATTTTTAAGTGCTCCAAGATAATCAAACATTTAGCCTTGCAGCTTGAAGATAGAGAAGCAGCAAATTTTATTTGATGTTAACCGATGTTGAAAGTTTAACGTTGGACGACTAAAATAAAACGCAGGAACATTTTTTCGGTTTTTTATATTTTTAATTGTTTCAAGCGTGTAGTCCTAATGTTTATATATGATTGAGTTTTTGTGTTTTCTTTGGCCTTGGCATAGGAATTGTTCGGCAGGATAGACTTGTTTTTGACATGACATTAAACATTACATTTTAAACATTTAATCATTGTTTGTTCAGAGTTTAATTGAACGCATTTTGAAAGTATAAATATGAACTGACTGAGAGACGAAAGCAGCTTTTACCACAATTTAGTGCAATACTGGATTTCAACCAATTCGAATTTGTAAGGGATGCGATATAGTATTTTCTTTTGGTAGCTTGATGAAATTAGAATGCAGCAATTGTTTTGTAAGTACTGGATTATATAGGCTTGTGCAATCTATTAAATCACATTCGACTATTTTTGGCTTGTAGCGGTAGTCCTATTACACAAAACATAAATACGAATAAGGATTCAATAAATGAGTATAATTGGCCAGTGATCTTTCGATAATTTAGCTATTAATTATCAGAATTAATTATTTAAAACAACAAATTAAGTGATAACGTTTCATCAATGGAATTTGTTTTGGAGGGCCACTACAGGTAGTGAAATGGAATTGACGTGAGACTAATTAACGCAAAGAAATACTTTAAAACTAAGTTATGCCAATTCGCATGTTTTTTATTTCTATGTTTCTTTCTTTTATATTTCTCTGTGTCGTTGCTTATTTTGCGAGTAATTTACCATTTTCACCTTTATTCTACCGCCCTGGTAACCACATTTCTTTAGTTCGACAACTTCTGCACGAAAACAAGGATCGAACGATAGATTCAAAACAATTTCTGGGGCACTTTAAAAACCGTGGTCCTATTTTGTATAAAAAGAATGAAAGCACCGATCTCTTGATCGTCATCATTGCGATGACACCAGTCAAAAAATCCATAGAAAATGGATCAATAACAAGAGAAATGTTTCAAATTCAGACTCTAGCATCAGCTTTGAAAGAGTTGAACAACAGTCTGACAGCAATCTTCAAGTCCTCTGCAGTGACAATCTGCAATGTCAATATTCCTCCAAAAGCCAATGCATTGGCTCAGAGGTACTCTGGCCTTATTGACACATTTTATAGGAACTTAACTCATGTTTCTGACAATACTTATGATAAGGAGAAAGAAGACTACAGGTTTTGCCTTGAACAAGCCAGCTCCAAATACCAACCAAAGTACATACTGGTGCTCGAAGATGATGTCACCATGAAGACAGGAAGCTTAATGACTTTGAGTTATTTGCTTGGTAACATTGTTCACCACCTTCATGAACCTTCGTGGATCTCCATAAAACTCTACCACCCAAAAAAGTGGCTAGGTTATGGCAGGGAGTTATCTCAAATCTTAGAACTTGTGGCCACTGCACTGTTTGCAGGTTCTATATTGAGATGTTCCTTACAAGTTTGCAAGTTTAATCTTGGAGCCAAAAGATTATCTCAAATGTTGTACCAGCTCTTCTTTATTTGCCTCTCTCTAGCGACATGCTTGATTTTGGGTCGACAGAATGTATTTCGTTGGAGAAGTTATTTCCATTTCACTCACTCCTTGGTCAAAGCGCAGGGTTGCTGCACACAGGCAGTGCTGTACAATCACGCACACGTCCCAAAATTATTGAGGTATTTGTCTTCAGTGAAGAGCTCAGAATCAATGCCAGTAGACTTGGCATTGGATGAATTTGCAGACCTTTATGGCTTGAAGCAGTACATGGTGGAGCCAAACCTATGCAATCATGTTGGATTTTTATCCACTTTTGACAAAGACACTCACAGTGCTGTAGACTTTCTTCAGTGATCGACTCAAGTGCTACATGAAACATGATTTGCTTATTGTGCGCTACAACGCAGTTTATTTTTTTTTTAAATATTGCCATTTTCTAATATGTAATCTATTTTTATTTATTCATACCTACTGATAAATATAATTGTGTGATTAATTATAAGTGATCGTTGCCCGTGGCTACCTCTCAAGGCTCATTGGCAATCATTGAAGAATTTTAATGTCTTTAACCTAGCAATAATTTGTATGCCAATCAGGACAGAATGATCATGATCGATTTTTGCATTTAATTCATTTATCTTAAGGTTGAATTTAATTCCTTCATATTGCTGGAACCACAGTAATTTTATACTCAGTATTTCTTTTTACAAATTTCCTTATGCTTCCTTGACTTATTTATTTTTTGAATCTATGAATCACCACATTATGTCCTTGTTCTTTTACAATTTGCTTCCATTATTATGTCTACATAATTGTAATTAAAAGTCGATTTTAAGTGAATGGTTTTTATTCCTTGAAACTAAATAAACAAACTCCAGAGTTATAAAAAAACATCTTCTAGGCACATGATGACAAGGAATTAAATAATTCAAAATAAGTGAGCTCAGAGCAAAAAAAACCACCACAGAATCCTTGACAACCTTCTCAAGGTAATGCTCCTAGCGTCAGGAAGATCCGAATAGTTACAACTCAAGAGGAAAAAATAAGTTTTCAAAAATCGACCCCAGCAGACCTTTGGCATCTGGAGAGCAACCGGATGAATGCGACGGACGAGGTTGGCCGGTCGGAGAGGCGACGGCAGATGAGATGTTTTGCACGCGAACAAACAGAAAACATTCAAGATTCTGAAATTTACACGGACATTACAAGATTCAAGAGGTCAGGGGTTCATTTTCTTGAAGAAGCCCTCTTCGAAAGGGCACTCTTTTATCGTGACTGTGGTGGAATTGAGAGTGACGTCCGTGACGGTCATGTTGTCGAATCGCTTCTTCTTTTCAGGAGGTGGCTGCCAAGAAACGAGGGCCTCAGAGTTGTCTTTCGGCTCTGAGATCAGCGACAGATCTTCTTTTGATTTGTCCTCTTTGTCAGGCGGGTTTTTGTTGGGGGTCGAATCATTGCTGCTGGTGCTGAGCCTTTTCTTCTTCGAGGTGGACGGAGCTTTGGAAGTTACCCTGGGCTTGTTGATCTTTTCATGTGACCTTTGACCTCCCTCTGATTTCGTTCTCTGCTCCCTTTATTAATTTTTGATCTAATGTGTTAGTCAAACAATATCCTACCTCTACAAAAGATGCTTGTATCACAGAAGCAAGAAAAAAGGCTAATTGCAAGAAAAGATGCTTTTAAAGCGGTTTACATGTATTGAGAAGTTTTGAATCCCAAGTACTTTGAATTTTAAGCCTTTCAGAAAATATAAGATTTGCTTTGATGTTTAGTTTGTTTAGGCTTTTGTCCTAAGGTAATTTATTAAATAAATAAATAAATAAATCCATAGAAGCATTAAAATGTTTTAAAGGAATTTTTCCTGACATTGTTTTGGACAAAGAATGACGTTACATGAATAAAATTAAGAGAATGTCAAATTTTTAAGCAGTCGTGGCAGCCTACTCAGTGCAAAACCATACAACATCAGGCTGAGGCATCTGCTAGCAATTACGAATCAGGAAAATACTTCTCATTAAAAATAATGAACTGCTATTGAGGGTCGTTAACCAGGAATTGAAATAATTCCTAGATGTAGACGAACCTGGATCTAAATGCGTGCACATAAAAGAACTGAGTTCACAGAAAGAAAAACTGTTTTCAGTTGAACTGGCTTCTAAAGCCTTTGTTGTTGACAATGAAGCATTTCTCAGAAGTACATTTGAGCTCACCAATTTCAACTTGATTGCTTAGAATTCTTAACAATGCTTGATTGTGTGAATTTATCATAGAAATAATATATTAAAAACAATGTTATAACAACAAAAATTGCAGAGAACAATAATAACTCATTAACTTTAATCAACACTAGCATAAGGTAATAAATTTATAATAAAAGTTAAAAATAAAGCTTGGCTCCATCCTTCATTTGTCACTAAAGGTAAACAATTCAAGTACCACAAACACAAAAAAGCATGAGATAACAAAATGGTTATTGGCACCATACAGAAAGCAGTTTTTTAACAGCATCTTACTTTTCTTTGAACTCCTGGACAAGTCTTTCATCGAGGATGTTCTGTTTTGGCTCCCATGTGTTGTGCCTGAGAGATGATATAAATGGAAAAGTTGATGAGTAAGCTACATAAGATTGACTAAAAATTCTCACATTTTTAACTTTCTTAACAATTCAACTCACTTGTTTCCCCATCCTTTCCACTTTACCAAGTATTCCAGACGTCCCTAACGCGACAAAAATAATTCAGCTTGAAATGATATCCATGAACGCATAACAGAAACTGAAACGGTTCTTCTATAACTTAACTGAAGCTTTAAAAATGAAAAGGACACTTTTTGAATTTGCGTCAAAAGTAACTCAAAGCACTATCAACATCGCAAACGACCCTATTGAGCAGCATTAATAAAACAAGGTGCTGATACATGACAACCTTTCGTATCCTCTTTGCAAGAATGCACTCGGCAGCAAAAACCCGCTCTCCGAGTTCTGTCAGTTCCATCATTAAATAATTCACAGAACAGCCTCGAAACAGAACTTTGAGAATCACACTTAAATATAAACAACCGGCTTATTCCTTATGAATAGGCAAGTTCAAATCTGATTCTTACTGCGCAGTATATTATCTAGCAACAATTAAGTGCAAAACCTATAAATATATAATTAAAACAAAATAAATTATTATAAAATTTTGTTTGTAATATTTTACATAATTTCCAGTCAAATCTAGAAAATTTTCCAGAATTATCGAGTTTTGCGAAAAATAATAATAAATAACTGCTGTATTTTTTTTACAAACATTTTAATATTTTTGTTATCTTATTTAAATGAACTTAGTGTCAGATATAGTTGCATAAACAATTGCTCGAAATACTAATTTTTATCCACTTAATGTAATAAGCCATCAAATCTATTAAGTCTGACATATTTCACTTTAAATAAGCCTTCTTCAAAGAATCATGGAAATGGATAACAGGGAGTACTCATTACTGTTTCAGAAACAGTTTTTTACAGGGAGAGCTAGCATTTAAAAACTAACAACTAACAAAAATAAACTAATTTATTTTAAATCATTATGATTAAACGTATTTATTTGTTGTGTTTATTTTAAACAGAAACACTGAACACTCCAAAAAGTGGCAAAACGGTATGATATAAAAATGTTTGTCAGTAATAATAAGGAATTGCTTGGCGAGAAACTTGTTTTTCTTCTTATACAAATAATAAATAAAATAAAGTTTAAGGCATGAAAAAGAAAGGCTTTTTTTAAGAGCTTTTTAACTGATTAACAACAGTAGATTACCGATTACAAAAACTAACATTATAAGGCATGGGTTCTGAATGCAAGTAAAAGCGATACATAGAACCTCTAGGCACGCGTCTCTCTAGCCAGCGATTTCTAATTGTGTTCGATTTGTATTTACTCGATCAATTTGATGCTCCAGCTTTGTCATTAGTATATGCTCGATCGACCGCTGGTCTAATAGAGATTTTACTTCATTCAAGTATATGAAGTTGTTGGGCAAAGGCGATCCAGACATTTTGGTGTCAGCAATGGGGCTGAAAAACCAATGTGATGAGCATCATCGCCGGTGGTATCGACAGGAGAGTGACTACATCGACGGCGATAAGTCCAAAGAAGACAGAGGATCAAGATCGAGCGAGAAGTTGTAGGAGTCAACATCGGGATAGACAGCATCGGAGATAAGAGCCTCCTTGTTTTTTTTAGTTCTTTAGGTTGTAGTTTAATCCCTGCTAGTTGACGATTTGCTTAGTTATCAAACGGTGCAATACTTTTGACAATCAATTTTATTGGTTTAACGACTATTGAGGGATTGATTAAGAATTAGAAGTTTAGCCCGACCACGGCTATAGTCAGTAAATATTTTACAGCCGTATAATCGGTTTCAGTTCAGGTTTTCTTTCTCGTATACAGCGGTGGGCATTTTTTGATTTTCGTTCCATTTTCGTATTCGGTCTCACTCCAAAAATCATTTTCGGTCGGACTCAAAGGCCATCAATACTCTTTAATCGATGAGCCATAATAATGGTTGAAATGATGGGGCACATTATCAAATGCTTTTGCGAAGTCTAGGTACACTACATCTACAGCCTTGTCATGATCAACCCACTCATAAATTTCTTCAAAAAACTCAAGTAGGTTGGTAAGACACGATCTGTTCTTAGTAAAACCATGTTGACTCTTCCCAATCACTTCGTTTCTTCAAAAAAAGTTGATACAGCCTCTTTGATAATTCTTTCCATTACCTTGCAAACTATAGAAGTTAAGCTTACTGGCCTGTAGTTGGATGGCAAACCCCTACTTCCCTTTTTGAATAGGGGAACTACTATTGCGTCTTTCCAATCTCTTGGTATTATTCCTGAGTCAAATGATTTGACAAATAAGAAGAGAGTATGGATTTAGTCAACAGAAACACCCAGACGTTGAATGATTTTGACTGAGGTCGCCTTGTGCGATGTCGGATGGTACCAATTTAGAGTACGAATTGTAATTTTCCTAACGATCTGGTCCAAACAAAAAGGGAACAATGTCAACGGAAACGACCTGAGTTGACCCCGTCGAATAGCTTGACCTTCACCTTGTTCTTTTTGGCTCCAACACCTTGTAAGGTCCTTGGAAAGGTATTTTAATGGGGATTCCTCATTCTATTCAGTCTATTTGAAGCTAAACTGATTGATCAGGTTGAACTTTGGTCACATGAGGGGAAATGAGGGAATTATGATTGACTTCCTTCGAAAAACCAATCTGCCACATGTCCTTCTGGAGCACTTTGATGGCATCTGATTGTTCCTTGATGCTAAGCTTGTTGTAATTAAAAAGAAGACCTAACACAACATTAATTTATAGTGGTTTAAAGAGACTAATGTCTGTGTGATAAACCATTCCTACTTTTTAAATCAGTATCCAAATTTCGCCAGTCGTATTTTAAATAATCTGAATACATTGGTTGACCAAGCTTGTTTCCAAAGATTAATTACTTTGGTGCTGAAGTAATTATTCTTTAGAGTGCCCGTTACTTTTCTATAAAGCTTACATCCATGCCCTTTTTGGTGGCCTCAAAGAAATATCTGCAGGAACATCACAACTTGTTCTTAGCATCTTCTACTGTCGTTGCTCTGATCTCGATTTCTCCTTCGAAGACCGTCTCGAGACCAGATTGCAGCTTCAGTCGATTTAGATGAATCACTCCTATGCCATCTGCTGCCAAAGTCTGAATGACGAGACTTTTTTCACAAGGGAACTGTAACTACAAATGACCTGGGCTTGATGAAGTTCTCCCTCTTGTGCATCAACGAATCCTTCGTGTATCAAGAACTGGGCGAGAGAATTTCTTAACTGTGCAGTTATATTCGTACTCGGCATACTCGGAAGTCTCACAATACCGCTTGGAAATAGTTGAAATGCGAAAACACCAGGAGTTTGTAAAACGACCTCCACGCTACCATGTTCGAGCTCTATTCCTAGTTTCTATGCTACCAAACTATAACTAAACTGTGATTAGACCTCCAATTGAAAAGTAGCAAGACATTGGGTTTCTATCGGACAATGTGATTCGGGGACATATCCAACTGCATTGCATTTAATATTTTTTTAAAAGTCTGTCGTTATTTTTAAATGCATTTAAGTGGCTAGTAGTTGACCCTTTGCTTCTCTCCTCTTGACATTTTCTGCAGACTCTAGCGATGTGCCCTTTCTTGTGGCACTGGGGATGCTCGGCCTATCTGAATCTGCATCTCTTCTGCGGTCACCTCCTTAACTACGGCAGGAGCCTTTTTTTTTGTTTTTGTTTCTAGAGATTGTGCATCGGAATTATTCGTGACCCGTAGTCGAAGTGATTGTGTCTGCAAATCGCGATGCGATTTTTTGGATGCTGTTGCTTCTTCTGCCAGTGCCTTTTAGTTGTCTTTGAATGTCCTCGTTGGCAATGCTGCTCGCAAACTGATCGCTCAAACGTTTAGAGAGGTTTCTTTTGAATTTCCACTCCTCCGAGAGACACTTGAATTTCGTCACGTGTGCAGCTACTGACTCGTCTGGCAGTTGCATGCATAGTTGGAAAGCGTGTCCTTTGAACACGATAGATGTTTGGTGAGTGAAATAGTTCTGATGAATGTTGAATGTGAAATGTATTCTATCGATGCTCGTTATTAATAATTCATAAGAATAACTCATAAAAACTCATTATTATATGTAAAAATCGTGCAATACTTTGGGCATCTTTGCGGAATAATCCCGCTGCTTTTATTAATACTTATACTTAAACGGTGATGTTTCCACAGTCTTTGGTAAACGTCAAGGTTTCTTTCGGGACAATATGATTCGGGGTGAGGCTCATGTGTGCCATTTAAAACTGCTTTTACTATCACTTGGATTATATTGCACTGTCCGGATTTTTAATTTTTTGTTTAAATTTGAATAGTTTCACTGCAACTCGTCCGGAAAACAAAATGCGACAACTTCATGATAAAAAATATTTTTAGTTGCTCAACCAATGTCAAAATAAATGACATCAACGTAATCATCAAACATTTCTCTTAAAATTGCATTTTGTCCAAATTTTAAATTTTTTTTCGTAATTCATTGTAAACTTGCATAATCTATCTGCCGAGTTTTGTGTTTGTATCGGTAAAGCTAGCAGACACTCAATGTACATGAATTTACCGCCAACAAGGGGAAGTTATCGGACACACAAAAACAAACCCATAAAAGAAGTAATACAACCGAAATAGAATTTAATAAAAATATATTTTATTATAGCTATATCATTAATCTTTGACAAAAAGTATGAAATCGGTCGATCTGATAACAACTGTTTGAGTTATGTGGCTCCAAAGTCTAGGGCGCTTTGGTGGAATCTTGGGAAAACTCAGGTTATGCCTATATTCAATCAACGAAACGGGTGTAGTTACGATGCATTTCGTTCACATTTGCCAGCGATATATTATTTAAATCTTTAAGATGTAAACTTTAAGAATATGGTGTCCTTGATAGGTCCATCGGACACAAACAGTTTGAATGATGTGGGACATCGCACCAACGAAAGTTGTGATAAAGTTCTGATGAAAAAACATCAGCGGTTCGAACTGGTTATCTCCAGATAATGTTAGCTATGCTATGTTTATATTAAGTACACTGTACCCATTCATTGATGGACTAGGTAATTGAATTTTTTTGGCAAATTGAGGGACTCACACCACAACACCCTCAGCCGCGTAAAGGTTTATCCAGATATTACATGTTAATAATAATCACTGGGTAATCTTAAGTTAAAGCTAGCCGTGGAAAAGCTATTGGATACACATCGCTTAGGATGTTTTGTTTTGGTTTTTGTTTATCGACCTAGCTTCACTCCGGATTTGTCTGTTGATAGGAATTTTTTGAATTATTTGTTGTCGTGTTGCGGTTAGAAATCTGCTTTCTCATTCCAAAAATAATCACAAATCGTGATTTGCAGCGAAACATATTTTTCCCTGTAGAAGTAAAATTCGGCTCTCGAAATTTGGATATTGATTAGAAAAGTAGGAGTGATTTATCACACTGACATCAGTCTCCTTAAACCATTATAAATAAATAAATGTTATGTTATATAATTCCTTTGCTTAGATTTTCATCTGAAACATGTCCAAGCCACAGAAAATCAAACAGGGCTATATGAGAAAATATGGAAGTAATTGTTTATTATCTTTTCAAAAGATTCTTATTTGTGTCTCTCTGGCATTAGCCAAACTTTATTTTCAGAGGCGATTTTGGTTGATCCCTGGAAAAAAGTCTTTGTTGAACTGGATAGCTCTGGCACACTTTATTGGTATAAAAAGAAGAAATCGAGCTCGTCAGGTCATGTGAACATTGCTGTAAGTTTTACATTTTATGAATTCAAAGAGCTGTAAACACAATTTTATGAATCTAAAAAATAAAATAAAACAATCCTGAATATTTTTTTACATGTTTTTGTCATCAGCTATGAGCTGGCCATTAAATACTACTACTTGAGTATAATTTCAGAATTTAAAAAAAAGCAATTTATGTATGTGTGAAAAATGTGAAAGTAGCTGTTTTCCACTGTTTTTCAGAAACATCTTATTTTTGTAGCATATATTACTCAATCAGCGTAATTTCTGACATGCACCATGGTTGCAGAAAGTCTGTGAATTCTTCACGATCGGCTCTTACTGCAGAGCCATTCCATTCAGTCCTTCCCTGCCATCTGAAGGGAGTCTCGAAAACATGTTTGCATTTCCCGAAGAACCAAATAAAAAGAGCAAAATCCATTTCTTCCTCTGCGATAGCAACTATGACTTCAAGTAATTTTCAATTTGTTGATTGCTAACATTTAGTTGGAGTTTCCAGGAAATAATAATAGAATTTTTGTGATCTACTAACTTGAAATGCCTTTTGCCTGCAATGATTTTTTTAAGCGTTAATGTTGAAGCTAATGATCTAATTACTGATTGTAATTATTTGTCCGGTTGTTTTAATTATTTAATTATCTTTAATTTAAAACCTCTTAAAATTGTAACAATGATAATTTATGATCTTAGTTTAACATTTATAATTTTAGTTGTCAAATGCTGTGGGTATGGATAAACAAATCATCTGATTGATGCAATTCAATGTTTTTATAGAAAATTCAAACTTTTCATACTTTACTTTCTTTTCAGTGAATGGATTTCTGCCATAGTCTCATTTGTAAGTCATACACTTCTTCCTCAAATTCATATAATCTTAATATTGCAATGATGCATATAGATATGTTTGGTTGTATTTGATTTCACGTATCAAACATTTATGTGGGTTCTTCATCACACTTACTACACTCTGCATGCAGTTTCCTCGGATGCCGTGTCCAAATTCACAGCAACCGAGCATGCCAATATCCCACAGTCCCTACTCTCCAGTCCCTGCTGCTCCTTTGCCTCAGGGTCCCGTCCTAGGTTTTGAAGGCCTTTTGAGTAGGTTCCCTTCTTGTTTGGTCTTGGAGATGTCAATGGAAAATAAGTGATAGATTAATGTGGCTTATGAATTGGATAAATGAATGATAATTTAAAAATTAATAATTAATATTTTGCTGTTTATTATAGTAGTGGAATTATATGTCAGTCTTCGTTCATTGCGTTTATTCGGATATTTTTTGAAATTGTTGAGTGTGTCTCAACTGCTTTAGAATGAATTTCTGAATTATTGCCATTGCTTAAGAAACATGATATTATGATACATGTTTGTCCTCGTTGTATTATTGTTGAACATAGCTGATTGTTATTTGATTAAATGATAAGTGAAAATCGTCTGCTATCTATTTGGATCAGTTTCAGGTAATTCAGCTCCAAGAAGTTCTCCCCTAGGCTATCCTCCAGCTCAACAGCCCTACCAACAATACTACCCAACTGCCCAACCCTCTCCCTACCCAGCTGCTCAAACCTCTCCCTATCCTTATGCCCCTGCTGTTCCTTACCCACAGCAGCAACAACAACAACACTATTATCCTCAACAACAACCACAAAGCTATCCTGGAGGTAATTAATACAAGCTGAAATTTGGAAAATCCCTAACAGTCATTTTTGTTCTGGAATTGTCATAATGATAATAAATTATAAATATAATGAATGAATGTTAGACAATCTTAAGGGTGGTTTAAGCCCATCATGACCATAATATAAATAATTACAATACTTAAGAATATTTTATTGAGGTGTAATTATTATAATTTTTATGAATTTAATTTATAAGTTACCCATTTAACAGGCTACACACCCTACCAGGGCTATCCACAGCAGCCCACCTATCCTTATGCTCAGCCTGCTTATGCTAATGGTATGCTTCAAGTTACTTTGGAGTTAAATAAGTTAATTAAATAAGTGAAATAATCAAGAACGATGCAATGCTTAATGTTCTGGGTGTCCTTGGAATGATGATGCATTCAAAACCTTAATAAGATATTATTTTTTAATTGGAAATAATTCAAAGATTTTGAAAAAACAACTATCAGGAAGCATTACATACAAGAACGTTTGTCTTTTTGTTCAGAATGTTATTTATGACCAAGTCACACATGTCATTAACATGTACCAACTTGAGGCATTCGTATTATGCTTCTTCTAATGGAGTAAAATAGCAGATAAAGAGAGCTCACAACTTGTAGTTTTAAATTACTTTTTTGTTGTTTGACGTTTATGTTTATTATTTTTTCAAAAACATATTTTGGCTTCTGAAGGTGGAGCAACTGCAAGTTACGTTCAGCCTCAGACGATTGTCATCAAGGAGAAAAATAAATCCTCTCCTGGCTATGGAAAGATGGCTGCAGGTCTGAATTTGCAAACTGTTTTAATTGGCATTATTGAGAAATTTAATGACAATGAAAATTAATAATAACATTTTGTAATAACTAACTACAATAGGAGCTTGTCAATGATTTTAAATAGATATTGTGATGTGCAGTTCTACCACGGCATGACTAAACTTTCAAACTTTCAATCACCAGGTGTCCTAGGTGGAGCAGTGGCCGGCTATGCTGCCAGTCGGATGTTTGGAGGGTACGGTGGTTGGGGCTTTGGCAGAGGCTGGGGCAGAGGAAGTTGGGGTTCTTGCAGTTGGAGCTCTGGGAGCTGGGGATCATTCAGTGGCTGCTCCTGGGGTAGCTTTGGTTAACCAAGGAAGGACCAATACTAGTCTGTGCTGCCCAAAGAAGTCTCAGTTATTAAGAGAGGAATGCTTTAAATGTGAAGATGGTCTATCAGATTCTAATTTATTTTTTTTTTATTTCTTCTTGGAAGCATGCATTTGTTATCTCTATGGCAACGCAATTATACTGCTGGAAGTTCAAGTCATTGAGTTATGTTATTTCTTATGTTGCTATCTTTTGAGGCCTATTAATTTCTGCAATCTCGAACGTATTTTCTGATAGTTGCACCTTTTTGGTCAGTTGGTGGTTAATTTTGGTTATTGTCATTGGTCGTGATACTCAGCCTGAGCTTTTGCTAAGAGTGTTGTCTGATCTCTAAGTTATTTTTAGTGGACAAGTTATCAATTTTGTTTGCTTTAAGAACTAGATCAGTTTGCAATCTATATATAATCAAATCATGATTTTCTGCCATAGCTTTTTAGTTGACAGTCAAATTTGATCCTTTGCTTAAACATGTAATTATTAATTATATGGAATTATTGTAAGCCAACATAATTAATGGTTATCGAAGCCGATGAATGCTTACGTGAATGATTGAAATGTTTTGCAAGGGGGGGTCTAGATGTTCACAGATGTTCACTATATGTCTGCTTTAGATGATCATGATTCAGCAGTTGTGGCTTAGGAAAATGCTGAGGTTACTTTGCACATTCAAATGAATTTGCTCAGACGCTTAATGTTATTTCGGTGTTGTCTATTGGGCTTTTTGCTTAGATTTGTGATTCTGATTACTGTGATTATTAAATGCACTTGCAAATAAAATTGTCGACTTCTAATGAATTCGTTGATATTAAATTAATCAGAACATAGCTGAAAACATGACTTGGATTAATTAAATTCTTAGTAGGTTGTGTGCGCGTTGTATTGTTTTTACCAGCGGTGAAGCCAATCTTTTCTGGGTTTTTGGTTATGGAATGCAAGGTGCAGTGTCTCGTAATGGTTCATTAATTTAAGTGCTCTGGTGGAAAACTTTTTTAACATTGATTACGAAGTCACTTTCAAGAGTGCGGGCAATTTTGCATGTGACTTTTCAGGAATCCCATCGTTATTCAAGATCGATATAAGTCTCGCCTGACGTCAGTTTTATGGAATGGGATTCTTTGGGAGAACCTGTGGAATTCATAGGAATGTAGGTTCATTTAGGTTACTAGGTTAAATCACCATTACAAAATGTAGCATGCTACATGTTTAAAAATATTTTGTATAGACAATTTTTGTATAAAACACATTATTCTCAATATCTAACATAAATAGTGAGATTAGCTTTTTTGCAAATTAGATCACGATTAATTTTAGCGAGTGTAAATAACGAATGCAGTAAATTCTTAAAACATTATTAAGATTATACGTATGAAATAGATTTTATTTCTTTTCCATCAATAAAATAAAAATATAAATTGTTTTTATATCGGATTAAGCTAGTTGATATTTTATTAATCAAACAATCAAAAGTCCACTAATTCTTACGACATTTGTTCGCCATATTGTCTGAGCTTGGGGTTGGTTGGCTCGATCCTACGTTATAACTGTGGCTATTGTAACAGATTCTAATTGTAGAAGTTGTTCTGTCTTTTGAGTAAGAATTATCGGGATGTATTGTTTTTAATATTTTCACTCAATGAGTTCGAACTTTTAGTAAAAAGTATATACTGAAATATGCCGTACAAAAGGAGGAGGTCTCGGAGTTCTTCCGTTCCCAGTCATTATTACAAACGTTCCAGGAAATCACCGAGTTACAGTGACAGAGGAGAAAGAGACTATGATTGTTACGGAAGATACCGTGGTTACGATCGTTATAACAGGAAATATGACGACAGGCATTGTGATGACAGAAGGTATTTTTACTAAAGTTTTATTTAGCAACCCGGGGAGTTTTATCATTAATATTTGTGTTCAATTTACGGATTTATAGCAATGTCTGTTTGGTTGTTAGACTAATTTAGCTATTTTTAAAGTTATAGGAGGTATGATTATCAAAACAAGTCATACAGAAGGGACCAGGAAGATCTTGATTCCAGAGGTCACACTTCAAGGAAAAGATACAGGAGATCTTCGAGCGACAGTTACAGTCGTGACAGACGCAACAAATACAGCAGTAGCTATTCTAGCTCGAGTAGGGTAAGCATTTAGAGTATAGGAATATGTTTATTTGTAAAGCGCCATAAACTTAAGCGCCAGGGGCACTCAACCATTTGTATGGTGCCTCTCAGCTAGCCAAATGGCCAAAAGCGAAGGAATAGTAAAACATATTATGAAGTTGACATTCTTCATAAGTGATTCATGATCTTATCTAAATTTTTATTAGCTATTGTTTTTGTTTTAAGTGAAGCACTCACTTTTTGTTGACTAGCAGTTGAAATACAGACAAATATGTTTCAATCTCAAAGACTTATTTACTTATTTTTGTCTCATTTAGTCTCGTAGTAGTAGCAGCTCTAGCAGCAGCAGAAGTCGCAGTAGGTCGACTACATGCGAAAGATCTTCCAGCGTTCCGAACGATAAGAACGCTCACTTGGTTTGCATCCCTGGTGATATATTGGAATCTAGATGTAAGTTGCTTGATAGTCTTAAGTTCTAAAACTCTCATTAAGTTTATAAGTTAACTGTTGTGAATTTAAGTCTAAAATTGCAAGCAATTCTCAACATATTTGTGTTATACCAAAGTGTTTTTCATGTTCACTCTTAAACAGATGTTGTAAAGAGTGTACTTGGAGAGGGAACATTTGGAAGGGTTGTGGAGTGTATTGACTTGATGAGGTTTGTTCATCTTTGTTGATGAATTGTTTGTACTTTGTTGGCCCAACAAATACATTTTAAGAATAAGTATTATTAACTTAAGAAAACCACCTGTATTTCTAATTGTATTGTATAATGTCAATGTTGGGCTTTGAAATTAATTCCTTTTTTTGCCTCCTTTCAACAGAAACAACTCATCTGTTGCAATGAAGATCATAAGGAATGTTAAAAAGTATAGAGAGGCTGCTAAACTGGAAATAAATGTTCTCAATAGAATCAACACTAGAGATCCGTTCGGAGACCAGTAAGTGACTGCCAGTTTTTGTGCAATCCAATGCGTAATGCAATAGAGCGGTCGTAATTACCGATGCCGTCGGCATTAACCTATACGATCGCGAGGATAACATGATACAGTATTTATAAGTTAGGACCAGCATTAGAATAGATGTTTTGTTTTCAACTTGACAGTAGTTGCATTAAAATGCTCAACTGGTTTGATTACCACGGACATGTCTGTATTGTATTCAACAAATTTGGAGACAGTGTGTTTGAGTTTTTGGTGAGTCATTGCCCAGATGATGATGAAAAGGCTTATTTATTTGTTTATTTTTCTTTCTATCTTAAACACTCTGGTCAGGATTGTCTTGTTTTATTTTCAAGTTACTCAGATGTTTTTAATTCCTTTATTGCTTACACAGAAAAGGAACGACTTTCAGCCATTTTGTCTGGACCAAGTGCGCCACATAGCCTATCAGCTGTGCAAATCAGTTCTGTGTAAGTTGACCATTATTCCCTGCGTGTGACCATTATTTCCATGGATGGAGAATTATTTTTTATTATGATTTATGAGTTCGAGCTAGTATTAGAAAATTATACTTATTATATTTATTATACTGTATACTTTTGAGAAGCTCTAAGAATGTACACTAGAAGCAAATTAGCTGTGAAAGTTATATCTTGTCTAATATTTCTAAGTGATTGTATTTAGTATTGTTTAATTGTGGATCGTACTGTAACAATATATAATAAAATGCAACTGGTTATTAAGATTTGTGATGATAGTGCTAATAGTTGTAATATGTTACTTATAATTAATGGTTAGTAATTATTTTAAACGCATGTGATTTATATTCGGAGGAATTGTCTTATTCTCAATCCAGTCTTAATTAGCATAATAATATGAGTGGAATCCTGTGCGTTAATTTTTGTTTTGACAGGTTTATAGGTGCATGGGGCCTTAACGGCTCTGTGCAGTTTGTCAGGATTGTAGTATGATTTTAATCTAATTTTTTTTCTATGCATAAATACATGATTCTTTTATTTTATGAGATTTTTAGCGATAATTTTCAATTCATTTACTAGTTTTGCACAATAATGAGCTGACTCACACCGATTTGAAACCAGAGAATATATTGTTTCACAATTCTACATCTGACGTCATGTTCAATCCCCTGATGGTAATTCATCCTTGCGCCTCATTCGCTCACTCATTCATTCGTTTGTTTTTTATTACATATTTGTGGTCAGTAGTAGGTTAATTCATCTATAAAGCTTCCATACTTAATGAGGCCATGGGAATTTATTATGGCTATTCTGATCTTTCTCTTGCTTGCCAAGTTTATTATGAATGGTTTTATCTTGTTCTGTCCAAATTATCTACCCATGGTCATTACCATGTCCATGTCGCATCCATCCATTAGCCAGTTTTAGGTCATCCAACCTGAGTTGGTGCAAGCTGGGGTAAAGTCATCGTTGGAATTTGAAATCATTAGACCAATAAGTTGACATTGCTCCACCACATGTGCTCTTAGTTGTACCAGTCCTTCTAACCGTTGTTTTTCTTCTCCACTCAGAACAAGCCGGTCAATGTGGTGAGGTCGTCCGACATTGAGCTCATTGATTTTGGATCTGCCACTTTTGACCACGAACATCATAGTTCTGTTGTGTCGACCCGTCATTACAGGGCGCCCGAGGTTCTTCTCGGTTGGTGGAGTTTTACAAAATTTCAATTTTAAAGATTTTTAGTGGTAATATGTTACAAAGTAATAAAGCTAACTATTCTTGGCCTCTGCAGAGTTGGGCTGGTCTCATCCGTGCGACGTATGGAGCATAGGCTGTATAATATTTGAGCTCTACACTGGGAATACTCTGTTTCAGGTATGATTTAATTTGTCACTTGAGGCCGATAACTTACTAATTGAACCAATTGCAATGATTGTAAGTCGCCTGTTCCCACTGGTAACCATTCCTTTACCTTCAGACTCATGACAATCTCGAACACATGGCCATGATGGAGAGGATTCTTGGGCCGATACCACCCCAGATGCTCCGAAAGTCCAAGTATGTCTGTTTCAACTTTCTTTTCAATAAGTTTGTTGTATGGCACATGCTTTGTAAACAATGTTGTTTGTTGTATGGCCGTATTATTTGTCCTTTCTATGTATGAAGCACATGCTTCGTAAACAATGTTGTGTTGCACACTTTTGCATGTAATTAATTAATACATTTCTTAACTTAACTTTGCAGAAAAACCAAATATTTCCACCATGGAAAGTTAGATTGGGATGACAGTTCAGCCTCGGGACGGTACGTCAGAGAGAACTGTCAAAGTCTCAGAGTAAGAAGAGATTTGTGATGCATTGCATTTTAAGAGCATCAATTAAACATAGTCTATTGTTGACTTTATTGTAATTGCATGGAACGTTCCTACAATGCTTTAATCACTTAACTACTGCTAGCTTAGTTCATTGCTTTATGCTTTTAAAATGCTGATTTGTGTTTGTACTTTTGTGCCAGAAATACATGAAAGAGGAGAGTCCAGAACATAGGATGCTCTTTGACCTTCTCTACGAGATGCTCAGATACGACGACAGGTCGAGGGTCACGTTGTCCGAGGCTATGAGACATCCCTTCTTCAGGAAGCTCGGCCATCATCATTATTATCATCATCGCACAAATAGGAAATCCTCTCATACCGCTGGTGGTTATAGCATCAGCAGATGACACTGACTGCAAGAGATCTGCATTTGAAGACCTATACATATGTGTACTTGTATATATTTGTTTGCCTGTGCTGTTGAAGATCATAGTTCTTCAGATTATTTAAATAGACATAAAAGCTTTTCTGTTGCTTGAAAATAGAAGATCCTACGGGATCAAATTATCTGCATTTCGGTGTCAGTTGCTCGAATGAATCAAAAGCGCCAAAACAAAATTGGTATTTTAGATTGTGCTTTGGCTATCATAAAATTGCTCTTACATCCCAGTGGTGAAGTCAAATTTTGGTACCCAACTCCATCCTCAGGGTGACCCGTCAAAATAGCCCTGTCAATGTATCTTTATAAAAAAAATATTTATATGAGTTGATACATTAACCTGTAACTTATTTCAAATTTGATTAAATGAAATGAGTTTTATATTTTGACGGGGCTATTTTGACGGGGTGCCCATCCTCAGTGATAATTTCTTAAAATTGCTTAAAGATTGTAACACATTCATTGCTTTATGAACAGAATGATCTTGAACAGTCGAGGCGTGTTCCCGACTTGCCTAGAATTAAGCTGGCTAAACTAGACGTCCAACAGATTTTTAACAGAAAGATGGTTTTATTACTTCTCTCTATTCACAGTTACAGAACAAATAGGCGGGCAGTTGACTTTAATAGGCACCAAATAAAAAATCGGGAGTGAAATCCCTAGCACAATCAAAGTACAATTATTCAAATTGTCTCCAAAAGCAAACGAGCTTGGGTTCACACTGTCTAGGATCGATTGTTCAGGAGAGTTTGCCCAGAGCACTCACTCGATCCCGTCTTTTGTTTTGTTGCAATTCTTTTTCTTGCTTCTTCTGATAGTGTTCCAGTAGCTTCTTTTCCCTCTCCATGCGCCTCTTGTTCCTGATGGCGTCCGTGGTTATGTCTTCTTCCGCTTCTTCGGCCCAACCTCCACTTTCAACGTCTTCTAAGGTTCCAAGATCGCTCTGAAAGAAAGTTGGTTTATCATTGTGTAACTCTGTAAAAACTATAAGCCAATGAGATTCAAATATTCCTTCAGCCATATTTTTGTTTCAGTCGCACACAAAGTTGCGTCGACTCACCGTGGGAGTAACTTCCGCCATTGCCAGTCGATTGGTTGATGTTTGCTGTTCCTCCTTTTTCCTTATGATTATCTATAGTCCATCAAAAAATGTAAAATTATGAGCCACTAAAATTAATGGTCGTCATGTGCCTCATCCACAACCTAGTCTATACTAAGAAGTGCTCTTGGAAAGCAACATCATAAATGCTCTTAATAAGTATCTCATTTTATAACATATAAAATAGTTTTGCATATTGGTAGTCTAATATCCAAACAATGTAAGTATACAATATAAATATGCTGCCTAAAATATCTAAAAGAAGATTTAGTCATTTTAAATAAGTTATCAAGACAATAAAACCTTCTGAGTCTTCTTGATCTCAGGCTCAAGTTGAAGGGCTTGAAAGTAATCAATGTTTGACATGTCCTCTGAGCCTTTCATAGCATTCATCTTATTTGTTGGAAAATTAGTGTTCAAGTGTTGATTGTGGGATTTATTCTGTTCATTGAGCTTATTTTCTGGTTCCCAGACCTCCCATGATTCCAATTCCACCTGTGATGATTTCAATGTTTGTTATAACGTTAATGATGCAATGTCGCACTGCGACAGATATGAATCTTACATCGTTTGTCGGAACAGGCAGCTGTACATCGTTAGACACCGCTCTAAAAACCGGTTCGTTGTGAAGAGGTAATATTGAACCAGAATATTTGCGATTACGTTTTATATGCAAAAAACACAAAAGCTTATTGAAAAAGCCCCACAACATCGTAAAAAATCTTGTTATCGGTCTCAACAACCCCATTTTTAATTAATTTAAAAACAACAGAAGGTCCATCAAAGTAATGACAGCCACCTACATCGATCAGTAATCGACAGCAAACTCCGAGCCAAAAATAAAATGTTGACAGTATATTATTTTCAAAAACTCTTGTTTCAATTACAATTTTTATGTTTAGTAATTTTAAAATAAATGTAAGCTTAAAACAAAATTGTATAATAAGTTTTAAAGGTTTTTGTGAAAAGCTCAATGGTGTCAAAGCTGCAACGAAATAGCGATTGAATACAAATTAAATATTTTTAAAAATATATTTAAAATTAAATAAATTTTGTCATTATATATACATTATCTGAAGCTTGTAATGGTTGCATGATGTGACGTCACACTCCTGGTGAGGAGATCTTTGTCGGCCATTCTAGTGGTTTTGTTTGCATTTCTTATTTTTGACGGCTCGTCTGGCTTTTTGTCGCTCGATTTTGTATCGTTCGTTGGATCTCGTTTCCAAGGGAGTGGTTTTTGTATTCAGCTGTCGTTTACCGATACTTGTCCGGTAAGAACCCTACTTGGCATTTAAATCATATTTATTCTCTCACTGTAAATTATTTATAAGTTGTTTTGGAAGCATCTCAAACTTACGGCTTATATTAACGATCGTTTAGTTTTTCAATGTTTGACATTGTGATTCTTGATATTGTGAATAGACAATGAGCATCAGACATCTTTAAGTACATAAATATTACTGAACCACTCGTTAATTAAGTAGTTGTTTAACTGGCTTAATTGGTCATTTTGTGGATTTATCTTGAGAAGAAATATTAAGATTAATATTACATAAGATTATGTAATTTATGGAATATAAGATTAAGGATTTGTTAGCTACTTATTTGGAATACATACAATTAATTACAGCCAGATAATTCAAGGTTTTGTTTATTTTTGTGAATTATAAGAATTTAAATTTACAAAAATGTTACCGATTTGATCAGTTTAATATATTGTTTCTAAGTTGCAGCATAGCAATACAAATGCGAACCATCACACTAATTTTTTACAATAATCATGACCTCTATCTTTCACACCAGCTGATCATGTTGTTAAGATAAACATCGAAGCTAAGAATGCTAATAATTAAGTGTTTAATCTGACTAGTTCTTAAAAAGCCCTTTTCTCTACCATTCTACAGTTCTGTGGACTTCAGCCCATTATTTTTGTCGTCCAATGGTCGAATAGATCCTGCAGTTGTCCATCCATTTCTATTCGTCACATAGATCTTTCAGCATGAGTGGGAGGCAGAGACCAACGTCTTTTATAGAGGGTTCAAAGTCGGCCATCAGCACACACTCGACCACCTCCCAATCCTTTGCTGGGCTCAATCCTCTGGGTTGGTACTTCGATTTCTGATTTACTAGATTTGCAAACCATTTATCGTAACTTTTTCGGGATGATTTCAATGGATTCATAATTTTTTTAAAGTCAAGATTCTGTCTTTAATTTGGAAGTTATTACTCGATATATTTTATGGCTTTATTGGATTTGAAAAAAAATGCTGTGAAATTATAATCATAATCATTGTGATGATGATGACAGTGTCACTTGGTGACATCATTACAGTTGCTATGGCTGGCCAATGGACCTTGCCTAGACACCAATTAATCAACATTAGAGAAAAAGACTGGAGTAATTGTGGAGTGAAGACGATAAGAGAGGTGGATGGTGAGGAAATGGATGCTTTTCTTGGATCCGACAAATGATGAAATTTAAAGAAGATTGAAAGTATTCGAGTCACAAGCTTCATCATCCTCACCATCATCATCGTCATGACGTGGAATGATAAAAGTCGACATCATCCTTGAGATCTTAAGCTTTATTGACGATCGGAGCTGCTGACTCAGAAATTACGAACGACGATGCAAACGACTGTCACAGGAGTGTAATGTGTAATTTCGGCCTCACCAACTCTTTTGAGAAGTTTGATTGATTAGATTCAACAGATGACAGGTTCCATTAGTCGTCATGGTTACGATGGCAGGATGTTTGATTGCCGTGGTGGCAGTTTTTGTCACCGTGGTTATATGCGGATTTGGGGCTGGTAGCAGACACTGTGCCTGATATATTTTTTAGCTTAAATTCTGTATGGATTTTCAGTACCTAATTAATAATAATAATAATAATAATAATAATAATAATAATAATATGTTTATCCGTACAGTGCCACAATAGCAAGGGCTTGAGGGGCTCTCAACCATTTGCGTAGTGCCACATGTGAGGGGCCCTTTGTGGTGATGCAAGCTGGGTTGTGGATACGACACATAACGACTGTTTCGCCGTCGCCGTAATTAGGATACCGTTATTTAATTTTTGTAATTCTTTACATTGCGATTAGAATAATGCATGATCATATCATGTGCTGGGTAACACTGGTTATTGTGGCTATTGTGCCTCTTGCAGGGAACATATTTGTCTCAATATTTATGGCATTGAAGCAGATTTTTGAATCGGCGATTTCATCGTCACATTAGTCATTCATTATATATCATTCATAATCAGTAATAGCATCTTTAGCGTCTATTTTTTTTATTTCTCTTTTTCAAATCTTAATATACATACAGATCTTAATATAATATTACCACAATCCACCAGAAATATATCTCCTTGTAGGGACGTCACTTAAAGTGCAATTAAACTTTAAATCTATAAAGCCTTGACAAAAACTCACTCAACATTTCACCAGGACGTGACATATGCAAACACACGACGGTGGTGGCTACGAACGGCCACGGTCCAGACAGGCAGCAGGAGATCTCCTTCACGGACACCAAGGCTATCGGCAACGGTTCATTCGGGGTCGTTTACCAGGCTAAACTGGTGGAGCTCGGTGAGTTGGTGGCAATCAAGAAGGTGCTGCAGGACAAGAGGTTTAAGGTTGGTTTTCTGATCTCGATCGATTGTGATTGACGATCTTCCGATGACTTGGTTGATCAGTGATGATGGTGATGATGATGACGTCCTTATTGGTGTTTGCTGGAAATAATCTGGGGTTCTTTGGCAGTAAAGTTTGATCCCAGATGATGCATTTTCCAAGGCTAATGAAGATTGGTAATGAATATTAATTGATCCATTTGTCTGCAAGTGGCGATTTGCATACTGGTTATTTTCCTACAGATAATGCTTTGATTAGTTAGTTCCAAGAATTGAACACGAGTTTCATTCGTTGCACGAAACAGTTGCAGGAAATGCACTTAGCATATTAAATGAGCAAGCTACTGTGTGTCTGACATGTTACCAATAACATGTTGACGTTGCAATCACCCAATCAAGTTTCAATCAAAATATTGTTTTTGCGCTAGCTACACAAGGATTAAATCAGCCCTCGTTGATAACTTGAACTGAGAAACTTGAACTTTACACTGACTTTTGAGTACATGGAAATGTTTTGTTATGAAATAAGTACAGAGAGACCTTTGAACACTGGAATGGGATTCATACTGTTTTTTAATCTTGTTTGATGTGGTTGAAGAGACGAAATGTGAAGACATTATCATTTATCAAGACTTATTCATCATCACAGACAGCGATAACAACAGTCAACATGTTATTGGTAACCATTTAGAACCTTTGAGTTTATTCAATCCAGTATATTAGTATTATATTCAAGTATAATGTCAGTCTGATATGTGAGACTGGTGCAAGACCCAGAACCATTTGTATTGCATTCAGTTCAGAGGATGCTCATGTGTTTTGGGGCCAGTTTGAAAGCATCAGACATCTCATCACTGCTTTCACAAACAAGGCCAACATCAGGGCCAATTGTTGAATCAACAATTGAGAGCTTTTCGGATGAAATTTTTTTAAAAACTGAAATTACACAAACACTTAGAATTCAATGCTTTATTTGTCTAGTAATTCGTCTTTCTTATGTACATCTCCTATCCTCCTAACAAGCCTCTTGAAATGGTTCTTCCTGTAAATTCGGTGGTGTTTTCGGTGTTTTCCCTTCAAAACAAACACTGCGAATTGAAATTTGAGTAGAAGACTTGCCATCTAACAGACATGGGTACATTTGGTTGATGAATGAATGAGTGAATTACTAAATGGATGAGTGAATGAACGAATGCACTGCCAAAGACTGAAACGAGTGGATTCTACCCTTGGGACCTCTTAATGCTCTCTCAAAGTATTCTGTTGAGTGCCTCATTGAAACTATTGTTTGATTCTATCGTTATCATCATCATCGTCGTTATTATAAGCAACATCTTCGCTTCCACTATCCTACTTCTGAGAGGTTGTTATGACAGTTCTTCTTATGTTCTGATTTTTTTTTGTTCTGAGTTATAATTAAAAATTATTTCACTTTCGAGCAGGAATTTTGTGTGTGTTTGCGACATTCCCAATGTGACCATCACTTGTTATCTTCTATTTTAAACTTAATTAATATTAATTTTGACCTATTTTTGGAAAATTCCTCTTATGGCCATTTTTTTTATTGTTTCATCGAACTCTGCATTGAAATCTCCGATAAGGAAGTCACTTCACTGACTATCAGACATGGTTTTAAAACTAAGTTCTAACTGGCCAGTATTTTGTTAAACTGTTCAGACTTTATTCATTTAAAACAACAAATTAATCAATCATCGAGATAACATAATCAATAGACACCATTTAAATGCTTATAATTTTTGTTTCACAGAACAGGGAGTTGCAGATCATGAGGAAACTGGACCACACAAATATTTGCAGACTTCTCTACTTCTTCTATTCCAGTGGAGACAAGGTGATCATGCTGTGTTGTTGCTGTTGATGATGCTTTTTTGGGTCCCCATGAGATGTTCCACTCTCCACATCATGCAAATCTTTTTGCTTTAAACTGAGCCTGCATGCAGCCTACTAATTCATGTATATACACCATGATAAAGATAACATTAAACATCATCACCACCATCATCACCATCATTAGTTAAACCTGATGATTTGTTTCCCCGAAATCCAGAAGGACGAGGTGTATCTGAACCTGGTTCTCGAATATGTGCCGGAGACCGTGTACAGAGTGGCGAGGCAGTACAGCAAGAACAAACAGACGTTGGCTCCCCTACTGGTCAAGGTCAGTCGGTGCATACATTTTAATAATTCAGTAGCTGCTGAATGATTGGCTGAATGATGCCCTTGTGACGATGGGTTTTTTTTTCTCAATCTGATGCCATGATTTATTGAATGTCATGATTTGCAATTGGAGTCTTAAAGTTTTTTTTACAGACCAGATCTGACTTCATATTATGGTGCATTAGCAACATATTTGCTGAGTTGCATGTCTGAGATAAACCTAATGGATATTAAAACTAATGCAATGTTATTCCATGTTTCATGGCTTTATTGAAAACCTTCTTTGAAAATTTCCCATGGAAATCTGCTTTAAGTGATAGCGAAAGGCATTGAGATAAATCGTGATGATGGCAATGATGATGATGGTGTTGATGACAGTTATGATGAAGATCTCGATGCCAACAAGCATCAACCAGTGCCCAGACATTTCGTTGGAGAAATTCATTCATTTCCCAATTCATTCTCCAGTTGATTTCTAAAAGCTGCACACACTTGCTATTTGCTTGATGCTCGTGCCATTGTTATTGATGTTATTATTTTTATTAACTGCTCGTCATAGAACGATTGATTTTCTTTTTTATCTCATTCGTTTGATTTTCATTGTTTTCATTCTCTCGTCTCACCAGCTCTACATGTACCAGCTGTTCAGGAGCTTGTCCTACATCCACCTCCAAGGGATCTGCCACAGGGACATCAAGCCGCAGAACCTTCTCCTCAACCCAGAACTCGGCATACTCAAGCTCTGCGACTTTGGCAGGTTGGTGCGTTCTCGTGGCGATGTGAATGGCGGCAGTTCGGACGACGTAAGAAGATGGTTTTGATTGTTTTTTTTTTCTAAAAAGTGCCAAACAGCTTGTGAGAGGAGAGCCTAACGTGTCCTACATCTGCTCCAGGTACTACCGGGCACCTGAGCTCATCTTTGGGGCCACAGATTATACCTCACAAATCGGTCAGTGACGAATATTTTTCCTTTATTATTGACAACAGTCTGTCGGTTTTCAAATGGGCAATATTTTTCTCGGGTCGTTGAATATTAAAAAAAGTTTTATCTCAAGAGCGGTTGGTTGTATCCTGTAGTCGATAGTGTCTACAATAAATTGCTAGCTGCAAGGTCAGGCAGTAATGGTTACTGGTTAATATTAAATAGTTTACGAATAATGTTTGATAATTTATTATTCGGAGTAATCGATGAATCATCAAATAATCTATGATGTTTGTTCTTCAGATATCTGGTCTGCAGGGTGCGTAGTGGCCGAGCTTCTCCTGGGTCAGCCCATCTTCCCCGGGGACAGCGGTGTGGACCAATTGGTGGAGATAATCAAGATCCTCGGCACTCCGTCGAGAGAGCAGATCAGGGAGATGAATCCGAGCTACCAAGAGTTCAAGTTCCCCCATATCAAGTCTCATCCCTGGCAAAAGGTGCTTTTTCAATGAACGTGGTTGTTGTTTATAATGATGACGATGATGGCAATATTATAGGTTGTTGATGGTGATGTTGTTATTATTATTATGATGATATTATTATTATAGGTTGTTGTGAATCTTAACTGCTTGGTTAAGTCTTTCTGTTGTCAATAATGTCATGTCAGTACATCTTCACAATGACAAAACTGTAATTGCAATTTCATTGAAGGTCTTCCGGTCGAGAACTGCCCCAGAAGCTCTGGACTTAATCAGTCAGTTGTTAGACTACACGCCCACCAAGAGGTTGGTCTTAATTGGTGTCCTTGGTCGTAATATTACTAAACGTGCGGAGGGGTTAGGGTGGGGTTGGAATTAATACATAATTGGCTGGTTACATTTGAATGTAATTCGATGTCCTCATTGTATTCCATTGGTCGAGGATGTGAGTTATTCGACATCCAATTGGATCAAACACCTGCAGACATTAAAACTATTGTGTAAAAAAAAGGTGTTGCTTTAATGGTTTCGTTACATAATCTTGCTTTATGTGGTCATATAATGTGGTGTAATATACTGTGCGGTCACTCAATTGTTTGGGTGGAGTTCGAACATATTTTTGTGCTTGTTGTAGGTTTAAGCTTGTTAGAATAAAACAATCATGGTAGTAATAGAATTACATTAGGTAATGTTATTATTTTTTAAAGTTAATTCGCTGTATGTTATAATCTCTCATCATTATCAGCTAATATAACATAGTGTAATAATACAGCTAGCATAACGTAGTGTAATAATACAGTATAAAAACACTAACAAAAGCCCTATAGAGATCCTAAAAATAGACATTAAAGAGTAATGGACAATGAAATGTTGTTTGGTACAAAACTGTTTTGTTACTGGTTAATGGATCTTGAAACGAGGACAGCTTGGTGATACCTCGAAGATTTCCTCTCCACAGCACTTTCACTGCATTACTATTGTTATATCACATTACCTGATGTTGTTGTTGAATATGGCTTATACATAAAGATATATTTAATATATTAACTATTATAAATATATAAATAAATCTATATTTAATATATAACTATTATAAATAAATCTATATTTAGTATATACATATATACACTATAATACAATCTAGTGTAAGATAATGTAAAAGTAATGCACTATCAATTAACCCATAAGGCTCAAACATCGTTTGAATTGCAGGTTATCTCCACTCGAGGCTTGTGCCCACTCATTCTTTGAGGAGCTCAGAGACCCCAACACCAAACTACCCAATGGAAAGGATCTCCCACTACTATTTAACTTTTCCTCTGCAGGTTGAACATAAGATTTAGTTGATGATGATGATGATGATATTGGTTGTGCTAATGATTGTGATCACAATCTATTGCTTACTAAGCCATTATTTGTAATATATAATCTATATATTATAATGTTATTATTCATTCTACTAATGAAATGATGGTATGATTGGGTATGTTGCAAAGACCAACGTATGGGATGACGATGATGATAACGACGAGCAGGTTGTTGAAGTTAGGAGCGGTTGGGATGTTAAATTGTAAGCGAGGGTGACGTCCTCTTGCGACGTTCTGTTTGCGAACATTTTTTTGTGCAATTGCAAGTGAAGTCATCAATTATGGACCTACGGATGCCTGGAATTTAGCAATTTTTAGCATTAATAATAATAATAATATTAATAAATATAAACATTAATGTATTATTAATATATTATTATATAATATTAATAAATATTATTATTAATATATTATTATATAATATTAATAAATATCACTGGAATAATATCTTATACTAAGCTAAGAGTGAGATTGTTGTCAGTCTTGCTTGTGGCAGGTATGCAAGTGATCATTTAGCCTTTAATTCTGAATGATTTCCTAGGTCGTTGATATCTTTTAAGTATTTTATTTTTATAAATAAATGAGTAAGTAATTGATGAGAAAATTAAGTTTATTAAGCCATATTCTTTTTATTAGTTTTTTTTTTATTAATAAGGGTATAATTGATGAGAAAAATAAATAGCAATGTTATTAAGCTCATCAAATGTCATCAGCATTGCCAGCATTTTCGATTATCACTGTAACACTACATTATAACATAATAACAGGTGCTTGCTTTGAAAGTTGTTTTAATGAAAACTATTGCCAGTTTAAATGGTTCCAAATGTAGGACTGCACGGGTTTGTAAGACGAAATTCTGAAAGGTTGAGATGGAAGATGAAAGTAAATTGCAAGCAGACGTAAGGAAGGAATCGTGGAATAGCGCGGGAGAACCCGAGTACATGCGTGCGTGAGCGAGCACGTGGAACCTTTGCATCTTTCGTGAGAAGCAAAAAACTCACGTGATTTTTTATCATTTAAATGAAAATAAAAAAAAACTAACTATTGAAAATTAATTTTGATTGATGCTGATTGATGTTTAATTTTTAAGTTGTGGTTTTTGTAAACCTGCTTTGTTTTGTATCAATACATGATTCTTATGTCGATGTCATGGAGGATGAAGAAATTTATTGTATGGAGTTGTTATTCCTTCCATTATTTCTCTTCCAGAGCTCAGGAGCAAGCCGTCATTGACAAGTCGTCTGATACCTCCCCACGTCAACCTGTTGCCGTCGTCTGCTTCCCTTTCCCATCGCAACTCCACCAACTCCGACAATCAGGGATCGGTTGGAACCCCCGTTCAGGGTTCCGTTTGCTCGGGCAGTCTGGTCGAGAACAACCCTGCCGGAGCTTCCTTGTAGCGGACACGAGTCGGTAGATGACCTTCGGGAGTCTGGTCGAGGGGGGCAGACAGAGTTTCGATTCGCCCTGCAAGCTCTCCATCTTTGGCGGGGATTCCCAGGAAGATGCTTTCGTCGATTTAGTCATTCGTTCTGTCTGTCTGTCCTGCCAGGCATCCTTCTTTGCTGATGTTGTGTTTCTATATCAAATGTTGTTGTTACAGTTTTTTTTTTATAAAATTAAGCATCAGTTTGATCTATCCAGCTATTGATCATTTTGTAACTTTTGATATTTTTATTCACACACACACAAACACACGCACGCACGTGAAAATGAGGAACGCCATCGTCGTCGCTGTTGTGGTTCGATGTTGTAAGAGAATGTGTTGTCGGATCGCCTGAGTTGTTTGATTTTAAGGTTTGTTTTGCATTTTGATTCGCAGACAATTAGGTTCATCCTCTGTTCTCCACGGCTTAGAAATGTTGCTTTTAACAAGGTTCTAATCAGGGGAGGCTCGTTTCAGTTGATCGGACATGATTCTCATTGGACGGCGAGAGGGCATCTCTCGAGCAGTTGCTTGCCTGACCGTTGGCTTGAATCGTTAGCTAGTGTGTCTGATCGTCTGCACTGTTTCGATCCCCTCTTCTCTCCCGATGCACTCTAAACGACTTAAGCGCGTCTTCAAGTTCTCATCGGATTTGCTGCCGATGACTCGAGCCGATGGCATTCGAAAATTATGCAGCTTTGTTAGAGCAGTTTAGAAGGAGCACGCTTAACTTAAGGTTTTGTGTCTTTGTCGTCTGCTCTGTCCTCATTTAGGGGAGATGGTTTTAAGTATTCTTTGTAAAAGAGAGGTCGAGTCATGCAGGAAGTCTCTGCGTAAGACTGTGCTTGCGTGAGAGTCTTGCGTCTTTTCTATTTATTTACGGTTACTTTCCGTGTGAGATTTTATCGGCTTCTTTTTTGTCATCTCCATCCTTTTTTTTCGGGAGTCATCATCCACGTTCCACGTGTTTTCAGCAGCCAGGGCTATTACGTTTCTTGGTCCCACTGGAATGGTGGTGGTGGTCCACATGGCTTCTTAGATTTTGACTTCCTTCACCCAGCATCAGACGTTCTATTGAGGAGTTGAGCACTCCTCGGCACTCCTAGGTTATTTAACTTCACTCATCGCCACGATCGCTGTTAATTAGTTACACTAATTAATTGCAAATGTAACTGTAGATAACTAATTGCGTTAATTATTATTGATGCGATTGTCTGTTTTATTCGTCGACGCTTTCATATCATCGCATTGTACGGACAAGTTTTTGACGTCATCGACGTAACATTTTCACCGCGGTTATCAAAGCTATGGTTTACGTCATCGTCGGCCACTTAATATTTCATCAATATCATCACCAGACTCGTACACTACTATCATGATTATCGTAATTATCATGAGCATCATTGTCATCGTCATCATCATCGTCACTAGGTGGTAACTTTCTGAGTCTGTAATGGCTCCATGGTGTTACCTTTTACATGTTATCTTGGAATTTAGAACTATTCGCGCTTCTTGCTGTTCTTAAATGCCTAGTGCTCTGTAAATAATATTAATAATAATTATTAATATGATGATTAATATAATTATTATAATAGTAATTTATCGTTATTATTAATTATACGACAACAATCAGTTACTTGATATTTCACGTAAAGACTCCAGTAGCACTTCATTTATTGCGAATCATTATTATTGACAAATCGCTAGATCTATTATCGCCCTGTAAGTGATTCGATGGCCTTTGAAGTTGTCATCGTCACCGTTGTTAATGTTGTTAATGTCCACTTTGACCTTTGAAGGTCACGGGGTGGAAGTTCGGTATTTCCAATGACTAAGCTTCCACTTCTCTTTTCAATTTCAGAAAGAGGAAGTGAAAGGAGGAGAAATGTATTGACAGTGATTATGATAGTAGTAATGACTGGGCAGAAGGATCTGAGTATTTGTTTGTCATGCCGTCCCAAGAGTATGTTGGATGAGGTACTAATGGATTTGTTGAAATGGGCGGAGCTAACAGGCCTAATGATCAATTGGATTCTGTTTTAGCTGAGTTGATTGGACGTTTATTTGTGCAGGTATGCTGATTGGACGTTTATTTGTTCAGGTAAGTATGGATACGTTAGGGCTCCCTAGAGCTTATTCTGCTTTTGATTCCGAATGTTGGTAGCATTTTGGGTTTGCAATTGTAACGACAAGACTTAGCAGGATCTGGAATTTGGGGTTGGGGCTTGATTTGCCTGGGTTGTTAAGACGGGTTCTTGCCTGGTCTGCTCTCAATCGCTCATTATGATTACACCTGCAAAGGAATTCTGCAGTCATCTCGGGTGAATGCGTTAGCGCCGTTCATCCCTGGTTTAACATTTAATCTCAACCATAGAGATAAAAGTGCACTGGGAGAAATCCAGGTGAGCAGGAATATGGCCAATAAAATTAAGGATTTAAACCCTATCGGATGATAAGAAGAGTCTTGGGACAAGTTCGTGGGAGAAGCGGGAGGATGGGTACATGGTTTGTCCATGAGTGGTCCCAGAATCGGGAGCAAGCATCCTGTGGTGTATAATGTTTTACATCGATATTGCAACTAGTAATAATAACAACTGTAATAATGTATTAATAATACTAACAATAATTGTTAATTAGCAGAAACACTTTTTTTTATACCGATATTACTTAATTTTGGACATAAGTTTGTCTTCATAATTTAAGATTGTTTTTATGATAAACGTTAATTTAAAATATTTATACGTTTTAAACTTAAGCAAAATATTCAATTTATGGATGTTAGAATAATAACACCGTTAAATGTGAAAATAACTATACCCTAATCCTTCATAACTTTTTTAAAAATGCATTTGCATTACATTCATTGCTATTGTATTTACCTTCACATTCGCATATTCCTTATTACTGACCCCTCTCTCAAACAGTCACAAACAACTCCATCTAATAGCATCTCATGGAAATAACCTTCATTTGTATCCGCCAAATTACCAGTAACATTACCATTGCTGTCTATATCCCTACTCGTAATTTTTTTAAGGGGATGTGTAATGAGGCTACCTACACTAAAATAGTACCCTTTATTACATCTGTCCTCATATTAGCTTCCGAGGTAGTAATATCTCATTTCCTCTTTTTTTTCCTGAATTTACTTTTTTTTCCAAATTGTTTAAATTGCGAGCGATAGATCATCAGGGTGTCAAAACAATTGAGGATAACTTTTTCAAAGATAATTTAGACCTAAATTGTTGTGTCTCGAGACCGTATGTCACAAAATGACGGACGGAGGAAATTAACACTTGTAAATTAATTAACTATTTTAATGTACCGATGCTGACAAGAGACTACCAGCTGAAATGTTACTTAAAAATAATTAAAGCATGTCTGAACATGACTACTGACTAATGACTGATTGGATGGACCGTACAACTGTGGCTTGTGACTCGCATAATTTTCAGCTTAATATGATTTAATAATAAAATGATAATCTCCAACACTGCCATCATCGTTGTCGTCATCATTTTTGACGTAATGAAAATACAGCGTGACTTTCTTAAGGCGTCGAAAATCTCGGGACAAGTTGTTGGAGGCACGATCATTCGTCACTGCAACCAGTGGGCAAACTGTTCATTCGTTGGATGATAAGAAGACGGAAGCAAATTTAAACAAATTGAGGCTAACAGATACTAACATTGATATGCCATCGACTCACTCACACACTCATCCATCCATCCATCCATCCATCCATCCATCCATCCGTTCGTCCGTCCTTCCATTCATTCATCCACCCATCAATCCATCCACTCATCAATCCATCCATCCACTCATCAATCCATCCATCCACTCATCATTCATCTACCTAATCTTTCATGCATCAATCCACCCATCACTCCATCATCCAAACATCAACCAAACCATGCAAAGGAATACCGGAGAGAACTCAGACATACAGAAGAGGGTACATAGAAGGACAGAGGGACTGACCGGGCAGAGAGCAGCTCTTCCTCAGCGACGGTAATCTACGCTAATCCGAGCCAGTTTAGCGGAGGAATTTAGGGAGGCCGTATTAAAGAGAAAGTTGTGCACGCTTGCACACGTGCACAATGCTCCATACTGAGGTCTTCATTTTCGTCTGGGCATGCTGGAGTGAATTGTGCATTAATGTTTGAATCTATACGTGGACAATGCATGGAGGCCATTGCTAGAAGTATTGATTGACATCGGGATTTGCTTGAATTGATTATATAAGACTAATTAATGAGTGACTGACTGAGTGAATGAATGAAAGAATGAGTGGGTGACTGAATGAATGGATGACTGAATGAATGACTGACTGAATGAATGAATGACTGACTGAATGAATGACTGGATGACTGAATGAATGAATGACTGAGTGAGACGAAAGTTTATGGTGAAGCCAGGAATGAATAAGATGTGACCGAAGTACTCCGATTGGTCTTTCAAGAGGTCGGAAGAAAGGATTGAATTAAATGAATGCTTACAAGATGGATGGATGCATGGACAGAAGGAATGACAGATGAACGAATGGATGGAAGAGTCCATGGACATATTTTTTTTTACGAAGACATCCCTCTTCTTACTTTGCAGTTCAGAGAGTGGTCGACAGAATTTTTTCGAAATCTCTTTTGAATTGTTTAAATTTATTATCTTTTTAAACTTTAATAATGTGATCATAAAATTCTAAAAAGGATGAATGGAGTGAATCACTCTCCCATGAATAATGCATGATGGGATGAATGGATGGATGAATGAATGGATGAATGAATGGAGGGGCAGGTGGATAAATGAGTAAATGAATGAATGAATAAATGGATGAGAAGTATGGTGAATGGGCACATAAAACGGGAACTGAGGCCAATTGAAAAAGGAAACAGACTGAGTGAGATGGAGAATGAATGGGAAAATGGAATTCATGAATTAAGCGGCGAAGGTGACGAATGAATGCACCGAGAGTGCTGCATTTATGAATGAGAATAAGAACAAATGTCAAAAAATTAGTGAATTAAATGCAGAAAGTACAAAATCAAAACGTGAACATCTTGCGAATACGGAAGCATAACCAGGAATTTAATTTCCACAAGATCATCATCATCATCATCATCGTCATCGTCATCATCATCATCATCGCCATCGACATCGACATTGTTATCATAATCACCCGCTCGCTGCCCTCTAGAGGTGAGGAATTCCGAATTGTTCGCAGGTTGAATCTGAAGTTGCCATAAACCCGGTTGAGATTGGAACCTTTGCAATCTTTCCACGCATTCGTCCAAGCACGCACACTGCTGTCTGATGTCTTGTCGTGCTGCTTCCTGTCACTGGATGTGTGGAAGGATGGATTGAAGGATGTATGGATGGATAAGTGGATGGATGAAAGAATGAATGGATGAATAAGTGGATGGATGGAAGAATGAATGGTCAAGAGGACGGTTGGGGTGGAGGAGAATGAGTGAGTGAATTGAAGAATGAATGGTCGAGTGGATGGACGGACAGGTGAATGAGTGAGTGGATGGAAGAATTAATGAATGGATGGGTGAATCGGTGTGGGGTGGTTGAAGAGTGAGTATTCTCCTCATATGCGGTGCAACATCTGTCGACCATCAAATTACACGCTGAAGAAGCACCGTGCATAATTCATTCAATAATGACCTCAAGGAAAAGATTCTGCATAGTTTGAAGAATTTATGACTTTCCAGGTTAAGTCATTCGCCATTGCATCCATCCATCCATCCATCCATCCATCCATCCATCCATCCATCCATCCATCCATCCATCCATCCATCCATCCATCCATCCATCCATCCATCCATCCATCCATCCATCCATGCATCCATCCATCCATCCATCCATCCATCCATCCATCCATCCATCCATCTGTTGTTATTATTGTTGTTGTTGAAGTTGTTGTTGTTGTTGTTGTCGTCGTCGTCATTACTTTCCTGTTGATGGTATGCATGTAGAGAGGATTATTGCGTGGATGTTGGATCTCTAATTGACAAGTCACATCCGCGTAATTGGCACACAACATCCACCGAACATTCAAAAAAACATCGTCATCGTCATCATCAACCTCATCAGCGTCATCATCAACATCATCATCATCGTCATCATCAACATCATCATCATCGTCATCATCAACATCATTATCATCGTCATCATCAACATCATCATCGTCATCGTCAACATCGTCATAATGTATTATCTGACTACGACAGTGATGATATTAGTTGATGTGATGAATAGACAGATTTGATGACTATAGCGGTGCTACAAAGACTAAGAAATAGTGATGATGATGATGCGATGTTGATGATATCGACGATAAGGACGACGACGACTAGAATCATAACGATGATGATGATGATGATGATAATGATGACGACGACGATGATTGTGATGATAGTGATGTTGAAGGTGGTGATGATGGTGATGAATATGTGGATTATGTTGGTGGTGATGATGATGGTGACGATGGCGATGACTACGACGATGATGATAGCTTACACTTGACGCCATAGCATGACCAATGATGCAGTGCCTTGGAAATTGTGACGTCATAATGAGCCCTATTAATGGCAGTCCTTGTCAGAGAATTAATCAGCCTTAATTGCTAATTAAATCAGTAATGATTTTATTATTCTAAGCGTAATATTTTATTCATTAAAATAAATTGTTTGTTGAGTTATTATTACTATTACTATTAATATTACCGTATTTTCACGAAATAAACACGCAGACGAATTTAACACGCGGACGAATATAACACGCAATTTTTCCAATTTATGTAAAAAATCACTTATAAAACACGCAAACGATTATAACACGCACCAATAGACGCATTTTTTACTTTTGGCTAAAATAATTTAACATTTAAATTAAAATTATATATATTAAAATATTAAATTGAAGCAGTTTCTAATATATAAAACAATCAAATATAAAAGTTGTAAAAAAATCTTCCATTGGCTGAGCGGCCGATGCTTGAAGTGGTAAATACAGTGATATATAGATAGAAGTGCTCTTGATTGAAATATAAGTCAAAATCATCTTAGTCATGCAACGGACTATAATCAAATAAATAAATAAATAGATTGAAATATCGATGTCGTTAAGAAAGTGGCTGATAAACGTAACTCGTACACTGTTGCCCACAATCTTCAAGTCATTTCTAGAGCAAAAGACAAAGGTAACAGAGCAGCTGCTCGGGAGTTCAACGTTAATGAAGTGTCGGTTCGTGAATGGAGAAAGAAGGAATGATTGCTTGAGAAACTGAACCTGAGAAAACGTGCATGCCTTGGCCAAAATGCGAAATGGCCAAAGTTAGAGTCTGATCTAAAGCTATGGGTCCTGGAACAAAGGAAGAGATAGCTTTTGACATACCCACTAGTGAAAGCATCTGGCGCCAAAACTGTGGCAATAACAACAAGCAAAATTTTCAGCATGAAGCTCTAGATTCAGAAATGTTCTCAAAAGAGGGGATTCTTTTCAAAGAGCTCGCGGTTGATCATGAATGCAATAACTGCTCATAAAGAGGAGTCAGTTAAGAAGATGCTCAACTTAAGCGGATGTCACATTGCAATCATCCCGGGTGGTCTATCATCCAAACTGCAACTACAAATCGTTGAGAAATTGACATATCTGAGAGGGAGGAATGGATGCAGAATGGCACATACACTCACACACCGTCTGGACGAGACAGGAAGGCCTTGTATTCCGAGGTATGCACGTGGGTTGCACGAGCATGGGACAAAGTGTCTCCTGATTTGATTCTGAGTGGCTTTAGAAATGTTGGCATTAAGTCTTCAGGAAAGGAGTAGGGTGACCACCCGGACTTTGAACTAGCCTGCGATCCGGCAAGAGCCGAAAATGAATATGAAGACTGTTCGACTTTTGACGGATTTGAAGGCTTAGCTGATGATGAGGAATAATTATTGGTCTTATGATTGATTTTTTGAATGTCTGTTAATAAATTGTTTAAAAACTTCAAAGGAATGGTTAACGATTCATGAGCTCGCTGCAATTGACCAAAATTGGTCACGAGTCGCTTCGATATTGCGTTCTCTCTTCAATTCTTCCTCGAATCTATTTTTATCTTAAGATTTGCATTAACTTCCTGCCTTGGAATGCATATTGTTTACGCATAATAATTTGTAAGACAAAAGTGAAGTAAAACTTCAAAGGACGGTAACGACATCGTTAACCGCTGCAAAGAGTCCGCTTAACAAGTCCCTGTGTCCCTAAATATGGAAATCACATATTTTAAATGTACAAATCTTAAGAGACATTTTTGTTGAAGATATGACATTGTTGAGGTTCAAACAGTGCATCAACTATAACATAAAAGTGTGGCCAAAAGCTGCTTATAATTTATACCATCCAATGGGTTTTATGATTTTCTGTTATAGCAATGTAGAAAATCAAGTGACTCATCACCAGAAAAAGCCAAAGCAGCGGTGGTAACTCATTACAATTACCAATTTGAATCTTCATAATGAGTTCCAAGAGAATGGGCTAAGACTTCCAGCAAGACCATTAAGAGATTGAAGACATTTGCTACAATAAGTCCATGAATGTGATGTTTGACTATTAAAATATTAAACAGCACCAGCCAAAGCTGTCTGAACCACCAGTGCTGAACAAAACATTGTCACACAATATGAAAGCATTAGCTCCAATTATAATTATGAGTAACAAAGAGTTGAAAAATTATGATGAAAATTCATAAAATAGTACAACACCCTACAAATTTCCTATAGTTTCAATCAATTAATTTATGTTAAATTCAAGTTGACGTCATAAATTCGAGAGCTGGACAATGCAATGATTAGCGTGAATGTTTTGTCACCTGCTTCTGTAAGCATATATCGAAAGTTCTTTATGCAATGCATTAACGCCCAATCAATTATAAACTACTTAAAATTAAAAATATAGTCTAAAGCTTTTACAAAAACAATCAACAATCTGTGCCATCATTTAAATGTTTTAATTTTTTGTTGGCCGGAAATCAAATTCATGTAAATTTAATCTAGCATAACACGCATACGATTATAGCACGCATAGGGGGGTGCGTGGTAAGTAAAATCGAACATAACACGCGTGTAATATGGGTGAAAATACGGTAGTATTTTTATTTATTTTATTATTATTATTAATATTATTATTATTATTAATTAATTATGTCGTTGGTGGTAGTTGCGGCATTGTTAGCTCGGTGATTTTCTTATGCTTTGCCTGTTTTTTCAAAATTTCAATTTATCCTTTATTACATAAATATTATTAATTATACATTATTAATATTCATATTTAATAAAATGTATGTTATTGTCGTTTATGGTTAATATTCGTAATTACTGAAAAATATTTACGGCTCTTTTATCATGTTTTTACGAGCCATAATTCCTCTTTATGTATGGAAGTTATTTTTTAAGCAACCATTACATTCATTCCTTCTCAATCCGTCGTTTCTGTTAAGATAATTAATATTCATGATTTGTTTGTTAATTAATTAATTAATTATTTTAATTATTTAATTCCGAACAGCATATATGTTGAAATATATAAAAACTCTGTTACAACGAGCAACCAAAAATTGATTCCATTCATACAAAAAGACTTATTATTTTTGACGTTCTGCTGCTAAATTTATTTATTTTACCTTAGAAGAAGGTGGTTCCATGACTTCGATATCAAATTCAATAATAATTACAATTAATTAATTATTAATTATTAAATTAGTTTATAGAAAAAAGATAAAAAGATAATCATAATAAAATATATTGTAGTAACAAAGTGTTATTGGTATAAAATTATAAATTGATTTTTTTTTAAATTTTTTAAAATAGAAAGATTGATATAAGCTTTTACATTTCAGTTTCAAGTGTTTTTCAATAACGTACTTATTATAAATAATAAATATTATTAATAAAAAATAAGCAAACTTAAAAAATATTTTTAAATTAAAAGGGGATTTTAAATTCGACGTCGGTACAAATAAATAAATAAATAAATCCTGTGCTTGTTTAATATAAGTTCAAAATAAATTTAACTGATTTGAACAATGAATAGTAATATTGTTTAATTAATCAAAATTATTACTTATTACTAAATATTTAATGTTATTAAACAAAAAACGGTGGTAATATTTGAAATCAATTGGAAGTAGTCAAAAAATTTACAGAACGCGTTCGATAGACAAGGTGAAAGTGTTCTTAAGTCTATGCAGAGAAATACAATTTTATTTCATATCACTTTTTATTTTATTTTATTATAATAATACCTTTATCATTGTTATTATTATTTCTAATAAAATAATATAGAGCCCTTAATATTATTCCCAATAACTCACAGTATCTCTCTAATTCTAAATTAATTCAACTTTTATTTGACACAAGAGAGTCTGTCGCCTTTGAAGTTCAGAGATTTTGTTCATTCTTGCACCTTCCATCTTTCCAGGTTTCTTCTTCCCCATCTTTCACTCCATCTACTCTTTCTTGTCTTCATCATCTCACATTTATTAGCAGGTCATTTATGATGACCCTAAGCCCTGGGAATCCCTAGCAATTCTTTCGAGAAAGGCACCTTGCGAATAAAAGAAACTGCATCATGTTTTCGTAAAATGTGACAATTACTCTGTTGCATAAGTTTATTATTATTATTATTATTATTATTATTATTATTATTATTATTATTATTATTATTATTATTATTATTATTATATTATTATTATTATTATTATTATTATTATTATTATTATTATTATTATTATTATTATTATTATTATTATCAATTATATATTATTAATAATAATTAATAATTATATTATTATTATATTATAATAATAATTAATATTATATTATTATTAATATATTATTATTATTGTAATTATTATTATTATAATTTAATAATAATAATAATAAAACATTCATATTGTTTAGAACCCAATCGACTGAATCTGTTGAATCGTTTCTGTGATAATATATGATTATGTAACAATTAATACTGTAATTAATTGTTATTTATAATAATTATTTATTGGTAAATTCAATTAATACGTATTTATTATTTATAATAATAATATTATTTATAATTACTTATTAATTATTTATAATAATGATATCATGTATGTAATATAATAGAAATGGTAACATGGGCAATATGTTATACGATATATAAATTATTCAATGTTAGTTTTTTGTATATTAAAATTGTTGTGATGAGACCATTATTTACTACTACCAGCACTACTACTACTGCTACTACTACTAATAATAATATTAATAATAATAACGCAGCGTATTACTTGTTATTAGTTGTGGTTTTAGGGGAAAACTCAAGAATCCAACATGAATCAAACTGAAAGAAACTTT
Source organism: Whitmania pigra (assembly GCA_021613335.1). NCBI lineage: Eukaryota > Metazoa > Annelida > Clitellata > Hirudinida > Haemopidae > Whitmania > Whitmania pigra. The sequence continues at coordinate 2,127,078 of JAJTWR010000182.1, read as the reverse complement.
TATTTTTTTCAATGTAAACTGGATGAAGGTGTTTCAGTGAATTGTTGAAGCAAAAAGTCGAAAGTTTCCATGATTTCAATGAAAACTTTCAAATTTTGTCTGCGATTACATTCCTACTGTGATGTTGTTGCTGTTGTTGCTGCTATTGTTGTTGTTGCTGGAGACATGCGATTACAAGTTTAAACGAAACGGGTTGTGCAATGTCAGCTTTCATTGAATTTGAAGCTAGGAACATTTATTGTCTTTATTGTTAGTATTACTATTTATTATTTAATTATTATTAATATTAACAATTCTCCAATAACAATAATAACAATATTTTAGATAACGGCCTCATGCCATAGCATAGTAACTTATTTTCCCTAAAAACACCTTTGCTAAGTTAACAGTGGAAGATCAAATTGCAAGTTAAAAATTGCTTGTAATAAACGCATATCTGCATTTTTTTTAGTAAACCATTAAAGGTTTTATCGTTTAAATTTTATAAAGGATGCCCAACGATGGGTTCTTGTGCCCTGTGGTTCACTGATAGTAACTGGAGCGAAGTCAGATGTTGCCGTGATTATTATTGCAATATTGCAAATATATAAGTTTTTTAATAAATAAATATCGACATAATTAATAATTGGCAATAATAAAATCTGAATAATAATAATACTAATAAATTTCGTTGAGCGTTTTTTGCATATCAATTATAGCGCCAGGCATAATTACGTAAGATATCATAAAATAATTATGCCTGGATGACGCATAAAAATATCTTGCAATCCTTTTTTATTATAATCTTTAACTGAAATAAAACGATAACTAAATGTTAATAGTGACAATTATCGGAAAACATTTGAAATAGAATTCTTAAGTTTAAACTAAATTCAATATAAAATTGAAATTGAATAATTATTATTCAGATGAGCCAAATTTTTAAACTACACAAGAGAGTTGCAATAAAGTAAAGCAATTACGTTGAAATATTTCTTGAAATTGTAATTAAGAAATCTAGTGTAATCAATTCTTTTTTTTTAGATATTTGTTATAAAAACGCGACATAACTTAATATATTAAGATATCTAAACACAAATACACCTGTGAAGTTTGAGTAACTTTTTGGACATCTTCCAACTTCATTGGGCGAATTGGACAAATATCAGATATTTTGGATGATGTTGGATATATGTCGCATCACTATATACTAGATATAATAGAGTTATTATTATTATTGATTATTGCTCATGGAAACATCTTAGTCTGTCTAGGTTAAGATAAACAAATTGTCAAATATTTCAATATATCTGATGTTTGGAATTATCGTAATTTTTAACAACAACAACAACGTCAGTGGAAATTCCTGGATTGAATTTTTGCCTTCGCTGTTGTTAGACTCCAAGGAAACTAAAATAGTTGTTTAACTTTTTTTGAGCTTTTATTTTTTGGAGAAATTACATCCTAGGAATCTACAGGCTCAACTCTCTTTCGTCAACTTTTGTCCGTAATATTTAGAATTATTTTAAAACGTTATTTTTACTACATGTTTGGTTAATTTTTACTATATAAAATAACCGATGTTAATATTTAATTAAATCAATAATGTTACAAAATACAAAAAACACCTTTGCTCAGATTATGCTGCCATATTGATTTTCGATAGTCCCCTTTCACTTTTCTTCACTCAGGATAATTTACAAATTTTTGGACGAGTTCCAACAAATCGTTGGCGAATACAAGAGTAGATTTTTTAGTGTAGTAACTTTATTACTAAACAATTAATATATTTAATTTATATATTTATTAATATTAATTAATTACGAATAATTAGACAATTTTACCATATCATATGACCATATCATTAAGATGTTGTTATGATTTTAATATCTTTCTATGAATTGTTGAAGTAAAGATTCAATTTCATTGACTTATTTATTGGTTATTTTGTATTTATTTTGTTAAATACCTAAACGATTTGAATAAGTTTGTATATTTGCATTAAGTTGTAGTTAATTTTAAATATTGAAATTTATAACGAGTTTTCGATATCAATTTCATTGATTTATTTATTGGTTATTTTGTATTTATGTTGTTAAATATCTAAACGAGTTGAATAAGTTTGTGTATTTGCATTAAGTTCTAATATATTTTAAATATTGAAAACGATATCAAGTTTATGGCAACACCTTTGTTTAAATGGGAGCACAAAATTATTGATTAGAGAAGATTATTTTAATGGTATTACTCTATTTGTTAAATTTTTGAATTTCCATTACGATGAAGTAATATCAGCTTTCATTGCATATGCAGATTAGGCATCTGATCGTCTATTTGACTCGTTGCTTTGCGTCGGCAGTCGGACACCAAAATTTGTCCGTCCGTCTAATGCAGATAGCTAATGTGTTGTTGCCTTTATTATTAAAGTTATTATTTGTTGTTGTAGTTGTTAACATTATTAATTTATCCAGTAAAAACAATAACAATAATCTCAATGACAACTTCATTCCATTATATTGTAAGCACTTTTCCTACAAAACACCTTTGCTAAGTTAATAGTTCTTCGATTCCTGTCACCATTGCTTCCTCTAAATCCATATCTATTTTCAAATGTACTTACAAATCATACATGCTGACTAAGTAAAAGCTTGTGATTCTCTCATAATAATAATAATAATAGTGTTAAATATTGATGCGGTTACTATGTCGATGGCTTTGTAAGTTTTTATTAAAATTAATAATAAACGCATTCGCGTTAATGCAACGAATGACATGCTCAGTAACATTTCATTGGAATAAAACAAAGTAATTATATTTTGTATATATATATATTAAATATATATTAAAAACAATTAATTGTATTTATCAGAAAATTATTTATTTGTATTAATAAATACAGCACAACACTAAATATTATTAATCATCGACATTATTCGAGTGAAACACCATTGCTCAAGATTTGTTGAGATTATGAAAGGCAATGTATGCTTCTGTGCTAATTAATTAAAGTGATAATAAAAGCTTTCTGGGTCCCATTGGAGGATAATAAGTTGAAAACGGAAAATACTCAGAACAGGCAAAATGGGCTCATTAATTGTAAATTAATTTTTAATTATATTTTAATAATATTTAATTAGTTTTATTTATTATTGATAATATCATTTAACGGTGAACTCTAGAATTGGATACTGATTTACAAAACTTAAATGAGATCATTAATTGCAAATTAATATTTATTTTATTTTATTATTGTCAATAATAATAATATTTTATAATAGTTAATAATTGACTTAATAGTTAATAATCTTGGAAACCTCAATTCATCTTGATTTTTTTTTAATTTTCCAAAAAATCTCCCTTTTGAAAATCAATTGGTTGCCCAGATCAAAGCAAGATGGCGGAAAAGTTGGTTTATAATTACTGCTCCTATGTTATTATACTTTTTAATTAAAATGGTTAGTTATGATATTATTGTAATCGAAGCATTATAAAAATAGTTGATGGTAATATAAATTAATATAATTAATATAATTATTATAATAATAATAATGCTCGGATCAGATGATTAAATAATACTAAAACCGATTCATACTTTTTGTGGAATGGGATTAAAATGGTTAGTAAGTAATAATATTATTACCTTATACAAAAAACGCTATTTCTAAGATTGTATTGGCGTATTGAAATTAGGCTCAATACCTGCGGTCCAATAATCTCGCCAAAATCTGAGTAAATTTTTGGACATCTTCCAACAAATCGATTTGAAACTTTATTTTATGAATTGAAAACATTATGCTTAATTATTTACATTAATTATTAATGTAATTATTTACTGACACAGCTCTTTATAACTAATAGTTATTATTATTAACACAAGAATGTTTTTGTTCTTTGCTCAAGTTACATCAAAAAGTTTAACATCGATATTTATACCTTTTGATTGAAACAGAATCCTGTTGTTGTCGTTATTAACTCGGAATCGAACCCCATTATGGGATCACAGTCCTAAAAGTTCAAGCGTTAGGTAACGGTCTTTAACCTCCAAGAACAACTTACATTGCAAAGAATTTTAAGTTAAGACGTGTTATTGAGAATGAATGATTTGGCCAAGTATTTTGATCTGTCAAGACTGTAATGTTTTCAGAATGTGCAAAAGAAAAGATTAGGGAAGTGAATTAATGTGAACAGTTACTTAGAACATGATATATAGCCAGTACAGCCTATTACATTAAATAAGTTATACATTGTTATTAATCGGCAGTATGAATTATAACTACTACTGAATTGTAAAGCAATACTTGTTAGTGAAGTTTTTAATAACGATTGCAATGTTCCACACTTAACACTGCAAGACATTTGCGATGCTAACATAAATCTTTAATGGTAATAAATTTATGTCTTAAAGCCATTAAAATTCGCATTTAAATTTAAAAAAAATGTTTAATTGAGTATCATAATTAGTAGAATATTTTTCAGCAATATGTGATGACAATAATAATCATTACCTTATAAGAATTTACAGAAACACCTTTTCCTAAAATACATTAACAATTGATGCAGCAATTATGTGGAGTTACAAAAATGTTTTTTACGTTTTGGATTTTTTCTGTAGCCCTTTAGAGGGTGATTTTATTATGAAGTATTAAAAAAAGATGTTTTGCCAAAAATGGTAAATTGATTTTTTTAATTTAATTTAAATTTTGCTTAGATCATTTTTACACACGCCTCCTTTAAAATGACGCAGTTACGCAAACAAATAAATGTAATTTAAATGTAATTTAAAGTGATTAAATTAATTATATTATTTTACTGTAATCGCTTAATTAATTTATTACAAATTATTTTAAATTAAAAAAAAATTTTTAATTTTTTTAATGAAATGGAAATAATTTATTGTTCCTTGGGCGGCCCGGTACCATTTGATTCACGGACCGGGGGTTGAGAACCACTGCATTAACCGATACCTGTTTCCAAATTTAATTCGAAATTAGTGGTTTGAAGATTTATCGTCTAAAATATTATTAGGATTGCGTTTACTTCCTCACTTTACGCGGACTTTTCAAGTTGGTATTTAATATAAATTATCCTCACCTTATCATCACGTCATGTGGACATGTAACAAATCCACAAAGAACCAATTCTACCGCTATTTTGACGGGGGTGTTTTGACGGGGCTACTTTGTCTTGGGCTATTTTATCGCCGGGCTGTTATGACGAGTTGCCATTATAGATAGGTTTAGAGAAACATCCCAGCGATATGGTGAGGACAAATAAAGACATAAAACTTGCTAAATATGTCAGAGTCTGAAATTTTAAGAAGAGTTAAATTTCAGAGATGTTGTCAGCAAGTTTAGAAAGTTTTAAGAGAGTAAGAGCTAATTAAATGTGGGGAAGACCTGAAAACTGATATGTATTTTTTGTTGCAAATTTTTTATTATGTTTCAGTTTTAATAAGCCTCAAAAAAAGTGTTAATTCTATTTATGGTCTTGTTACATTTATGGTGAATTACCATATCTGTTGATCATGCACTATAGATGAAAAGAATATTGGAAATATATGAATTTTACTTGATTTTATACAAACAAAATTACTAAAACGTTTGTAAATTTTTTACTTAATATATTAAGGAAACCAAATAAAAAAATAATAAATAGATACAAATTAAATAATACATTATTAATTAAAGGTTATTATTAACAAGGCGAGAATGACAAAAACACCTGTGCCCGATTTGCGTCGTCTTGTATTTACGACATACTATCTATGTATATTCCTCATTATATCGCTTTAACTCATGAATAAGTCCAAATCATCTCAGTTATGCAACGGACTATAATCAAATAAATAAATAAATAAATAAATGTTTTAACTCATGTAATTTTTTGGACCTTCCGGCAAATCATTGGAGAGCTTTTGAAAGATAATTTGGTCTTTGAGTGGCAAAAGAATTGTTGCTGAGAAAATAAGCTTTAAAATAATGCACCTGAGTGGTTTTTTATTTTCAAACATTTACATCACTGACCGATAGAGAACGGTTGTAATGAGTTGTTTGATAAATTATTTTTTTATTTATTGAGTCGGCCTAACTATGTGGCTAATGTCATTAAATGCGACTTAGTTTGTCTGAAATAATTAATAATAAAAAATATCGAAAAGGTAATTAATAATTAAAAAGTTAATTATAATGATTACGTTTTCTTGAAACTAAAATAAGTAGCTTTTCAATGAAATTGTTCTAGCGGTTAAATATTTTGGTTTCCATTTTGACGAAGTAATGTCAGCTTTCATTGCATTTGCAGATCGAATGTTTTTATCATTCAAGTTATTATTTATTTATTATTTATTAGTTGTTATTCTTAACATTATTAATTTCTCCAATAACAACAATAACAATGATCTCAATTGGTTATTGACGATAACAACGTTCGCGCTAACCTTACGAATGGCGTGCTCAATAGCATGACATTTGACAATGAATTTATTCTAATAATAATAATGCGAGAATGACAAAAACACCTGTGCTGAATTGTATTTAAGACATACTTCGATATTACTCATCACCTAGGGCACCCCGTCATAACAGCCCGGCGACAGAATAGCCCCGACAAAACAGCCCCGTCAAAACAGCCCGGCGTCAAAATAGCTCAAGACAAAACAGCCCCGACAAAACCGCCCCGACAAAACAGCCCCGTCGAAACAGCCCGGCGTCAAAATAGCCCAGGACGGAAAAATCCCGTCAAAATGGCCCAGTCAAAATAGCCCCGACAAAATAGCCCAGGACAAAACAACCCGGCGACAAAATAGCCCGGCGACAAAATAGCCCCGTCAAAACAGCCCTGTCACCAGGGTCGGACTGGCTTAAAAAACCGGCCCGGGAACTTTTATTTAACTCCTACTTTGATCAACTTAAACATAAGAAACACTAGAGTCTAAAAATTCTATCCACTATTAACTATTATAACAGCTTTTTCATCGTTTCACTAGTCGATGCTAAAACATCAATGATTTCATTGTTATTGATTCTTGGAAAAGAGTCTTTCTCACAAGACATCAGCATGAATGATCGTAGAATTGACTGGTTCAGAAAATTTCTTAATCTGTTCAAAACGTATTTCAATTTTGAAAACGACCCCTCACAAGCAACTTGTGATCAGGATAACAAAATGTTACACAGCTTCACTCACTGCGTCGTCTCCAAATTCCCCAATTTCCTGTCATCTCGCACTCGTGGCCATACCCTCCGTCTACGCCCTGAAAAGTGCTCAACTACTCACAGGCTCCATTTCTTCACCAACCGAATCGCGAAACCCTGGAACTCTCTGCCCCCAGATATTGTCAACTCTACAACTCATAGTCGGTTTAAGGCCTGCATTTCCAACACTGACTTGAAAAAGTTTCTAACAATTTAATTGACCTAAATTTGGTATATGCACTCTATATGTACTGATTACCAGACACCAATTTGTGTTAGCGGTCACTTGTGGCCCTCTTTTTGGTTTCAATAAATAAATAAATAAAAAAAAAAAAAATAATGTCAACACAAATTTGTAAGCCAGATACAAATTTGAATAAGCAAGACTATGCAAATTAAACTTCTGGAGAACAATAATAACAACAAACAATACTCAAAACGATCAAAGCATTCAAGCCACTAATTTCGAATTAAATTTTGATTCAGTTTCACAACATTTTTAAAAAATACTTTGACATGGAGTTATCATGGGGCTATTTTGACGGGGCTATTATGTCGCCGAGCTATTTTGTCGCCGGGTTGTTTTGTCCTGGGCTATGTTGTCGCCGGGCTATTTTGTCGGGGCTATTTTGACTGGGCCATTTTGACGGGATTTTTCTGTCCTGGGCTATTTTGACGCCGGGCTGTTTCGACGGGGCTGTTTTGTCGGGGCGGTTTTGTCGGGGCTATTTTGTCTTGAGCTATTTTGACGCCGTGCTATTTTGACGGGGCTGTTTTGTCGGGGCTATTCTGTCGCCGGGCTGTTATGACGGGTCACCATCACCTAGGCCATCGTTTTCATATCCTCTAAATTTTTGGACCTTCCGGCAAATCGTTGGAGTATATCGATAATATGACATTTAACAAAGAATTCATTAGGATAAAACTAAACAAACTACATATATATATATACAGTGTTGTAAAAATTACCTCATTTCGGTAACTAGTTACAAGTAAAAGTAATAGCTCAAAAAGCTACTTAAGTATAAGTAAGAGTATTGTCTCAAAAATTTACTCAAGTAAAAGTTAAAAGTTACAGCGTCTAAAAGTTACTTTTAAGTAAAAATTACAAGTAACTTTGATGCCGCCATTATTGTGATCATACATCATTCCGTATTATTTAAAAGGAATTGTTTCTCTTATCGTTAAAACAATTACTGGTATTAACTGCTAGTACTAACAGTCATTAAGTAATAACATTTGAACTAATGCATTCTTTTGGTGTTTTTATTATTTATTACATTACAATCACAAATTTTTGTTAATTTTTAACATAACTAAGTCCTCGAATAGTTTGTCACTCATTATGGTCCTTCAGCTGTTCTTTGTCATACCAGCAGAGCTGAATAAACGTTCAACAGCTGCACTAGCTGGCAGAGGAGTGTTCAACTGGATAAATAATTTCTTCAGGGTATCGCTTCCAGTAATAATGTTCATGTCATCTGATCGGTCTCGAAGATACTGCATTAGAATATCAGTTGACCTTGTGCAATTGAAGAAACTGTCTTCAATACTGTCAGCATCAGATGAACGAGAGCTCAAAGCTCGTCCATCTTTGCTGCATTAGAAGATGCTATTTTGGCTACCAGTTTCTCATCAAGCTTGACAATCGTTAACTTCTGTTGGATGCATGCGTTCCACGTGGTTCTTTAAGTTAGAAGAAGAACCTTCATATGCTGAACATGTAGTTTTTGTTTCTGTTGGCAGAGTAGGCATGCATACTTATATGATTTTCCTTTGATTGAAATCTGAACATTTTCTTCAAATACGGCCACGGACTATCTTCACCCTTGTTCCTCTTATCTTCGCTAACGACACTAAAAATGGTTTCAAATGAATCCATACTACGATTTATTAAATCTTATATTATTATATGTATATAATATTATATATTAAAAAAGCTTCGGTATGACTAATCAACAATTTCCGATTTAAAACAAAAACGACCGGCGATAACCACAATAACAAATGAGCGATGATCGGGAAGGGGAAGGTTCTCGAACGAACCAAAGAATAACAATCTAGAATTTAAATTTTTAAATAAATTAAACTAATTTAAAATGTTATTTATGTTACTTTGTAACGTCTTGCGCCAAAAAGGTAACGAATTAAAAGTATGACCAAAAATAGTAATTTGTTACAAGTACGAGTACACAATTTTTTTTTGTAATTGTTACAAGTAAAAATTACCAAAAAATGTAATTAATTACAGTAACGAATTACATGTAATTCGATACTGCACAACACTGTATATATTATATATATATATATCAATTAATTGTATTTAAATCTTCCGAGTTTTTGGACGATTCCATGAAATCGATTTGAAAGTTCATTGAGTCAAAATGCCAAAACCACCTTTTGTTTAAACTTTATTATTATTATTATTATTATTATTATTATTATTAATTATTATTATTATATTATTATTATTATTATTATTATTACCATTGTTGTTACACATTTATTTAAATTTGAAAAAATAATTATCTCGTTGCGCTATTATTGTGTGATAGTATTCATTCTTTATAATATTTATTATTTAACATTACAATACTTATTAATACATTTATTGTTATTACTGCCGAAATAAATAACGTTGTTATTATTATTATTAAAACGAGAATTAAAATAAAACCCCTTTTCTCAAATTAAATCGCTATGTTTCATTTTGACAGTTTACAATTCAATATTAGATGGGTTTTTATTTTTTACATTTTCTCTATATTTAATAATAATTGTATATTATTATAAATAATAATAATTATTTTATTATTTATTATATTATTTAATTTAATATTTATTAATTAATATATTAAATTTTTCTTTAATATAATTTATTTTAAATATTAATATTATTTATATTAAATATATTTAATTTAATACATATTATATTTATATTTATTATATATTAAACATAATATAATAAAACACCTGTGCACGATTTGAGTCGTCTTGTATTTATAACATACTTCGATATTCCTCATCACCTAACAAGTTGTCTTATATTTCATCTAATTTTTTGGACTTTTTCATTGTAAGCGAGAAGTAATAAAACAATTTTAATAAAAACATTGGATGCCCCTCGGGAGCTTGGTCTTGTGATTGTGATTGACAGAATATATGTAGAATAGTGTTATATGCTGATTATTGTTGTGATTATTTCAATGTTTTGTAAATATTTGTAATAAATAACTTCATTTATAATTGCAAGTAATATGGTCCGTATGATAATTATAACATTTGTTTTTTTTGTGGCTTTAAAATATTTCATTATTATTAGTAAATATTTCTTTAAAAAAACTACAGTTATTATTTCGTTATTATCACAATTTATAAAAACACCATTGTCCAAGTTGTGATGCGCTAAATACCTTTAAATTTAAAAAATTCAGTGAAATCGTCATTTCTCAACATCCATGTTGAATTTTTGGGCTTAGTTGGAACTGAATGCTGTTGCTGATGTCATTGTTATCTTTTAGTCGAACAACATTTGGGATCACCGTCCTAACAATTAATAAGATTTGCGTAATAAAAATAGTAATCATAATAATGAAAACTAATAATAAAAAATAAATTAATAATAGCTGTCAATAAGACATTTATGCCAATTTAAGTAACACAAAATATACAGAAACACCTTTATTATGATGTTAACTTTCAACGATCTACTTCTCTTCGCTCAATGTTGATGTATTAACATGCGAATTCCAAAAATACCTTTACTCAAATTAAATCGCTAATCTCGACAGTTACAATTCAATATTCTTATATCAATGAGTTCTTCCGAAAGACCAAGTTTTTGGAAAACGTCCATCAAATCGCTGGAAAAGTTTGATTGAAACAGAATCCTGTTGTTGTTGTTGTCGCTGCTAATTCGGAATCGAACCTCATTATGGGATCACCGACTTGACAAACTAAATATTAAGTCTTTAAGAACAACAAATATTTCCAAGAATTTTAAGTTAAAACGTATAATTGCTGATGAGTGTTCCGACCAAGTATTTTGGTCTGTGAAGAGTGTCCGACTTTGATGTTTTCAGAATGTGCAAAAGAAAAGATGAGGGAAATTAAGTAATATTAACAATTGCATACCGCAATTATTATATATAATATTGTATTTATTATTATAAGTATAAATCAATTACTTATTTATTAATTAAAGATTACTATTACTAAAGGGAGAATGACAAAAACACCTGTGCACGATTTGCGTCGTCTTGTATTTATAAAATACTTCGATATTCCTCATCATCTATTTTACCTTTACTTTAGATTTTTGGACCGTTTCATTGTAAATGAGAATTAATAGAACAATTTTACTAATTTTAACTATAATTTTTTTTTTGGAATTTTTCTGGAATCCTTCAAGAGGCGGCTTGTACAATAAGGTTTTTTGATGTTTTACCAAAAAAATGGTAAATTGATTTATAAAAATTAATTTAAATTATGTAAAAATTATAATATGCCGTAATGTTAATTGATGAAATTTAAAAATAGTTTAATATTAGCTATATCATCATAATCAGATTTTTTATTAGAAATTAATTAATAACTACAAATACTTTTTAGTACAAACAATTTAAAATATAATCTTTACTCATTTAATTGTACATTAACTAAATATTTATTAACGTCATTTAATTACTATTGAATTAGACATTAAAATCATGGAAACACCTTAGCTTGAATTATCCTAAGATATTTAAATTCAGACAATAAGTTTAATGTTATTATGTGTATTGTGCGGCTGAATCCAGTCCGAAATTTTTGGACGTCTATGTAACATTTTTCATTGTATCAATACATAGTAGATATAAAATATGTATAAAAGTTAGACTAAAACCTATTTTTATGATCTCTTGTGAAAGTTATAAATTACTACTAATTAATGCTTTAATTAAATCTTTGTATTCATTAAACTTACTTATGTGACTATCATAACTAATTTGAAAAGTGACGTCGGGAGGGACAAGAAGAAATTTCTATTGGCAGCCCTAACAGTATTTTGTATTTGTATTTAGCCATTTTATTGAGTGCCATATGTATCCGGATATGATATGAAGGCACTTTTTAACAGTGTTGTGCAGTATCGAATTACATGTAATTCGTTACACGTTTTTGCTGTGGAACGACTGTTACGCTTGATTGATGAGAACTGAGAAGATGCTTTATCTGTTGTTTGTACTAAACTGGGGGTGTCACGCCCCACAGCAGCAGAGCTGGCATTCCTTAATGAATATGTGGTTATCATGAAGCCAGTCGTCCAGGCATTGAATATATTACAGTCGGAGAAAAACATGTTCACGGGATATCTGTTGCCAACGATTTGCAAGCTTCGTGAGAAACTGGGAGCCAAAATGGTGTCTGCAAAATCATGCAAACCACTTATTAATGCACTGTTGGATGGCATTGACCGAAGATTCCAGAACTTATATAACGACATGGATGTCACAGCTGCCGCCATCATCCATCCAAAGTTCAAAATATATTGGACAGACAACAGCTCATTGATCGCCAGTGGAATTCAGGTTTGTTATATCTTACATATTATGCAGCTTAAAAGAGGCAAGTTAATGTCATACATCTTCTAAATCAAATTAATCAATTTCAGCACTTAGAAAATCTGTTGGCCGCATCTTCTAATGCAGCAGTGGTGGATGAGCTGAAAGCTCACACTGATATTCTGATGCAGTACCTCCAAGACCGATCAGATGACATGAAGGTTATTAGTGGAAGCGAGACTTTGAAGAAATTATATATCCAATTGAACACTTTCGGACATAAGACCCACAAATTTATTTGGAAGGGCATTCCTATTCCGTTAAATCGAGTGGGTCATAATAAGAATGCCAAAACAACCTTTGTCCAAGTTATACTCGCAGGTTCAAATCAGATCTGAATTAGTGCTTCGAGTCATTCTTTCAGATTTTCAGAATTTTTGGTTTGCTTTTTAATTAAGATGAATATTAAGGATAACTAGTTTGTTATTGAATCAAATTTTATTTTTTATAATAGTAGTTTATTTATGTTTAAAATAATTGCAAATTTAAAAGCAAGATCATAAACATTTTAAGATTAAATTATCATAAGAAATATTTTAATATTTGAAAATATAATTAAATTTTTCTATTTATTAATAACTGTTTTTAAATTTTATTATAACTTTACAAAAATAACGGATGTAACATTAAATTAATATCATTAATTAAACAAAATACAAAAACACCTTTGCTCAGATTACATGGACATGTTGAGGTGCGATAAACTCAAATCATCTTCGAAAAGTACGCCCGCATGGCCTAACGGTTAAGGCACTATGGCAGCACGGGGTTCAAACCCCGCTGCGGGAGCACCGTCCTAATCATCTAGACATGCAACGGACATTAATAAAACATCGCTTTTTCATCTTTGTAAAATTAGTATCCTTTGACATCTCTAAAATTTTGGGAGACTTACAACAAATTAGTGACAAATACTTCAATTTTGGTGTTTTTTTAAATTTTTTTTTTGGCTAAATAACTTTAATGCTAAGTTTGCAATAATATGTATTCATTACTGAACAGTTACTAATAATAAACTAAAAAAAGAAAACTCAACTTTTATTGATATTTTAAGTTACTTAAATTTAAAAAAATAAATTGCGCTATAATTGTTTGAAAATTTTAATATTAATTGACAATATGTTTTGAATTGGCCAGCATTTAATTCCACATCAAAAATAATGTTTAAAAAAAATCACTCAATAATTTCTAAATTTGTTGATTACTGTTTTAAAGAAATCGAATAAAGTAATATTAATTAAATAACAAGTAATTAATAAATAAATAATTAAAGATTATTTCTAAGTTATTACTTGTTATTAGTTATAAGACAAACTCTTGGCGCTGTTGGTTTCGTATTAAATATCATATTATAATATTAAATTAAACAATTTCTTCGTCGTTTTTATGATAACATTTACTATCGTTATAGTAATAGCAAATTATTAATTATTAACTATATATTAATAATAAAAATTTTTATTATTACATTATGAATAATACTAATAATATTAATAATATGAATAATATTAATAAATAATTAATAATTAATAATTAATAATTAATAATTAAATTATTATTAATATATTGTTATAATTATAATTATTAATAATAATATATTGTTATAATTATAATTATTAATAATAATTTAATAATTATGAATAATTATTACATATTATTATTTATTATTTATTAATTATTAACTATATATTAATAATATTCATAATATAATAATAATAATAATAATAAACTGCATTTCATTCATTTAACATTGAGTCGGCCTAATTGTAGAATTGTTCTACCGGTTAAATATTTTGGTTTCCATTTTGACGAAGTTATGTCAGTTTTCATTGCATTTGCAGATCGAATGTTTTTATCATTCAAGTTATTATTTGTTGTTGTTATTCTTAATATTATTAATTTCTCCAGTAATAACAATAACAATGATCTCAATTAGTTATTGACAATAACAACGTATGCGCTAATGAACGGCGTGCTCAATAACGTGACATTTGACAATGAAGTCATTCTAATAATAATAATGCGAGAATGACAAAAACACTTGTGCCCAATTTGCGTCGAATTGTATTTAAGACATACTTCGATATTACTCATCACCTGTATATCGTTTTTAGTTTGCCTAATGTTTTGGACCTTCCGTCAAACGGTTGGAGTGCTTTTGAAAAATAATTGAGCCTCTGAGTGGCAAACTTAATGTTGATGAGAAAAAAAGCTTAAAAATAAGCATCAACAACATGATATTTGACAATGAATTCATCGGAATAAAACTAAACAAACTGCATATGTATATATATATATATATTTATATCAATTAATTGTATTTTTTAAATCTTCCGAGTTTTTGGACGAATTTCATTAAATCGATTAGAAAATTCATTGAGTCAAAATGCCAAAACCTTTTGTTTAATGCTATTTGTTACTTTATTATTATTATTTAATTACTATTGAATTAAACATTAAAATCGCGGAAACACCTTAGCTCGAATAATTCTAAGATATTTAAATTTAGACGATAAGTTTAATGTTATTATCTATAAGTTAATTTTGAAAATTTTTGACGTCTATAAAACATTTATAGTTTAATGATACAAAATCATTGTATCTTGACATATTATTATCGTAATTAATGATGAATATTATTATATACATAATATATGAATTATATGTAATGACAATATTATTATTATCATAACCGTCATCATCATTATTGTCATTACAATCATCATTAATATCCATTAATATATTATATTATATTATGTTATCATTAACATTAATATTATCGTCACTATTATTATTATCATTCAAATATAAATATTTTATTAATAAATTAAGAACCAATGTATGTATTTGAACATTAATATTAATTAGTAATAATACCAATATAATACACGATTAAACAATAATTAATAACATTAAACACCTCATTCCATTCGTCTTGTATTTACGACATACTTCGATATTACTCATCACTTAGTAATCACTTGTAATCAAAGTACAGTTATTATTATTTACAAATTGTGATAGTAACTATAACGTAATGATAATATTATTGTTATCATAACCATCATCATTATTGTCATTATAATCATCATTAATATCCATTATAGTATATTACATTATCATTAACATTATCGTCACTATTGTTATTATCATTCAAATATAAATATTTTATCAATAAAATAAAAACCAATGCGTATATCTGAACATTAATATTAATTAATAACAATACTAATATAATACATAATTAAACAATAATTAATAACATTAAACACCTCATTCCAATGTACTCAAAGTACAGTTGTTCAAAGTATGCCTGAACATTAATATTAATTAATAACAATACTAATATAATACATAATTAAACAATAATTAATAACATTAAACACCTCATTCCAATGTACTCAAAGTACAGTTGTTCAAAGTATACCTGAACATTAATATTAATTAATAACAATAATAATATAATACATAATTAAACAATAATTAATAACATTAAACAACTCATTCCAATGTACTCAAAGTACAGTTATTATTCCGTTATAGTTACTATCACAATTTGTAAAAACACTTTTGTCCAAGTTATGCTGCAAGCGCTAAATACTTAGAGCAGGTGAAATCTAGTAGCATAAATAAGTCCTAATCATCTAGTTATAAAATGGAGGTTAATAAGTAACTAACCAACCGAAATTTAGTATTATTTGGATGTAAGTCTTGTTGAATTTTTTGCTTAGTTGGAACTGAATCCCTTTGCTATTGTCATTCTTAACTTTTATTCCAACAACATTATGGGATCATCGTCCTAACAATCTGGTTTGCATGACTTATTATGAATATTTATTTTATAATAGTAGGATATTTAAAATAATTGCAAATTTAAATCAAGATTATTATAAGATTACATTACAATGAAAAACATTTAAATATTGTAAAATATAATTTAATTTTTAAATTTATTAATAACTATTTTTAAATCTTATTATAACTTTATAGAAATAACTGATGGTAATGTTATCTTTTATCAGTAAAGTTCCAAAATACAAAAGGACCGATTTGCTCCGATTACACTGCTGTGTTGAACTCAAGTCGCTTTCGATTACCGCTGTGTAATCTTCGAATCTTATAGATACTTTTATATGTGATTTCGAACATGGTGGCATATATTTAATGTTTTAATTTTGGTTTCCTTTAATATAATTTTTCCAATTAAAAATGCAGACACAGATTTGTTGTTAATATTAATATTATTATTTGGTTACCCAATATTATCAACAATAAACTCCTCAAAACTAATTTAAAAAAAACTTAAATGTGATCCTTAATTGCAAATTAATATTTATTTTAATTTATCATTGTCAGCCTGGACATTTTGGTTCATCTTGATTTTGTTTGATTTTTTCTCTCCATTTTGAAAATCAATTAGTTGTCCAGGTCAAAGCAAGATGGCGAAAAAGTTGGTATGTAATTACCGCCCAGATATTATTATAATTTCTAATTAAAATGGTTAGTAATTAATATTATTGTTACCAACAATACACAAAAACACCTTTCCTAGATAGCATTGACATGTTGAAATTAGGCTCAATATTCACGGCTCAATATCTTGTTGATAATCTAGACCATTTTTTGGACATCTTTTAACAAAACGATTCGTAAGTTTATTGGGTGAACAGCTGCGAAAATGTCAGATATTTTGAATGATATTGGATTTACATTGCACCAATTTATAGTAGATATAAAATATGTATAAACGTTAGACTAAAACCTATTTTGCTAATAATTAGTTCTTCTATGTTTATTAAGATAAACAAATTCATCTGCAGAACATAATGAAAGGAAAAATCTATCAATTTTTGGCCGCCTGGTATATAGGCAACTAACTCAATTCAAGATGTGCCTTGATTTTTAAATCTTTTTTTTTTTTAACGACTTCCGTAAAATCGATTTGAAAGTTCATTGGGTCATAATAAGAATGCCAAAATATCTTTTGTCCAAATTATACTCGCAAGTTCAAATTCTGAAATAGTACTTCGTGTCAAGATATTTCTTCAGAATTTTGGGTTTGTTTTTTAATTAAGATGAATATTAAGGATAACTAGTTTGTAATTTATTTAAATTTTTTTTTTTTAAATAATAGTATGTTTACGTTTAAAATAATTGCAAATTTAAAAACAAAATCATTACAATATTATACTATTATAAGAAATATTTTAATATTTAAATATATAATTTAATTTATTAATAACTATTTCTAAATTTTATTATAACTTTATAAAAATAACGGATGTAATATTAAATTAACATCATTAATGTAACAAAATACAAAAACACCTTTGCTCAGATTGCACAGCCACGTTGAACTGCGATAAACTCAAATCATCTTCGTCTACATCTGCGTTCTCTAAATTTTTGGGCTACCTGCAACAAATCAGTGGCAAATACTGCGTTTTCTGTGTTTTTTTAAACAATTTTTTGGTTAAATAACTTTAATGCTAAGTTTGCAGTAATATATATTCATTACTAAACAGTTACTGATAATAAACTAAAAACGGAAAACTCAACATTTATTGATATTTTAAGTTACTTAAATTTTAAAAAACAAATTGCGCTATAATTGTATGAAAATTTTAATATTAATTGACAATATGTTTTGAATCGGCCAGCATTTAATTCCACATAAAAAATCACTCAAAAATTTATAAATTTGTTAATTAATGTTTTAAAGAAATCGAATAAAGTAATATTAATTAAAAAACAAGTAATTAATAAATCAATAATTAAAGGTTATTTCTAAGTTATTACTTGTTATTAGTTAGAAGTTAATTTTTTTATTTATTATCTATTACACCTGTCGTCTGATTTAAGTCGTCTTGCATTTACGACATACTTTGATAGTCCTTTGATAATCTTTATGTGGGTTCTCAATTTTTTGAAGACTTCCAGCAAAATCGTCAAAATCGCTTTTAAAATCTAATTAAATGTTCACATGGTAAAGGATTTGTGGACCAGGAAATAAGCTAAAAGAAAAAGTAAATAAAAAAAGAAAAAAACTGCATCTAAATTACTTCTTACTTTTAAAAACTTATTTCACTGACCAATTTATATGCTAAAAATAAGTAAAGTAATTATTATAACAAAACCAAACACCACCATTGTATTACAATTATTACAAGCTTTCAGATTATAATTATTATTAATTGAATATTCGATGTAACATAATTTTATACTACGTATTGTTTAATTTTTTTATTAACAGTTGTTAACTATTGCAACTCATAGACTTCCAAATTGTAATTGTAATATGACTAATTGAGTATGCGATGTAATACAATTTTATAGTGCATTTTTATATTGTTCAACTCTTTTATCATTAACGCAGAATTTAACAAAACACCTTACTTACGTTCCATTGAAAGTTTAATTTTAATATTTTTAGATTTGATAATTATTGCTGCTATGACATCATGAATATGTAATAATAACTGATAAACATGAATATAACTAATGATCTTGTGAAATAGAATAATCGATTTAAATTATAAGTAAATCGTTGAAGACAAAAAGCAATGAAATGTTCAACTCAAATTTCGTAGCATATAATCAGAAATATTTGCAAATCATTTATTTTTGGCTTAGGATTTCTTTAATTGAATAGTTTAATTGATTTTTGTTGTTGTTGAACCTTTCTTTTTGAACTACTGGACGATTCCTTTCTTCTGAGACTTTTTGTGAAACTCTGTTTAATTTTTTTTTACATTGGAACAGGCGGCCAATTAGCTTGGGTTGATCTTTTTTTTTTACAAAATTTGTGATTTTTTCATGTAATTATGCGTATTGAAATAACCCGGGGGTCCGCAAATAAGTAAGTTAACTAATAAGTTTATTAGAGCAGGTATTCAGTTAACGGAACTGAATAATAGAAGTTAAGCGTTTAAGGAATTGAGGTACTTAAGGATGCAAATGGTTATTTGGGCTTCTAGGTTGTCTGATTCTCGTTGTTTGTCAGGTGATTATCGAGAATGCCTTTCTGTAGCAAAAATAGATCCCACGTGCCCGGAAAAGATGCCAAATATAATTAAGTACAAATTTAACTATATTAGCAATATAAACTTAATTAATTTCCAAAAATCTAAGTTTACAACATTACACCCTCCTTAAATCTGTTCGTCCCGAACAGACTGCTGCTCCCCGTGGTATTTCGCCAGTCGGCGAATGTGTGCCAGCTTCATTTTTACTCTCGGGACACAATCTCTAACATGGTGCCCATGTATCACCATTGTTTCAATGCGAGCCCTTCCTCTTCTCGTATCTCTACTAAAACGCTTGCTGAAAAAGATCAGCAAAACAACCAACAGCACTAAATGCTCGCCTCGAATCTCCGACGACTTCCGAAGGCCAGAAAGCCCGCCCTGGCTGAGAACTCCATAAATGAACTCCTCAGACATTGATCCAACCTTATCAACCACGTACTCACGACCGCCGAGTACCTCACCGTCAACATCTCCCCTGTCAGTTACAATGACATCCGCAGCTCCAACCTCCACGATATCCACAGCTGAATCGAATTCGGAAACTCCCAGCTCAAATCGATCGCCACTGTTTTCCGGGTCCAGTCCCTCCACTGATTCCTCAACTCGAGGAGGCTCCACTCTGGTCTCTCCCAAAGTCCCTCCTTCAATTATTTCCTCGGTTCTCTCCACAACCGATACCAACGAGGCAATCGTGCACGGAACTGGCTCATCGGACACTGGCGCGACCTCTCTGGAGTTTGCGAAACTCTCCCTCAGCTCACCGTTGTCTTTATTCTCTACAGTGCCCATCTTTATGGGAAGCTCTACTATTGGACTGTCCCCGTCAACTACCATACTGCCCTCACTCACCTCAGCAAAGGTCTCCTCAGCGCCGTTCTCCCCACCCAGCTCTTCCCTCAGCTCCTTCCCCGATTCCTCACTCCACGGAAGAAACACTTCGTGCTAACAGCAAGATCTAGTGATCAACAATTTTAAGTTGCAAATGTTTGTTGCGAATAATTATTTTGGTCTGTCAAAGAGTCATCGACCGCGAGGTTTGTAGAATGTTCTAAAGCGATGACGAGGGATATGAAATCATATTGATAATGATATAGCAAATGCTGTTATATTAAGTGAATTCCGTTATAGTATTACTCGTAAATATAAATTAAATTTACTAGCCCAAAATAATACTTGTTAATGAAGTTTATAATAATGAATTTAATACTCGAAACTTAAATAATGAGACAGTTGCGATGTTAGAATAAATAAATAAATAAATAAAGATTAATTACTCTACAAGTCCATTGCGAGAAGAAATGTCAAACTTTTTATTTATAATTATATTTCATTTATAGTTACATTTATTATTAGCTTACTTTATATACATATATTGCATTAAGTTTATATTAAAAAGTTATTAATTTTTCATAACACAAAATTATTTATAATTAATTATTTATGATTTTTTTGTTAATAACTATGAGCAGAAATATTTAATTATCATCAATATTATTATGTCGTTCATTTTAAAAAAAAATCTTCTAATTAATCAACGTTTATTGAAACTCTGTGGAAAATGAACCTGGGACAATACTCTCCTTGTTTTGGCGATGATTTCAAGAGCTTCACTATTTCATTGTCAAAAATTAAAGGCTATTAAATTCTTTTGCGTCGATTCTTGGAGAATATTAAATATTCATGTTGTCGGAAACGCCAGCATGGTTAAGTACTTAAACTCAATCGATAGATTTAATAATCACTTTTACAAAACTTTTTTTCAAATGAAACACTTCTACTTGAACACCAGAATGGCTATTAATAGGTAATTCAAATCTTATCGGTTGGTTTATGTCGTCGAGAGAGTTTGAATTTGAAATAAGCCATTATTGATTAATATTATAATTATGTTGTAATAATAATTATGCTGTAATATCATCTAAATGAATCTTCAGAAACACCCCAGCTTCGATGAAGAGATGATTGATAAATTCCTAGAGATTAAAAAAACTAAAAATACTTGTGGAGCTTCGACGGAATCTCCAGAGAACCGCCTTTCAGGGTTTCGGCCCTTGAAACATCCTTATACTCTTGGGGGCCGGGCCGCACCGCTGGTCAGACGTCGTCCCCTATCTATTGATTTCTAATTGAAACGATGATCGATAAATTCCTATGTAAACGTTTGACAGGGTCATCGTCCTTTTTCTTTGGTCTGCTTTGAGGATCAGATGTCGCCATTGTTACTGTGGAGTTCGTTGGTGCCGTGATTGCTGTTGTTGTTGATTTGTTTATTATAATATTCATTTCTATTGTTAAATAAATTGGAATAAATCATTTGTTGCTGCTGTTTCTGACCGTTTGATGTGACAATGTAATTGTAATATCTTATTTGTACATCTTTAATTGTAAACTGTCAGAAACACCTTCAATTTGTAAAGCGATGTTCGAGTAATCTGCTGCCAAATACTTGCATCAGAATTCAAAATACCCACTTATTTTTTGGACCACTTTATTAGCTGAAGAAACTTCATTTATTATTGTCTTAGTAGTGATAATTACGCTAATGAAGCGGGCCACAAATGATTCGCTTAAAATGAAGTATTTATTAGTCATATATTATATAATGCTTATCGTTTATTGCAATCATTGATAATTATGTAATAATCTTCATATCAATATCTGTTACGTGTTACACTATGATCAGCTGTTGTAGTAATTGAAATTAGATTGTGACTGGGTTTACACTGGATTTATTTTTTTGGATTTATACATTCCATGTTGTTTTTGCAACATTATTTTTATTGGTTTTACTATTGACTAGATATGATATCTTTTCGATTGTTGATGTTACACTAAATCACTTTAGCTTTGTTACCAATGAATACATTAATGTTTAAATTATTATTATTATTACTATTATTATTATTATTATTATTATTATTATTATTATTATTATTATTATTATTATTATTATTATTATTATTATTGTTGTTGTTGTTGTTGTTGTTATTATTATTATTATTATTATTATTATTATTATTATTATTATTATTATTATTATTATTATTATTATTATTAATATTATTATTATTATTATTATTATTGTTATTATTATTAAATAAAACAAAGTGTTATTATTACTTAACACTTATTATTGCTTTTATGACATACTAATAACTACTTCTGAAATGGCTTACATTGAATTAGTTTCGGCACAAACCATTGGCATCAGTGATTGCACAATTTATAATTTAAACAATAATTCTAATTCCATAAAAATTAAACTTTAACTAGCAGTTCCTTCAGAAACACCACTGTTGAGGTAACGTAAAACATTAAATAAATTCCCACTTCATCGAGCACCTTGTAAGTGATACTCAAACAATTTTTGAAAGTGGAATTCATTAATAATAAGAATAAAGTCTATGGCTACCGACTTGCGAAATGTTGTTATTAATGTTGTTAGTGTTGACATCGATTTGCAGCATATAACTTTTTAAGTTAACTTTAACCATTTATTATATATATATATTGTTGGGTCTTTGATAAAACTATTACCAAAACTTCTTAACTATTGTTTTATTGATTACTCACATTCAGGTCAAATTTGTCGAATTAATTAATTAGCTTCAAAATAATAATTTACAAAACATGAATTCATCATTGTATTTATTTGTTTAACATCATTGTTTGCAATTCAAAAATTAATTTAAATTTTAATATATATTTTTTTGTATCCAAACATAGATTAATAGACATGCAACTATTGCTAAAATAAATAATATTTACAATTATAATCCATTTTAAGGAAACAAATTTTATTTAGTATCTAATTTGTCAAAAATATGTGTTTGCTATAATCAACAAAATTATGCAATTATATAAAAAAAAACGATGACGTCTGTTGTTGTTTTTGTTGTGGCTGAGTATATTTGTTGGATTATAATATTGTTGTTCTAATCATAATAAGCATAAAGCATATTAAAAGATATAATTTTAATTTTTTTTTATTTATCAACATTATTACTAATTTTATTGTGATACTTTTTTTAAAATCATATTTAGCTTAAATTAATTTCTCAGCATTTAAGTGAGAATTTGTCGAATATTGAATCAATGCAAATTCTGTCGCATAAACTGACGCATTATCAACCTTTTAAATAAATAGGAATATTATTCAAAACCGCCAATTACATATTATTTGTTAATTAATATTTTTAAATAATTACCAACATCATGTAATCGTTAATAATAACTTTAATGAGAAAATCTGCAGAAACACCTTTGCTTTTTGTTGCAATTTAGACATTTTAACAATCATGAAATTCGTGCACGATCCGTTTTCCTATAGTTATTTTTGGCGATACGTTGCTTTAAATAATTCTAATAAAAATTATTGTGATTACAATAACGATTACAAAAATATTAATAATACAAAGTATTAGATTAAGGTTATTCATAATAATGGTCTACAATTACAATAAATAATATTTTAATAACGATTACTAAAATATTAACAATACTAAGTATTAAATTAAGGTGGTTCATAATTATGGTCTACAATTATATTAAAGTTCACCATACTTGTTCTTTCAATCGTCATTGAAATTTACAGCAGCCTTGATTACTGTAATTGTCCAGTTGTTCGTAGAAATATTTTCATGTTTTTGCAATTAAATCGAAAATTGACTTCAAATTGAAATAAACGTTTCCAGAACCCTTCCTCTGATTGGTCGGAGATGACGAAACCAAAGAAACTCTATCGTCGTTGTTTAATATTTAATATCTTATTTCGTTTTACTATATTTATTATCAAGTTTATTTATTAAGTAATTTATTTATGAGGCTTTCTTAGTATTTGTTAAATTATTGTTATTACTAATAACATTATTTTGTGAATTGTTACTATTGATATTATTATTTATTTTTATTCTTATTATTTATTTTTATTTTTATTCTTATTATTATTATTATTATAATTTTACTTTTAAAGTTAAAAATGTATGGAAAGATCATTTTTGCAATCGCCATTATCATCGATGATGATGATGATGATGATGATGATAATAACCATCATCACGGCTGTTACCATTAGGCGAAGCGGAGGCCGATGATGAAGATGGGCACGCGATCCTTCCAACATTATTTCAACCATTCATGGTTGATGATGATGATGACGATGACGGTGATGATGTTGATACCAAGTGATAATAATAATAATGAGTTAATAATCTTCATTTTCATTCTTATTTCGCAGAAATTCTCTAAAGTTTCAATTCTGCTACATCCTTGAAAACAGCTCCATTCGTTCGTAGTTTTGGTCGCTCGATGTCCGGAGACGTTTGGAAAAACGTTGAGCTCGTAATTAAAATACGTTGCTATGACGACGAGAATGACGTCATCTGAGGAGCGACAGATGGATTTATGAATGAATCGGACGTCACGTGCCTGGTTGTAGAGTCGAGGACTTAATTAATTTACTTTAATAAGTGATGATGATGGTGATGGTGATTATGATGGTCGTGATGATGATGATGATGATGGTGGTGGTGGTGATTATGATGATGATGATGACTAATGACGATGTCAACGACGATGAGTATTTGTTCCAGTTTAGTTTTTAATTGCTTTTAATAAACCACCTATTGCTATTGTTGTATCTTGTTGTTCGACTGGCAGTAGAATTATTATTAATATTATTACTTAATTAATTAAGTTTGTTGATCAATTATAAACAGAATATTTGCATGATTAAACAAGTTAAATGTCAGAAAACCTGTAAAAGTTGATTAGGCCGTAAAATCCCAACGAGCAAAATTATACAAATAAATTATTATTTATAAATAATTAGCTGATAAATAACAATTCTAAATTCATATCCAATAAAACCCGCGCTCGGTCGGACATCCATTATTCACGGCGATCAGTTTTTCACTGCAAAGAACAATAATTTTTTTCACTCCCGAATTACCGCCAGTCTCCTCCGCCATGTTGGTTGCTGAGCGAACATCAAACAGCGAGTGTAGCGATTAATAACAACTCGGTGGAAGACAAAACTACAATAATCTTATTTCAAGCTCTCGACGCGGGCGAGCTTGATTCGATTACGAGCCGGAAAGAGTGCATTGTCTATGCTCACTCTGTCATATCTTTGTTATGGCCGCCTGACATAAACAAGCGTCCATCATAGCGTCCGGAGACTCCCTCGAGCGATAATTCCGAAATTTCGTTCACGTTCAACTCAAGATTCGACCCGCTCTTCCGCCCACACGTTTTTTCACTCCAGCCCGATGATCGCCCACGCTGTACTCATTTATCGCCCAGCACGCACCGGGGAACACGAAGGGATGGTCCGGTGCTCCCGCGGCCAGATAGCGTTCCTCCGTGGCGTCTTTGAGAGGCCTCATTGCCGGTGCTTTTTGAGGTCGGTATCTATGGCGATGATGATAATGATGATTGTATTAAAGGTGATGCTGATGGTGGCGATGAAAGAAATTGAATTGATGAGCAATGGTTTTACCTTTAATTGTTGTCTGATTGCATTAATCAGATATTTCATCACCGTAACCATAAAAAACCACCCCGAAACTCGTCGTCGACATCATCATTATCATCATCATCGTCATCGTCATCATCATCTCCATCATTATCATCATCATCATCATCATCATCATCATCATCATCATCATCATCATCATCAGCATCATCATCATCATCTCATCATCATCATCATCATCATCATCATCTCATCATCATCATCACCATCATAAAAATAATAATAATCATCATCATCTCTCTCTCATCAACTGGATTATCACCAGCGGCATGTTGCGCTACAAGGAGAGACTATTTTCATAATTCATAGCGGTAATCGCCAGTACTTTCAATGCCGTCACCATCATCATCATCATCATTACCATAGTCGTCGTCATCATCACCATCATCGTCATTATTATGGCGTAATAGAAACCATTAGCGTCATCACAACCTTCACCCCGGTGATCACTACCATCTTACATCATCATTACCATCATCATCATCATCATTACCATAGTCGTCGTCATCATCACCATCATCGTCATTATTATGGCGTAATAGAAACCATTAGCGTCATCACAACCTTCACCCCGGTGATCACTACCATCTTACATCATCATTACCATCGTCATCATCATCATTACCATCGTCATCATCATCTCCATCATTATCATCACCATCGTCATCGTCGTCGTCATCTCCATTATCTAATTAATAAAAAATCGTCAAAACCGTAATTATCGCCATCAATATTTCACGGCCTCAGTTATTTCATCACCGTCACCATCAAAAATCACCCCCAACCTCGTCGACACCACCACCACCACCACCATCATCGTCGTCATCGTCATCGTCGTCATCATCATCATCATCATCATCATCATCGTCATCGTCATCATCATCATCATCATCATCATCATCATCATCATCATCATCATCATCATCATCATCATCATCATCATCATCATCTCATCATCATCATCATCATCATCATCATCATCATCATCATCATCGTCATCGTCATCGTCATCGTCATCGTCGTCGTCGTCGTCATCGTTATCGTCATCGTCGTCAGCATCATCATCGTCATCATCATCATCATCATCCTGGCTTCATCGTGAAAGTCACGGACTCTTCCATATTTTGGAGCAAGGGGGTGGCAGCATGTAAAAAATGAGAGGAAGGGACTAAGCGTAGAGCCTGCAAACGATGTATTGATTGAACGATCAATTAGGACCGGTTCCGAGGCGATCTGTAATCCCCCGGGATGATAATGGATTCGCCCGACCCTCCTGTTTCTATTTTCATCCCGCACTGACTTTTAGAAACCATCTTAAGGAACTGGAGGAGGTTTTTCCAACAAATTTCTCGACTCCGGGATAAGCGTTCCCTTCCGAAATATCCATCAATATGGATTCTCTCCATCCTCAGGTCTCGACCAAAATTCCAACTTGCCTGTGACTGTTATCATAACCACGACTGCTATTATCACAACCGCAAAGGTTGTTATCGTCTACTACTATCATAACCACATTAAGCTGTCATTAAGTACAACTAATATCATAATCACAAGCTTTTTTTCTAGATAGACATTCACAATTTATTCTCCGAATATATTAATCTCTCATTATTCAACTTAAAGTTCAATAACAAAATAAATGATTAAAAAACAATGAAAATTAACTAAGACAAATTTAAAATTAACAAAAGGCTGCTTTTGATACTATTAATAGTTTATCCAGTCACGTGGTCGTGTTGACGAAGCGTCTTCTTCATTGACGGTTATTATGAGTGGTGAGTGATAATGCGATGTCCACGTGAATGCCTTCATAAAATCAATTATCGTCCGCCAGCTTTGCTCTCTTAACGAGCCAATTAGGAAGCCATCCTATGATTGAGAGAGTGAAAGATTAAATGAATGAATGAATGAATGAATGAATGAATGAATGAATGAATGAATGAATGAATGAATGAATGAATGAATGATGAATGAATGAATGAATGAATGAATGAATGAATGAATGAATGAATGATAGGTAAATTAATGAACATCAACAAATAACTCCTGTGAAAGAACGTGTAACGAGTAAATTAGCAACAAAGTTTCCTTATTATCGCACCCTTCAGTCCACGCATCTCCCTCCTATTCGTCTGGCGCCCCCCATGCATAATGGAGGCGGTGGCTAGCGGTTGAGGGCTGGCCAGCCACCTGTACGTTGCATTAGCGGGAATCCATTAAACGCGGGAGGTCTCATTGAAGCGCGAAAATAAACCACGCCGACAGGAGAGCTGAAATTTTTCGGATTTCTTAGAAGATTGGGAAAGAGTGAAGAGGAGTGAGGAGTGAAAGAATGAATGATTGCAAGAAGATTGAATAAATGACTGAAACCATTGTTATTTAGTTGTTATTATTATTATTATTATTATTATTAATATTATTATTATTATTATTATTATTATTATTATTATTATTATATTATTATTATTATTTATTATTATTATTATTATTATCGTCGTCGTTGTTGTTGTTGTTGTTGTTTTAGGCGATGAAACTATTAGCGCGTATTTTAATAGTATTGTCGTAATATAATTTTAATTATTGTAATAACACAATCCTTTCCAATATATTTTTGCAATGAAAGAACTTGTTAATTCTCTAAGATCTCAAGAAATTAACTGGATGGATGGATGGATGGATGGGTGGGTGGATGGATGGATGGATGGATGGATGGGTGGGTGGATGGATGGATGGATGGATGGATGGATGGATGGATGGATGGATGGATGAATGGATGGATGGATGAATGGACGGATGGAAAAGCGGCTCGATCATTTGCATTATTTACGAAAGAATTGTTCAGATTTGCTGACATTTCTAACTTACCAGGCTGCATAAATTAATAATAATCATAATCATAATAATGATTCATGCGTAAATTATTAATAATAACGGTAATAACAATTTAAAAAAAATTAATATATATTTAATCCCAAAACTTCGAAGGAAAATGTTACAATCTAGAGGCGCAAACAATTGGCGCTAAACAAAATGCGAATAGCATCGTTGCCATGGCGTCGATGATGACGATGAAGACGACGATGGAGAAGATGATGAAGAGGACGATGAAGAAGATGATGATGACGACGATGAAGAGGATGATGAAGAGGATGAAATAATTTTTAAAAATGAAGCATAAAAACAGGTGATTAATACGTTCCTTTGGACGTCTCTTTTCAGTCATTTTTCATTGCAACTTGC